>OY856409.1:1133134248-1133181748 GCA_963693085.1 Alisma plantago-aquatica | reverse complement strand
TGTGTGGGAACTGGTCTCTCACATTGCTCCACCAGTTGTGGACCTAGCACCATTCCACCCTCTCGTTGTGCTGCTGGATATACTAACTTTCCAGTTTTTCTCACTCCTCTCTCCCAGTGTTCATTCCTAGCAGTAAACATGAGCAGTTTTGCTGCTTTACCATGCCGAGCCTAGGTGCTTCCTGTAGAGATTGACCATTTCCTTTATATATGTTGAAATCCGTTCTCTTTCGAACGCATTATACTAGCTTGTATCATTTGAATCTTTCTGCAATTCCTGGCTCCATATGGACGAGGCTTATATCGACTCTTTTTGTAAACCTTGGCTATATTAGTAGGTTGGCAGTCGCTGCCATAATATAAGCCTTCCTGTGTGTAAAAATTAGTAAGAAACAATTAAGACCTTGGTTTGTGTCATTGACTCATTGGAACTGTGGGTAAATATGTTCTGGTCAACCTGACGGCTCTTTGTATTAAGGTACAAAAGCACAAAGCACATAGCTGCCGCAGGCGTCATGATCCCTTTTGGCTCTTCAATTCCAACCCCTAGGAATGGATGTCTGTTGATCAGATCAGATCTAGATTTGCTTATATCACCTAGCTAATCTATTTTTTGGACCATGTCCAAGAGATCAGTCCATTTTATGCTCAGTCCACGATGGATGGCGTCTAGCATTTATTCCAAATAAGGTACCTAAAGCAAGAGGAAATTCTCATGAAGGCATGATGCTGTTCTTCCTTTGTTCAAGAATTTTGTGAACTCTTTGAACAAGCTAGGGCAGGTTCGGTTATGACCTCCTTCCAATCTTGGTTGACTCCATGTGGCTTTTACATAATGCATGATGTGTCCGCGGGAGGGAACGAGCATGCCACTTCATACTCTTCGGAAGATCGTTAGTTCCATTCATTTGGA
Organism: Alisma plantago-aquatica; assembly: GCA_963693085.1. Classification (NCBI taxonomy): domain Eukaryota; kingdom Viridiplantae; phylum Streptophyta; class Magnoliopsida; order Alismatales; family Alismataceae; genus Alisma; species Alisma plantago-aquatica. Next base: position 1,133,180,836 of record OY856409.1, on the reverse strand, counting down.
ATTGAATAAATCTTTCATTTTCATCTACGTCGCTATGGCAATCTATTATAGAAGCAGACTCAGAACTATAAGGGATTAAAGCCTGAATTCTGACATATTCGAGCCTCTTCATACTCTTCCTGACATAAATACATCTGATTGATTTCCCCAAGAAGCCTCTGGTCAGACTTACATAGCATCATCCCAAAATACATCAGAAGGTTAGGGAATTTGATCCAAAGCAGAACTGCAATCAACCTAGTCTTCTCAAGAGGTTCTCGTGTTTCCCATTTCTTAAGAAAGGTTTCCCTGCAACAGACCATGGTCCAGCATCCAAAGCATGGATCATGCCGCTCTTTGCCTTAAAACTTGACTAAAAGTCAACCTCCACCTCTAGGAGAAAATGAAATTAAGCCAGATGGATTGGAGTTGAATCTTTAGAGTAGGCCACAGGGGCTTCAGTCCAACCATGTAACTGTTAATTTGAGGGTTATACATTGCCTATATTTTATATACAAAATGAAATATGACGAGAAAAATCTGGTCATTGTTTATATTGAATCTATCTACTAATTTGATTAAACAGAATTTACATTTATATGGGGTGTGTTTTATTAAAGAAACCCTCTCCATGTCCCCATGCCATGTAACAAATAAAATCCATCCATATCCTTTTCATCACGTAAACATAACCAAATAACACTTTTCAATTGTTTTTCTTTCACCTTTCCCTTCCCCTTCTTCCTCCAAACATGCAATTTCCCCTTCCCCACCTATTTTCTCATCATGTACCAAACATAGCCTTTAAAAACTCCTGCAAATCTCCTTTTTAATTTGATCGGTTTTTGTATAGGAGGCCCATAATTTGTTCATTTCCCCAAAACTTGCCAGGTCTTTCATGAAAAAATGCACGTAATCTCAAACTTCTCAGGTCTCTCCTTTATAAGCCAATCATAAAACCAATTTTTCCTCTTAATGCTTCCAATTTAGGTGCCTTTAGGCTTCCCATTGTTGGTCTTAAGCACTAACATCCAAAACCACCAACCTATATTCGGTAGTGAATTCCCTTTACCATCACTGCATATTTTTCTCTATGCTCGTTGTGAAAAATAATATTGTTGTATATTGAATTGATTTGAAAGACTGTACACCCCTGTCTTATATATAGGAAAAAGGGGGAAGCCCTTAAAACTGGGGAAACAAGTAAACTAGACGGGCCGAGACACTAAAGCCCATTAACTAATTAATCCATTAACTAAATAGGCTAATATACCTTCTAACACTCCCCCTCAAGCTGGAGCATGAGTGCAACACATGTCCAAGCTTGAGTTACAGGACTCGATAAAATGATAAAATAAATAATAAAAGAAAGATGGAAATGTCACTCCCCATACAAAATTTGTTACTCCCACTTAAACAATACTCCCCAACTATAACATATGATGGCGATGCCTCTTGTCTTTTGAGTTGTATTCTGCAGGCTGGAAATCCCCAAGCTTTGGAGAAGGTCTTTGAAATACATTTTGTAGAGTGGAGAATTGTTGTTTATTGAATGAATAAAACAGTGTACATTGTAGTCTCTTATATAGCAAACAGAAAAAGAGACTAGTTAAGATGCAACCCATATGGGACTAAACAACATAAGAGAAAGAATAAGTGGAGCACATGCTAAGCACATGACGCTCAAGAAAACACATATCTCTATACTCCCCCTCAAGCTGGAGCGTAGATGTCAAATAGGCCCAGCTTGTCAATCAACGTCTGAAAGCGATTTTTGGGTAGCACCTTAGTGAAGATATCTGCAAGTTGTTTCTCCGTGCTGATATATGGAGTGTGAATCTGTCCAGACATAACATTTTCTCCTACAACGTGGCAGTCGACTTCAATATGTTTGGTTCTTTCATGAAAAGTAGGGTTGCTCGCAATAAAAATCGATGCCTTATTGTCACAGAACATAGGGATGGGGCTAGTCGGAGACATGTCAAATTCCTTCAGAAGACTGCGGACCCACAGAAGCTCACATGTAGTATGAGCCATCGCTCTGTATTCTGCTTCAGCACTAGATCGTGCAACAACGGTTTGCTTCTTACTGCGCCATGTAACCAGATTGCCCCCCACAAAAGTACAATATCCAGATGTGGATTTTCTATCAGATCTACTGCCTGCATAATCAGAGTCAGAAAAACCAGATAGGTTACAATGGCCATGCTTCTTGTATAATAGTCCTTTCCCAGGAGCACTTTTGAGATATCGAAGAATGTGACAGATAGCATCCCAGTGACATTGGCGTGGTTTATCAAGATACCGACTAACAAACCCAACAGCAGCAGCTAAATCAGCTCGAGTGACAGTCAGGTAGATAAGTTTGCCTACTAGTCTCCTGAACTGGTGTCGGTCAGCATATGGGGGAGAAGATTCACTGTCCCAATCCATATTGGGATCCAGAGGTGTGTTGGCTGGCTTGCAGCCTAACATGCCTGTCTCATGCAACAAATCCAGAACATATTTCCGATGTGATAGGCACAATCCTGCAGAAGATCTAACAACCTCAATACCCAGAAAGTATCGTAATTTACCAAGGTCCTTCGTGATAAAATGTTGTGCGAGATAATTTTTGGTTGCTTGAATCCCTGCATTATCGCTGCCAGATAAGATAATGTCATCAACGTACACAATGAGAATAACAAGCCCTGATGTAGTTTTTCGTATGAAAACAGAGTGATCAGCCTGCGACCGTCGAAAGCCAAAAGAAAGTAAGATTTTACTAAGTTTGTCAAACCATGCTTGTGGGCTTTGTTTTAAGCCATATATCGCCTTGCGAAGTTTACAGATTTTTGAAGCAGACTCCCCCTGAGCAACAAATCCGGGGGGTTGCTCCATGTAGACATCCTCCTGTAGATCGCCATATAAAAAAGCATTTTTCACATCAAGCTGGAAAAGAGGCCAGTCTTTATTGACTGCAACAGATATCAGAATGCGAATAGAATTGAGACGAGCTACTGGAGAAAAAGTTTCAAAATAATCAACCCCGTAGGTCTGGGTATATCCTTTTGCCACGAGACGAGCTTTCAGACGTTCAATGGTACCATCTGGTTGATATTTAATGGTGAAGATCCAGCGACAACCCACAGGATGGCATGAAGATGGTCGGTCAACCAGATCCCAGGTATGTTGGTCATTCAGAGCTTGCATTTCCTGTTCCATAGCATGTTTCCAGGCAGGATGACAGAGTGCCTCCTTGGCGGTTTTAGGAATAGTCACAACAGATAAAGCAGATGTAAAATAGGCAAAGTCATCACTGAGATTGGCAGATGAGCAGAAGCGACTAATAGGATATTGAGTACAAGAACGAACACCCTTCCGTAAACTAATAGGAATATCCAAGTCAGAAAGTACCTCAGCCGGTGGTGGATCATTCGCAGACGGAGGAGTTGGTTCGGCCGGGGCAGTGACGGGCTTCGGTCTTCGCTTGTAGACTTGTAAAGGGCGTTCTGGAGGCACAGTAGCAGGAGGCAGATCTTCTACCAACGGTAGTGGAGTGGTAGCCAAAATATCAGGAGTCAAGTGTTTCCCGGTAGCAGAGTAATAGGGCATATGTTCAAAGAATATCACATCCGCACTAATATACCAATGTTTCGTAACTGGATCAAACCAGCGGTAGCCTTTCTGAGTGCGAGAGTATCCTAAAAACACACACTTCACAGACCGAGCATCTAACTTGGTGAGACTGGGGCGAAGATTTTTCACAAAACATGTACATCCAAAGATACGAGGCGGCACAGAGAACAGAGGTTTATCAGGAAATAAAAGGGCGTACGCAACCTGATTTTTCAAAACAGAGGATGGCATGCGATTGATAAGATAGCATGCGGTGGACACAGCATCAGGCCAAAAACAATGAGGTACTTTATAATGAATGAGGAGGGTGCGAGCAACCTCAAGAAGGTGTCGGTTCTTCCGTTCCGCTACGCCATTTTGTTGTGGGGTGTATGGGCAAGTAGTCTGGTGGATAGTTCCTTGGGACACACAAAAAGAAGTAACAGCTTGTTGCATAAATTCAAGGGCATTGTCTGTGCGAAGGGTTTTAATAGATTGACCAAATTGTGTTTTAATTTCAGCAAAGAAAGTACGAATGCAATCTAACACAGTATTTCGACCTTTGAGCAGAAACAGCCAAGTGGTACGAGAATAGTCATCAATGAAAGTCAAAAAATATTTCACACCAGAATTACTAGGCACAGAACATGGTCCCCAAATATCTGCATGTACTAATTCAAAAGGTTCTTTAGAAGAAATAACTTTCTTAGCAGGAAAAACAGATCTAGAATGTTTGCCCATAACACAGGTCTCACAGGAAAATTTATCGCCAGATAAGTGCGGAAAAAGATGCTTCAATTTTGCTGCAGATGGATGTCCAAGCCGAACATGCAACTGTAGACCTATCACAGAGGTAGAGATCATCGCCTTCGGAGCAGGTGGTCCATCCAGGTAGTACAGCCCATCAGGTCCTTCACGGCCCAAACCAATCCTCGTCTTCGTGCGGATATCCTTCACAATACAACCAGAGGGATCAAATTTGACAAAGCAGTTTAGTTGTTTAATCATTTTGCTGACTGAAAGCAAATTAACAGGAAATTTCAGAATGTATAAAATTGAATGTGAAGCAACCTGCATCCCGGTCGATACTATCGACATTCTGTCGATAGTATCGAGATCAGTTCAGGTTCAAGTTGAAGCAAGCTGCATCACGGTCGATACTATCGACACACATGTCGATAGTATCGAGATTGGTTCAGGCGCAAGACAATATTCCGTCGATACCATCGACACTCAAGTCGATGGTATCGACACCGGCACAACGGCGGAACGGCAAGCCAGCGGCAGATCTATTTTGCTTATGAAATTTAGTTTTTATTCTTTTTCTCTCTTTGTACCTCATGTACTTACCCTAATATATATATACAAGTGTGTAGGCTCAAGCCCTACTCACGTTTGCTGCATCTTGCAGCCGACATGTGATCGATGTTCCCGTCTTCTTCCTCCTTCATTTCTTCTTACATGGTATCAGAGCGGAGATCGATCTAGAGCTTCTCCTTTCTCTCTCCGGAGGATCTCTCCAGGTCTCTCTCTCCTTGATGGCCGGCTGCTTCCCACCCGTCGGCTTGGCATAATCCTCCTACTGCGAAGAACCACTGTTGGCTAATCTGGGTCTGCGGTAGATATCTAATTCTACCGTAGCCACTATCACAAAGCGGTTGAGGATCTCCAGGTGATCCAACGATCATCTAAAAACACCACCGGAGGACTAGTTTCGTCTTAATCATCATCCTAGTCACACCTCCTCCATGTGTGATTAGGAATATCATTTGGAGGCTGTGAATGCGTCAGTAACGCATTTCTCCTTGTTTTTCTTCTGTGTGTGACGTGTATCTCTCTGTCACCACATCTTCTTTGACGTGTATCAATCCGTCATATATTTCGTTCTACAATGGAGGATATCAAGACACCTATGATCTACAACAAGGTGTCACCTATCGCCTCCATCAAACTCAACGGGAAAAATTATCTTCTATGGATGAACGCCATCCACACCGTCTTGGAGGCTCGTGACAGAGCAAGGCATGTTGACTCGGGTCCCCAAGGCATCTACTGACGAAGGGTATGCTGAATGGAAGCGACATGACAGTCTTGTGAAGACTTGGCTGTGGAATAGTATGGAATCCGCAATCGCCGCACGGTTCATGTTCTACTCTACGGCCAAGGAAATATGGAACGCAGTGAAGCAACATTACTCTCAAGAGAAGAATGCTCTCTGTCAGTTTATGATCTATGATCGTCTGTTTGCTGAAAAACAGGCTGACCGATCTCTTGAGGAATATTTTGGGGCGATTCAGGCTCTTGCTCAAGAGCTAAGTTATTATCATCCTGTGACTGTTACAGAACAGATAAAGGATAGAGATGATCTGGTTACAGCCAAATTCTTATCTGGGCTTAACTCGACTTGTAGCTCCGCTCGGAACGTTATCTTGGCTACTGATAAACTACCCAATCTTGTGGAGGCTTATTCAAGGATTCAGCAATCTCTGTTTGAGTCTGCTTCCTTTGTTCCTGATATACCTTCTAGAGAATCTCATGCGTCTGTTGCTGTTGCGGTACGAGGACGCCCCGGTATGGGTAGAGGGCGTGGGACACGTCCGAAATGTACCTTTTGTGACAAACTGGGACATACAGTGGAGAAGTGTTGGAAGAAACATGGAAGACCTGCTGCACCACCTGTGGGGGCAGCACATTGTGCCACCACTACAGGATCCTCATCCTCTACAACTGTGGGTACTACCTCTGGCACCGGCATCACTCTCACTCAAGAAGAATATGATCGGTTCATTCAGGCGACACAACACATGAGTATGGGGTCATCATCATCTTCTTCATCGGCAAATCTGGCATCTACAGCTGGTAATCAGGCTACATCTCTCATAGCATCTGGCTCATCCTCATCTTGGGTGGTTGATTCTGGCGCCTCTCAGCATATGACTGGTATGAGGAGATTGCTCCACACTATTGACTCATCTATTCCTCACCAATCTGTTACACTGGCAGATGGTTCAGTGAAAAGAGTTTTAGCTAGTGGATCTGTCTCCCTAACACCCAAGATTGATCTTAAATCAGTTCACTTTGTTCCTGAATTTCCTTTTAATCTTCTTTCTGTTACAAAACTGATTGACACTCTAAAATGTTGGGTAATATTTGGACCTTCTTGTTTTATATTACAGGATCTCAAGAGTATGAAGACGATTGGTGGGGGGCCTAGGAAAGGTGATCTCTACCTTTTCAACGGTGACAGTCTACCTCGCCAAATGCCTGCTCCTGCTCCATCTATCCTGTTGAGTGGTTCCCCCTTACTATGGCATTGCAGATATGGACATCCTTCTTTGGAGAACCTGCGGAAGTTGGAACCAGAGTTGTCCCAATTATCTTCCTTAGAGTGTCAGTCATGTCAACTGGGAAAGCACCATAGGTTATCCTATCCCAGTCGAGTCAATAAGCGGGCTTCTTGTCCCTTTGAGTTAGTGCATAGTGATGTGTGGGGCCCTGTAAAAGACCAGAGTTATAATGGTTTTCGTTATTTTATCTCCTTTGTCGATGATTTCTCACGCATGACATGGATCTACCTTCTTAAAAGTAGAGAGTCCGTGTTGTCTATTGTGAAACATTTTCATACTGAAATTAAAGTCCAGTTTGATTGCAATATAAAAATTCTTCAGTCTGATAATGCTTTGGAGTATGTTCAAAAGGCTATGTCTGATTTTTGTAGCTCGGTTGGTATGATTCACCGCACATCTTCTCCTCACACCCCTCAGCAAAATGGGGTGGCAGAGAGGAAGAATCGCCATCTTCTTGATATTGCTCGATCTATTATGTTTCAATCTAATGTGCCCAAGAAATTTTGGTTTGAAGCTCTTTTAACTGCTTGTTTCTTGATTAATAGGCAACCTTCCTCTGTTCTTCAAGGATAGACTCCTTTTTCTGTATTGCGTCCCAAGGACCCTCCCTATCCTATTCCTCTTAGAGTTTTTGGTTGCACTTCCTTTGTCCATAACTTCGACCCTAAGACCAACAAGCTGTCTCCTAGGTCCATTAAAACACTGTTCCTGGGTTACTCTACTACGAGCAAAGGATACAAGTGTTACTGTCCTAGTCTTCGCCGCATGTTTGTGTCTAGGGATGTCACTTTCCATGAGACCCCTCCATATTTCTCCAATGCTATGAGCAAGGGGGAGCAGTTGAGAGAGGGAGAGCCATCAAAAATACAAAATGAGAGACTGGCACCATCGGTGCCGAGTGAGGGAGTGCCACCTATCATTCCGGATTTTACTTCTATTCCGGATGAACAAGCAGGAGATAGACCCGCCATTGAGCATTATACACATGTATACCATAGGCGAGGCAGGCAAGATCCAGAAGAAGTAGCGGCACCAGTCTCTGAGCCCTCATCATCGCCTTCTACTCAAGAGAATCCTACAGAGACATCAAATCTCAACCTCCCTATTGCTGTTTGGAAAGGTACTAGGTCCTGTACTATTAAACATCCTATTACAAATGTATGTTGTTTGTCTCATCTGTCTAAGCAGGCTCGTGCATTCGCTATTGGGATTGATTATGTGACTATACCAAGAAATCATTATGATGCTATGAAGAACAGTGGCTGGACACAGGCTATGCAACTTGAAATGTCAGCTCTCTTAAATAATGGTACCTGGGACCTGGTTGATCTTCCTGCAGGAAAGAAAGTAGTAGGCTGTAGATGGGTTTTTAGTATTAAACACAATCCGGATGGATCTGTTGAAAGGTTGAAAGCCCGATTGGTTGCAAAGGGCTACACCCAAACCTATGGTGTTGACTTCTTTGAAACATTTTCTCCTGTTGCTCGCCTGAATTCTATGCGGATCATTATTTCTCTTGCTACTACCTTTGATTGGCCACTATTTCAGCTGGATGTAAAGAATGTTTTTCTCCATGGTGATCTACAGGAAGAAGTCTATATGGAGCAACCTCCTGGGTTTGTTGCTCAGGGGGAGTGTCAGAAAGTATGCAAATTAAAAAAGGCTATTTATGGGCTGAAACAGTCACCTAGAGCTTGGTTTGACAAATTCAGTGAAGTTATTCTTCAGATGGGTTTTTCTCGCTCCAAGACTAATCATTCCTTATTTTACTCCAACTCTTCCCGTGGATCCATTATTCTTCTTGTCTATGTTGATGACATAGTAATTACTGGCAGTGACACCATGGGAATATCTCGTGTCAAAGAGGGTTTGCAAAAACACTTCCATACAAAGGATCTGGGCAAACTAAGATACTTTCTAGGCATTGAAGTGCTTAGATCTCATGCAGGTGTCAATTTATCTCAGAGGAAATATGTGCTTGATTTGTTACAGGAGACAGGCATGGCTGAATCTAAATCGGTATCTACACCAATGGATTATCACATCAAAGAGGTGGTTGATGATGCTGAGTATGAAGATCCAGAATATTACAGGAGAATAGTGGGTAAGTTAATATATCTAACAGTCACCCGACCTAATATTTCATTTGCTGTGGGCGTGGTCAGCCAATATATGCATTCTCCGCGACAATCACACTGGACAGCAGTCTGCAGAATTCTGAGGTATCTGAAAAATGCTCCCGGTAAAGGTATCACATATTCTAGACCAAAGGCACCTCCATCTACCCTGTCTCTCACAGGATATTCAGATGCTGATTGGGCTGGTGATCATACTGATAGGAGATCTACATCAGGCTATTGTACCTTTCTAGGTGATCATCTTGTCACATGGAAAAGTAAGAAGCAACATGTGGTTGCTAGATCTAGCACTGAGGCTGAATACCGTGCTATGGCCCATGCATGCTGTGAATTAAAATGGGTCAAATCTGTTTTATCTGAATTGCGAATTTCTCTTCTACCTTCTATGGAGCTCAAGTGTGACAATCAATCTGCTATGCACATTGCCAGAAATCCTATCTTTTATGAGCGTACAAAACACATAGAGGTTGATTGCCATTTTATTCGTGATCAAATAAAAGACGGCACTATTGTGACTCCATATGTCAGGTCTGAAGATCAACTAGCAAATATTCTGACGAAGCCTTTGGGTTCAGCAATCTTTCAGAGACTCTGCGGCAAGCTGGGCATACACGATGTGTACTCTCCAGCTTGAGGGGGAGTGTGAAGCAACCTACATCCCGGTCGATACTATCGACATTCTGTCGATAGTATCGAGATCAGTTCAGGTTCAAGTTTAAGCAAGCTGCATCCCGGTCGATACTATCGACACACATGTCGATAGTATCGAGATTGGTTCAGGCGCAAGACAATATTTCGTCAATACCATCGACACTCAAGTCGACACTCAAGTCGATGGTATCGACACCGGCACAGCGGCGGAACGGCAAGCCAGCGGCAGATCTATTTTGCTTATGAAATTTAGTTTTTATTCTTTTTCTCTCTTTGTACCTCATGTACTTACCCTAATATATATATACAAGTGTGTAGGCTCAAGCCCTACTCACGTTTGTTGCATCTTGCAGCCGACATGTGATCGGTGTTCCCGTCTTCTTCCTCCTTCATTTCTTCTTACAATGAATTTAGATGCAGCTTTTGTGAAAGAGGAATTGTGCCGGTGCCGTGAACAGCAGTTTTAGATCCATTTGCAACAGTGAGAGATGATATCGGAGTTGTTGTACTAAGTTTTGAAAATAAATGAAGAGCACCAGTCATATGAGTGGAAGCACCGGAGTCGATGCACCACTGTTTGTTACCAGAAGATGATGAGGTGAGCATGGCAGATGGGCCTGATGTAGAGGGTAGTTGTGCAAGGCGCTCTTGAAACATTTTCTCGAATTCTGAGCGGAGCCAATCAGTGTTGGTTGGTGCAGGTGATATTTCAGCAGGAGATTCAGCCACGGCAGCATCATCAGCGGTTTGGTTAGCCCAAGCAGGTTTACCGTGCTTGATCCAGCATCGGTCCTCAGTGTGATTGTCGCGGCCACACCAGTTGCAGTGACGTGGGCCTTGAGAAGTACCTCGACCTGGTGTAGAAGATCCTCGGCCGCCAGAAGGAGGAGGTCGTCCACCGCGACCGCGACCACGGCCACGGCTACGACTAGAGTCAGAAGAGCGTGCAACTAGTGCAGGATGCTCAGGAGCAGGTGTGGGAGTCAGAGAAGGCAGTCTCTGAACTCTTTTGAGGACATCACGAACAGTGGGTAGTGGATCGCTTGATAGAATTTGATCAACAACCCCCGAGAAGGAGGCAGGAAGGGCAGCCAGAAAATGCACAAGTTGAAGTTCGTTTCTTTGTTTCTGGGCAATCTTGATATCAGCAGTTAGAGGGTGATACAATTCATATTCATTCCATAAAGCAGAACATTGATTATAGAAATTGTCAATAGACGTGTCAGTGGAGAACTCCTTCTTGGCGAGTTGTTTGAAGATTTCGAAGACCCGCTTTGGATTCTCCTGATGTGAGTACACATGTGCCAAATGATCCCACATCGCCTTGGCATCATGATGGCAGAGAAGAGATTGACCGATCCGGGGCTGATCCAGGGCTCAGAGCTGTTAAGGATCCAAGACATGACGCCTGAATCATCCTTGGACCACTGGATGTAGCTTTGTGTAGTCTTGTCATCAGAATCCGCCGTAGGATAATCAGGAGGATTGGCCGTAAGATGGTGATATCTACCCTGCGCCTTGACATAGAGAACAAACGATGCCGACCATAGGTGGTAGTTGGACCCGCCGTCGAGTTTCACCGTAGTGACACAGAGATCTGGGGGGCTCAGAGTAAGCCATAGCAGCAGTAAACGTCGACGTCGTAGAAGCAGTAGAGACCCTTAATGGGCAGAGCAGAAGAACCCGAAACGGGCAGAAGTAGCAGGGATCTGACGCAGCAGATCAGAAGAACCCGAAAACGGGCAGAATATGCATAGAAACCTACGCCTGCATGAGAAGAAACTCAACGTTCCCCCATGAGGCGCAGGCAGAAATACCCATGGACAAAGAGGACTCTCAACTTAGATGGCCAGCGGACACCCGAGCAAGAACTGACGGAAGCCCGGTCGTAGACGTAAAAAATTAGAAAGTGTTTAGGCCTTACGTAGGAGTGGAGAAATTGTTTTAGGTGGAGAATATGGTGGAAGAGGGTATGGATGGGTAGATAGGATAGAGGAAGAGAGGGCACGGGGTGGTGGTGGCGGTTTGGAGGTGGAGGGCTGCTGGAAGCAGCGGCGGCAGGGATGGAGTGGGGCGGCGGGCGGCTGTGTGGTGGTGGTGGTGGGGGGGGGGGTTGTTAGGTCATGGGTGGGAAATTAGGGTGGGAGAAAATGGAGGCCTGCTCTTGATACCATGTAGAGTGGAGAATTGTTGTTTATTGAATGAATAAAATAGTGTACATTGTAGTCTCTTATATAGCAAACAGAAAAGGAGACTAGTTAAGATGCAACCCATATGGGACTAAACAACATAAGAGAAAGAATAAGTGGAGCACATGCTAAGCACATGACGCTCAAGAAAACACATATCTCTATACATTTGGAATGAAGAACATCTGATGAATGGAACCTAAACGCCATAGCAGAATCACCACCTTGGAGCAGACGATCATAAATACCATGACTACGTCATCTTCATTGAAGAGAAATGTGTGAGTGGAATAAGGGGCACGATTAACACATACAACGTACTTAACACGGCCCGAACACGGATACACAATGTCGATGTAGCAGTAGTGGTGTCATCAAATCGTTTGAGAAGTGTAGTCGACTGGAATTTAGCACAGAAAACCACAAACGTCCATAATGTTGCCACGAAATCTAGCGCATGAACCTTGGGAGCTTGATGATGAATTGTGGATACCATAAATCTAGCGCATGACCTTGGGGGCTTGACGGGAATGAAGAGTGTTATCAAGGAAAAGCCCAAGTAGATCACGTACAAGTGATGTCGAAACAACAGATGCAACTGGGAGAAGATGTAATGAAATCAGCTCGGTGAAGATAAATCTGGATGAACCATCAACCTTGTAGTTATAGAATGCACAGGCTAGAAATTGTTGAGCTTCTGAGATGTCTAAATAAGCGCCCATTTGTCTCATGTGAATGCGGCAAGCATGATCAACTGGAACACCATTAACATCGGAGGGGAGGAAACAAGAGTTGAAATATGTGCAACAAGCTCATGTTTAGACGTACATAATGCGGTACAAACACGAGAAGCTCAGTGTCAATGCTACAATGGAGATCCGTCTACGCTGTCTGGAAGTGGAGAGCAAATGTGTTGAACAATACGAAGCTCCTTATAAAGATAGCTTGGAATGCTATTTATCTTCATGTTCTCTCTCATACTCTCTCTCTCTCTCTTTGTACTCATACTCTTCCTCTCCTCTCTATCCCCCCCTCACAAAATACGACGAGAGTGAGTATATGGTGTGGAGAAAGGGACATATGACCCCCCCTGCACATGGAAAGGGGATACACACATGATGGGCAAGAGGGTGGGAAAGAAATTGTTGGAATTGAGAGAAATTTTTGAAATTGAGATGTGTAGTACATGGAGAATGGAAACTGATAACTGGAGAGAAGATGCTAAATGGGTCAATGTAAGATCTGAATAGAAAAAATAAATGGGATCTAATCTCAGGCTGAGAAAGAGCCCGCAATAAATTTTGGAGAAGAAATTTTTGGAGGATGTCTTGAACTGGGCGTTATCGCAGAGGCGCGGGTCATGCCATGGTGGAGGTTGCCAGCAGTGGTGTGCTTTGACTAGGAACAGGCAATGGCGTTGGGGCAGCAGCGGCGGGATGGAGCATAAGGGGTTGTATTATGTCGCTCGGTGACTGTAGGACTTGGCCACAACAAAGGAGATGATAATGGGCTCCTACGCGGCTTTGGAGATGTTGCAGGCCATGAAGCTGCAGGCAGAGCCAAGTGCGGAGCCTGCTGCATAAGCGGCGCAAAGGTTGGTGTTGTGGACGTCATGGCGTTGCAGCGGCCAACATGGTGGCGCATGAGCTGGCATTGGCAGGTTGGTTGTTGTTATTGGCCGGAAGCGGCGCTATTTGATGCGGCTACCCATGGCTACTATGGTCAGCAGCAGCTGCTGTTGTGGCTGGTTGGTCGCTCGCACGGGATAAGGGGAGCGGCAGTGGCGCATAACAGTAGGGTGACAATGGTGGCTGATAGATTGGTCACCTGAAAGGACAGCGGCAGCGAATGGATAGATTGGAGATAGTTGGGAAGGATGACGTCGACGTACGAAAAGAAGATTGGATCTTTAAGAAAGAGGGAGAGAAGCCATGGAGGTCGGTATGTGCCTAGCGGGCGGCCGGCCTAAGCCATGGAAACGGTGGCAGCCGCCCGCAGACGGAGGCACTCCCTCTTGTTTGCTCTCACTAGGAGAGATAGTCGGCGTCGGCTAGGGTTGTTTCTCGCATGGAGAGGGAAGCAGTAGCGGCATCTAGGGTTCTCTCACTCTCTCTCCCACTCCGATACCATGTGAAAAAGAATATTGTTGTATATTGAATTGATTGTAAGACTGTACACCATTGTCCTATATATAGGAGAAAGGGAGAAACCCTAAAGACTTGGGACACAAGTAAACTAGACGGACCGAGACACAAAAGCCCATTAACTAATTAACCTATTAACTAAATAGGCTAATATACCTTCTAGCACTCGTCTTGAGAGCAAGCGAGCAATTTGATTACAACATGAGCTGTTAATAATCTGGTGTGATCCTTTTTTCCCTAAATGAGTGTTTCCTGATGTTATATCATAACCAACTATGATTTTCAATACTCTCTCCTTCTCCATTCCTACTACCACATCCAAAACAGCCATGTGCTCTCTCGAAGCCATCAGTGATTTTCCAACTTGTAAGTTTAAATCACCTGCAACAAATACCTCTTCCTCTACGGGAAGTCCATGCATCAACTCATCCATATTATCGCAAATATGACTCTTAGTCCGTTCACTAAGGTCGAATTAGGGGTACATAAGCATTTTTCTGTGTTAGATATAAAAATTAAAAAGTAAAGTGCTCAATGTATTCTATGTTCTTCCACATCTTTGAGTAATGAGTCTAACTTGAAGTTGATGGAAGACTACCATGTGTGGTCTTGATCTTTCAAGACTCATTTCACTCAAAATAGAAAATCATCCTATTTCAGGAATCCTAGTTAAATTCCAAGCCAATTTTTGTCTTCACACGAATTCTATAGAATTGGAAAGACCACATCTACCAAGGATCAGATCATGTTGTGAGACAAAATGGCAAGATCCTCTTTTGCGGTACATTATGTTTCATGGCAATCTTTTTGGATTATTAATGTGTTTTACGATATTTCCTATTTAGAAGTTCAGTTTTTTCATGTTTCGTTGTTTCCTATTTCCTATTTTTGTCTCGTTTCCTATTTGATGTATGTTTTCTATACTCTCTTGGCCTATAAAAGAAAGGGATTGTACCTCGTTTATTTGATAAAAGAAAAATCTGATTACCATCTAATATGGCATCAGAGCAAATCGACGATCCCCCCTAGGCCGTACGTCTTCCTCCCCTGCCGCCATGTTCCACGTGTCTTCCTCCACCTATCCCTCGTTCTCCACCCGCAAATAACATCCTAGCCACCTACTGCCTACCCAATGCCATCCACCTTTCCATGTCATCCCGCCAACCTGCTCAACCGCCGTCCACCTTTCCATATCATCCCGCCTATTACCAACCCGATGCCAACCACCACACGCAGCACATCTTGATGTAGCCACCATTTTGTCTGTTGCCAACCCAGCCGTCGTTACCACATCCCGACCTGTCGTTGCCCCATCTAGCCCACTCCTGGTTGCACACCACCCAACCTTCCCTCCCACAGCCTTCCTTCCTGCCCGATCAGCGAGCCCGCCTACTACCCGCAAGCCTCATGTACCCCGACGTCACTTGGCCACCCGCAAGACCCTCTCCCCAGCCTTCTCCAATCCCATCGCCTTCCCATCTCTTATCCCGACCTACTACTCACAAACCCCCCTCCCAGCCTTCATAATCGCATCGCCTTTCTCCCTTATTGTCCGCTCTCTCTGCCTCCCCTGTAACCCCCCTGTGATCGCCCGTAAAAAAAAGTCGCTACCACGTTCTTCCTGCCCACCACTTTGCTATCCTCTCGCCTCTTTTCTGTCTCCTTTTCATAACCTGACTTGCCTAGAAGTCTTTCTCCCGACTTAGTTTCATCTTCATGTAAGTGGTTTCTTTCCCCATATTATTGCCTACATTACCCAATGAAATAATGCTACAGTGGTATAGGTCTTTGTGTATGATTTTTGTTGTTGCCCATGGGTTGGGCTCTGGTGCTATCTCCGTTGTTGCTTGCCTACTAGGCTTCCTGTTGCTACTTCCTCTACACATGGCGATCCACGTCCTTATCTTGTGCAACGAGTGACCATCTTTGCTTCTCCTTATGGCATCGATTGATCCTTTCCGCACGCTGTGTCACAACAGTCAAGTTCGATGGCTCCAACTATTATACATGGTCTGTAGGAGTTATACGTCAAAGCCCAAGGACATTACTCGCACCTTACTACTAGACCTGTCAAACTGGGTCAAAATCCGCAGGCGCCCACGGGTCGACCCGTTTAAGTTGGGTTTGGATGGCAAAATTTACCACCCGTTGAAAATCACCCAAACCCATACCCACCCATTTATTTAGCGGGTTTCACGGGTGACCCAGTTAACTGAAGTAAATATATTTATATACATAATATATGCATACATTTTTTAAAAGATGTTACTTGTTTAATACAAGTCAAATATTTACCTTTACCAACAACAATTGTAAGCTCTTTATTTTGTGTTTGCAATAGGCAATAACAAGTACTTGTAATGTTAGAAATGTCTAATGTTACATAATAAAATTATATGTTGTTTTTGTGATATTTATCTATAAAAACCACATCGGTTTTCCTATTTTACATCGACATACAACAACTAGCTGCTATTTTTTCTTGAAGTACATATATCGACAACTAATTCAATGGTTTGACATCAAACATAGTAGTTGGTTTCTTCCTTTGTACTATATTTGATATAAAAATAATAGTTACAAGATGTTTTAAATGTTGTTTTTAGTATTAGGGAAAGCAACTAGCAACTTATTGTTGATTGGATACATTTTAAATGGGCACCCGTGGGCAACCCGCAACCCGCTGGGTCGGGTTTGGGTATGCTTTTCTTCCACCTGTTTAGAAGTGTATCTTTTTGACCCGCACCCGCCAGACCCACACCCGCAACGGCCCAACCCCAACCCAACCCACCCACCCGTTTGACAGGTATACTTACTACTACTACTCCGCCTAAGCTTGTCGACATTTCTGATGATAAAGCCAAACAGGCATACATCTATGGATTAAAGAAGACTTTGACGTCATGACCTAGATGGTCAAGAGTGTGGAACCAAAAATCAATCAGTCTCTTTTGTGCCTTCGGGCTGCCAAAGTCATGTGGAATCTACTTTTGCATGTCTATTCTCACCAACATAACCCAAAGGTGTTTGAAATCTTCAAAAATATGGCTAAGAAAGAATACTCCATGGATGGCTCAGTCGAGGACTACTATAACCAATGTTGTGCTCTCTGGGATGAGTTTGAGGTTTATCATCCCCTCTTTGTTGATATCAAAGGAGCTCAACATCAACGCAATGAACTTCAATTAGTCCAATTTCCTATTCGTTTGTCGTCTTCCTTCTCTGGAGTTGTTGATTAGATTTTCTTCACTGATCTGTTGCCTACCATGTGTGATCTTCTCAAGCAGGTCCAGCGCCTACCATGTGTCTCCTCTCTGCCTTCTGAACCCTCAAAAATTGTTGCTTTGGTTGTTTGCTCAAGAGACCGAATCGTGGCCATGGTCGTTGTCATAGACATGGTCGCTCTTCCGGGGGTTCAGGACAAGGTCCGCCTCCCTATGGCCCTAGTCGTGGACAACCCCCTCCTGGTCAGAGATATTATAACTTTTGTGGTCGCACTAACCATACTGAAGATCGACGTTGGGCCAAACATGGAGAACCGACATGGGCCAATCATGTTATTACAAATAGTGGTGATCCTACTTCATCTACTCCGTCTAGTTCTACTCAACCCTCTGTTGATTGGATCTGCTCTAAGTTTGAGAAGCTTCTTCAAGCTCGTCTTCCTTCTCCATCTAGGGATGGATATCTAGAAGGAGGTTATGTTTATGTTGCTTCCTCTGCATCATATGGTAAAAATAAATGGGTCATTGATTCTAGTGCCTCGTCTAATAGATCTGGAAATGCTACATTATTTTCTGATTTCACTACCATGATTGGTTTTGTTGATCACTTCAGCTTATGCTTCTCAAACTCCTCTACATGGCATTGGGAGTATTCGCACCCCTACCAATTTACTTCTACGTTCTCCACTTTAAGTTCCAAAATTTTCATGGAATCTTCTTTCTATTAGTAGAACTGTTGATAGCCTTCAATGCTTTGTCACGTTTGACCGTGAGGGTTGTGTATTTTAGGATCTCCACACAAAGATGACGATTGGTCTGGGCCATTAGCGAACTGATTGACTGTATTACGTTGATACGCCGAAGACTACAATTACTGCTCTGCTCTCCTCTTCTATGACTGGTGTATAGTAGCACTACCATCTCGGCCATTGATCTATTATGAAACTGAAATGTTTATTTCTCGTTATTTCTGATACTATCTTTCATTGTGAAACTTGTCAGCTTGGCAAACAAACTCATGCAATTTATTCAAATAAAAAGACTATTGGTTCTAAGGATTTGTTTGTGTGGTACATGTTGATATTTGGGGTCCCTAGTCTGTCAGAAGTATTTCAAGAGTTTGTTATTTTACGACATGTATCATTCATTTCTCTAGAACCACATGGCTATTTTTAGTCAAGGACATGACTCATATTCTGCATACTATTATCACCTTTTTGGCAGAAATTACAATCCAATTTTCTCGACTTAGTAAAAATTTTCAAATTGATAATGCACTAGAGTTCATACAAAAATATGTTAGTCAATTTTGTAAAAAAATGGGTACTATTCATCAAACCTCTTGCTCCTATACCCCACAACAAAATGGTCTTACTAAAAGAAAGATCCATCACCTTCTAGAAGTAGCACAAACACTTCTTTTTCATTACCATGTCCCTAAGTTATTTTGTCCTGAGGCGGTCTCTACTGCTTACTACTTAATTACTAGGATGACCTCGGTTGTATTACAAAATCAAGTGCCTTACACCATTATGTATCCAGATGCAACACTCTTCTCTGTTCCGCCTCGTATTTTTGGCGCACTCGTATGCTAATTGACTACACCTATAGCATATGTGATGTTTGGTCAAGTAATTAATCAAATAAATCTGTTTTCCAACTGTTGGATGATACTAGTCTAGATCAAGAAGGAGCTCCCCCTCTTTTGGAGCCTACAGTGATAGTCCATCGGGGTGGAGACTGGTTTGGCATCTATCATCCCCATCTCATGAAGTTTGAAAAATAACATCGTCGAGATAAGTTGATCCATGTGGCGGAGTGAAGGAGCTTCATGCCGAGAAGTACTATACAATTCCCAAAAGTGGGCTTGTAGGGATTGATTCAGGTTGGAGATGTTGCTTGTGTCATTGTCAGTGATCACAATGGCATCCACATATACTGCAAGGAGAATGTGCCCGTTTGAGGATCGAGAAAAGAATAGTGAGTGATCTATAGAGGAAATTTGAAAACCCAACCTTTCAAGGACTGCGTCAGTTTATTGAATCAGGCTCTCAAAGATTGCTTAAGGTCTTACAAGGAACTTCAAAGACGACAAACCTTGTAAGAGGACTCCCCCTCACAACAAAGTCTAGAGGTCGTTGCATATAGACTTCTTCCAAAAGCATTCTAGATATCTAGCTAGAATAGTGGTCGGTCAAGATGGGTTGCGAAAGAGATCAGGATGTAGACAAAAGCAATCGTTGTCACTAGAGAGGTCTCAAAGTAGTTCGTGCCAAATGTTTAAGTAACACCTTTTGTAACCAATTGTGCCTTTAATAGCTCGAAGTGCTATCAAAACAATGTTTGACCGAGAAAACCCACTGGCAGCCAACAATGTTCTTTCCAAGTATAGGATCAACTAGGTCACATGAGCCATTTGAGCGTTGAACCTGCATCTCGTCCAGTATAGTAGCTTTCCATCCAAGATGTCAGAGAACATATGTTGGATGTTTTAAATAAAGGTGGTATCTAGAGTTGTGGAAAAAGCATAGGCAAAAGGAGAGGCTAGCTTGGCAACATATGTCAAGAATAGGATGCCTGATGGAGCAAGAATGTATACCTTTACAAAGTGCCACTGCTATGCCGGATTAGACTGGAACCTACAATGATGGAGGCACAACTGCTTGGGGATCAACTTAATTGCACAGCTAACAAACCTAGCAGAAGAATTGAAGTGATGTAGAGGATGATGGTGGCAGTGAAGGTGGAGGAAAAGATTCTAGAAGCGAGACCATTTCAAGTATCTGCCGAGGAAGGTGACAATGATGGGAAGAACAACTCGTCCTCATGAAAAGTGACATTTGATGAAATATATATGCAACCAGATGAGGGATCAGGCATTTGTACCTCTTTTGAGAGTAAGGGTATCCAGAAAAACCATTTTAATCTCTTGGGGGGATTTCTCCGCCATGGGATCAAAAGTATGACCAAGGCGAGACCGCAAAACCCGAGATAGAGGTAAGGTTATTACTACAGATAGAGAACTGAAAAGGACATTTTCTTTTTAAGAAGCGCAGACGGTTGACGATCGATCAAGAAACATGCAGTGAGGACAACACCAACCAAAGATCCTTGGGAAGATTTGCATGAATGGTAAGTGAGCATGTAGTGTCAAGAAGATGATAATTTTTATGCTCAGCAACACCATTTTGCTGAAGAGGAGCACTGATATATCAGTCTCATATCACGACGAAAGGAGGAAATGGCCCGTTAAGTGTACTCAAGGGTATCGTCCGTGTGGAGAATTTCAATGGAAGTGAAGAATGAAACTAAGATCATTTTATGAAACGTGTGAATAAGGAAAACCTTTTCACAAGTTTTTAAAAGATATAACCAAGTCATATGTGAAAAGTCATTCAGAAAGGTAAGTATTGAAAATCGTCATAACTCATTGTTCAGAATGGACTACAAACATCACTATGTATCAATTTTTTGAAAAGTGGTATGCAGTATATGTTAGCCAGGGTGCTACATAGAGTATATGTGGAATGCGGGTGCATATACGATTCTGGATTTTTTTAATAAAAAATTATGAGCGTAAAATAATTTAAATGTAAAATATTATACATATATATTAATGTGTCAAATAATGTTTCATTTAGTCTTCTATATTCTCTTGTTATTTTCCTATTCCATGTGGACCTATATGTAATTGTTTCTTTTATAAATATATGGGGTACACACATTGTGCACCCCAACCCTTCCGGGAAACCCTATCAATATGGAACCAGAGCAAGGATCCTGATTCCCCCCCTGCGCCGCCACCCCCCTCTCTCTTCTCTCCCCGTCGGCGCCGTCAGGCGTCGCCAACCGCCCGCCCACCGCTGGCCGCCGCCGGCCTCCCTGCACCG
The DNA here is from genome assembly GCA_963693085.1 of Alisma plantago-aquatica. NCBI lineage: Eukaryota > Viridiplantae > Streptophyta > Magnoliopsida > Alismatales > Alismataceae > Alisma > Alisma plantago-aquatica. The sequence continues at coordinate 1,133,159,677 of OY856409.1, read as the reverse complement.
TACGGCTAGTTGTCGTTGTGGGCTGCTGTCGGCCGCCCCTGCTCCGGCGGGCTCGCTGCTAGCCGTCGTCGATCTGTTGTTGGCTGCCAATCCGGAGCCTTGGGTTTTCGAAGGCTTCCCCTCCTGTCTGCCTGCATCGGCCCTTGAGCCGTCGAGTTCCATGTTGCGCCTCAGCGTAGTTTTCATGTAACTGGTATATCCAGTCTATCTTCTCTGTCTGCTACCGCCTAAGACGAGGATCTAAGCGGTTTTATACTGCTCCTTTTATCTTGTGTTGGACTCGGTCTTTTCTGTCATGGCTTCCTCCCATGATGATCACCGTGAAACTAGATGAGCGCAACTATCAACACTGGGTCTGCTCCATGAAGATCTATGCTAAATCCAGGGCAATCATTCCCACTTGATACGTGATCCGCCTCCCGCACCAGCCTAACCTACCGAGTCCAAGGATATCAAGGCTTATGATGATTGGGTCAAAGATGATTCTACTGTGATGGCATGGATCCTCAACAGTAGTGAAACCTGGATCAATGTCACTTTACTTCGTCTCCTGACTGGCCAGTACCTATTCTCACAGCAAAAATCCAAACAAGGTGTTCGATTTGAACAAGCAACTAACTCTCCTGCAATTTTCTGGGTCTGACATTGCTGATTACTTTTCCTCTTTCAAAAGACATCTGGCTGAACTTGAGAGTTATCATCCTCTATCTACTGAATTAGCCACCATGCAACGCCAACTCCAGGAACTTCAGGTGGTTCAGTTCTTGTGTGGCCTTCCTGAGTCATATGTTGGAGTCGTCAATCAGATTCTTGCTAGTGATCCTCTACCGACGTTAGAGAGTGCGCATATGCATCTTCAACGTCTGCTAGCTTCTTCATCTACTCCGCCTTCTGACACTGGTGATACTACTACTCTTGCTTCCATGGTCGGCCGAGGCTGTAGACGAGGTCGAGGTCGGTTTCAGGACAACCATCCCCCTGGTACTGGTAGAGGACGTGGGTCCCTTAGTCGTGGCTCCTCTGTTAATGCTTTTGGCATTACCGCTGCTCAACGGTACTGTGACTTTTGTGGTCGCTCCAACCACACTGAGGACAGGTGATGGAAGAAGCATGGCAACACCTACGTGGGCCAATGCTTATCTGAAGGTGCTTCTCAGACTCCTACTCATGATCATTCAAGCTCCTCCACTGCTGAGTTCATTCGCTCGGAAGTGGAACGACTGCTGCTAGAGAAAATCAGGGCTTCCTCCTCTACTGTTGCCGAGTCTGGAGCACACGTGGCTACATTCACTGGTTGTGATTCTACTTTTCTGGTTGCCCCATCTTCTAGTACTGGCAGTGAATTAAAAAATGGCCCAGGCGGCCGCTTAATCGGCCAAGACCCTCATCCGCCTAATTTAGCCCCTAAGCGCCCAATTAAGCTTTTTGAACATAATCGCCCACTTTTTCCCGCTTTTTGTCCGCTTTTTTCCCGCTTTGTTTAAAAATACTAATCTAAGCATCTAACATTAATTAATTACATAGACCAAGTAGTGTTGACTATAATATATGAAACTTGTATACATTAAATGTTCTATGATATATCTAGTCCTAATTTAGAATGCATACTTTGTGTGTAAGCTGTAATAATTGGGTACTGCTGTAATGTATCTAAGTAAATATCATATTGCTCTATTATACTTCTAATGCATAATTAGTTTTACTGATTTCCTTGCTGCTTTCAATAATTAATGATTGGTACTACTGGTTAGTATTACTTTAGTGATTACTTTAAATCAATAATTCATAGTTTGTTATTTACAATTACTGGTCTGCTTGCTGATTTTAGTGATTAGAGATAATGATTAATAGTAAAGTATTGATGAATACTTAGTTGATTACTGATTTGCTGATTAGATATGTATAGAAGTTCCTTAGAAATATATTTTTATATACACACATGTAATTTTGTATAAAAATATATAAAATTTAGACACCTGCTTTTTCAAAAATCGCCCGCTTAATCGCCCGCCTACCGCTTAATCGCCCGCCTACCGCTTAATCGGTTACAAGGTGTTGTCTGCACGCCTCCCGCTTCTCGCTTTCTGATACCTTGAGTACTGGTAATACAAAATGGGTGATGGACTCTGGGGCCTCTTCTCATATATCTGGAAATAGATCTCTTTTCTATAAATTATCAAAACCCTGCACTAAATCTGTTGTTATGCTTGTTGATGGATCCAACTCTGTTGTGTCTGGCATTGGTGATATTTATACTCGTTTCCTTCTGAGATCTGCTCTGTGTACCAAAATTTCCTTTGAATCCGTTATCTGTCTGTAAAATTGTGTAGCTTGAACTGCAGTTCGACCTTTTGTACCCGGTACTTATGTTTTTCAGAACCTTCGCACGAGGATGAAGATTAGTGGGGGGCATGAAGGACCTAATGGACTCTACTATCTAGATGATATGAAAAGAATTGACACTATAGCCCTTGCTTCAGCATTATCTTCTTCTGTGTCTGCATTACAATGGCACTATAGAATTGGGCATTCATCTGTTGATAAATTGAAACATGTTATTTCTGGTGTAGGACCGCACAGTTTCCAGTGTGAGTCATGTCAGTTAAGCAAACAGTCCAGAACTGTCTTTCCAAAAAAATCTTAGATTGGTAGTAAAAACATTTTTTAATTTAGTTCATGTTGATGTATGGGTCCTTGTCATGTTCCAAGTTTGTCATGCAATAAATATTTTATTTTGTTCATTGATGATTTCTCCCGTGTTGCTTGGTTGTTTTTTATGAAAGACAGATCACAAGTTTTTCCTACTATTAAGTTCTCTTTTGCTGAAATTAAAACCCAATTTTCTATGCCTATTAAGATTCTGCGCACTGATAATGCCTTGGAATTTGTTCAAAAACATATTGAATTATTTTGTCGTTCTATTGGTACCATTCTTCAAACATCTTGTGCCTACACACCTCAACAGAATGGTGTTGCTGAAAGGAAAAATAGGCATTTACTTGAAGTTACTAGAACTATAATGCCGCACTCTAATGTTCCCAAACATTTTTGGCCGAAAGTTGTTCTCACTGCCTGTTTTCTGAGTAATCGCATGCCCTCGTCTGTTATTGGGAACAAAATTCATGTCCAAGTCCTACAACCCCACATTCCTCTTTTTTCTGTTGCTCCAAGGATTTTTGGGTCAACTTGCTTTGTTCGGTTGCTTGGACCGCCTCAGGACAAGTTGTCTCCTAGAGATGAAAAATGTATTTTTCTGAGATATTCACATACTCAGAAAGGATATTGTTGCTATAGTCCTATTACTAAGAAGTGGTTCACGAGAAGTGATGTGGTTTTCTTTGAGGACACTCCTTTCTACTCCACTAAAGGGAACACTTTGAGTTTAGATATTATTTCAACACCTCTGCCTGTTATCAGTGATTCACCGTCTGAGTAGCGGCCTGCTGAGACTATGTCTCCTCCTCTTATTGTTTACCAACGCAGGAATCGGCTGCCGCAGTCTACTCCTGCCCAAGACCTCCCCCCACAGAAAACCAATCTTCTCCTTCAGAAGGTCCTGCACCTGCCAAGGTAACTTCTGATCTGGATTTACCTATTGCTCTCAGGAAAGGCACTCGTTCATGTACCTCTCATAGCATTGCTAACTATGTTTCTACTACACATCTTAGTGTCCATGTTACTAATTTTGTTACTACCTAGTATGTTGTTTCTGTTCCTAAAAATGTTCATGATGCTTTAGAAAGTACTGAAAGAGGTACTTGGGATCTGGTGGATCCTTTATCTGATTGCAAGTCAGTTGGATGTCGTTGGGTGTACACTGTGAAGTATCATCCTGATGGGACTGTTGAACGCCTAAAGGCCCGCTCAGTGGCCAAAGGGTACACTTAAACCTATGGTATTTTTTAGACTTCTTCTCCTGTTGCCAGGCTAAATTTTGTGTGGGTTCTCTCTGTTTCAATCAATCTGGATTGGCTCCTTATACAGCTTGATGCCAAGAATGTCTTTCTTTATGGTGATCTCCGAGAGGAAGTCTATATGGAGCAACCACCTGGGTTTGTTGCTCAAGGGGATTCACACAAGGTTTGTCACCTTAAAAAGTCTATTTATGGACTCGAGCAGAGTCCACGTGCCTGGTTTGATAAACTAAGCAAGATTGTCTATGTATGGCTTCCTGAGGCCTCATGTTGATCACTCTTGTCTTTATTAAGAAGACTTCCTCTGGTATTGTTGTTTTGATTGTGTATGTCGATGATATTATTTTATCTGGCAGTGATCTTTCTGAAATCCATGTTACCCAAGGCCTATTTATGCAAGCACTTTGTCACTAAAGATTTAGGAAAGCTAAGGTATTTTCTAGGAATTGAAGTCTCCACAACCTCTAATGCTCTTGTTTTGTCCCAAAGGAAGTATGTTCTAGATCTTCTACAGGAGACAGGGATGCTTGGAGCTCGAACTGCTGATACTCCCTTAGACCCTAATGTAAATTAGGATGATGATGAATCTCCCTTGTATCCTAACAGTAAACGCTATAGGAGACTGGTTGGTAAGTTAATTTATTTGACTATTACTATAGCTGATATTTCTACTGCAGTTGGCCTTGTTAGCAGGTATCTTGACAAACCTAGACAGTGTCATTGGGAAGCATTGTGTCATATTATGAGGTATCTGAAGAAATCTCCTGGTAAAGGCCTTTTCTATAGGAAACATGGCCATTGCTCTCTTGAAGGCTATTCTGATTCTGACTATATTGGAAGTAAGATTGACAGAAAATTTACTTCTGGCTACTGCACATTTGTTGGTGGAAATCTTGTCACCTGGAGGAGCAAAAAGCAGAATGTTGTTGCTAGATCTAGTGCTGAGGTCGAGTACCGGGCTATGGCTCACAGAGCTTGTGAACTTTTGTGGGTACAGTCCCTCCTAAAAGACCTTGACGTAGGGTCCTCTGTTCCTATTCCCATGCATTGTGATAATAAAGCAGCTATCTTTATTGCCAATAATCATGTTTATCATGAGTGGACTAAGCACATCGAAGTTCATTGCCACTTCGTCAGAGAAGCCATCCTGACTGGTCGTATTTGCACTCTTTTTACTCGCTCATAAGATCAAGTTGATGATATCTTCACAAAGTTGTTGGCCAAGAAACATTTCAGCTCTCTTGTGAACAAGTTGGGCATGATTGATATCTATGCTCCAGCTTGAGGGGGAGTGTTAAATAATGTTTTATTTAGTCTTTTATATTCTCTTATTATTTTCCTATTCCCTGTGGACCTATATGTAATTGTTTCTTTTATAAATATATGGGGTACACGCATTGTACACCCCAACCCTTTCGGGATTTTTTTTAATAAAATAATTATATGAGCGTAAAATAATTTAAATGTAAGATATTATACATATATATTAATGTGCAAACATATACATATACATGTATAGAATGTTATGTATATGTATACATATATGAAGGTCTCATGGGTCTCATGTCTGAAGACACATATATGTATGTGTGGGTGGGTGTGTTTGTGTGTATCAGTAGTTTAATTAATAATAAAACAAGATGATTGATAATAAATTACACACAATCTATATAAAAACCGGCCACATATTTGGCGCATATGAGGCAATCTATGTTGCATATCCGGTCAGAACCGCATGATGGACTACATAGACATGAGGTTCAGAGAGGTGCCAAACTATATATGCAGCCTCATGCGGGTCATATGAGAACACTGCTATGTATTAACTCACAAACATTAGAAGATTGTTTTATAGTATGGGTCAGGAAAGACATATGGATGGTGTTTACCGGACTGACATGTAATACATATAAATGGAAGAATAAGAGGAAACAAAACTATCTAAAATATTGAGTTTGTTTAATAAAGGATGGTCAAAACGAAATTGTAGTTGGGGTGGCATGGGCCACATGGCTACAACAAGGGCATTGCGTGGAGGTTGTAGAGGTCGGAGAAGTATTAGAGACCACCAGAGCGTGCTTGCCACCTAATCATCATCAAATTCCACCAATCCTGGCAGAGGGCCCAAAGGTTACAAAACATCAGAGGGAATCAACTAATTTTGCTAGACATAAGATTGTAGGGAAGATTAGGAACAAAATGAACATAAAGTTTTAAGGTATGGGAAAAAAGAACAGTGCCATATTTCACGACCTTTGTTTACCGACCAATTTGCCAGAGTAACAATGGAATGCAGAATAAAGGAATCAGAGGAGGTAAGAAGATGTGGCATACTAGTCACGTGTTTAGCACCACCTAACTCCACAATCCAATTGGAGAGGGCGGCGAGCATGGAGGTCCCTGAATTACTTGGATGGATTGTTGTTAAATGAGTCGATGGTGATGCATTTGGTGGGTCCCCAATGCACCAATCAAAAGATGATAGTTCACATATTGATGTGATGCTTGAAGCAAGCTTTTGTATTCCTCGTTTGCCATTGAGACATCACAGGAATGTCCGAGCGGAGTTGCCTATGGTATAGTCGAACCCCTAGCCGATAGAAGTAGTGGGAACCTAGGCTACGTGCTCAGTACCCCTTCCACGTCCTCGACTGCAGTGAGCAGGATATCCGTGTTTTGAATGGTACACGTCTTCAGTGTGGCCCAACTTGCCACAATAGGTGCATCTTGGACGTGGTCACCAGTGTTTTAAAAAGTGGTATGTGTTATGCGTTCAGAGAAGTCACCAAATAGAGTATATGCGGGGGTATATGTGGTTTTGGATTTGTTTTATTTATTAATTATTTTTCTATATGAATATATGTTGATCATACATTTACATATTTAATCTGTACAATTGTGTCTTATTAGTACAATTACAAGAATAATGGATGCAATCATGCAAATATGCAATCATCACAACTTAAACAAATACCAACATGCAACTATGATCTAAATCTAAACAAACATAGATGGATGCAAATATGAAAATGAGAAATGGACACACGTCCATCTAAAAATCGGGGATTAATCCGTCTTTTATGCGGTGGTGCAGCCTTGTATGTGGCCCTGATCTGCTTTCTGGGGGATTTGTTGTATGCGGAGCGACAGGGGGTCCGAACCTTGTATGCGGCCACTTAAGCAACCGCACGAACCGATTTTTTAAACAATGGTGGTCACATCCCTGTCCACGACCATGAGTTGCGGCAGCGACATTGTCTTAGGCATCAAAGATGACCTATGTGTCATCCGGTTCTGCAAGAGATATGTCCTTAATGTATTTGAGTTTACCACGCGAATCCAAAGTTTGGACTACACTCACCCAAAGCTAGAAATCGGCCCTGTTCAACTTTATCATGGAGACATTAGGCATGCCATTGTAATTGATAGGTGAAACTGGAGTCTTTTTGTGAGCCATAATAATAAAAAGCGGTTCCGGATCGAAAGCACGGTGTAGAAGGAAAAAAAAGAGGAGCATTACCTATATAGATGCACAATAGGAGAAACAAACAATAGAGGGCACCACTGGATTGTAAGGCACAATAGAAGAGAAAATCACAGGAATGATGCATTGTAATATGAAAATACGTAATTCCCTAATTCTAACAAAAATGTTCAGCCATGTGGTTTAGAGGGACCACATGGAGAGGTATATAGCATTAAGAAGTGTGGTTTCCCTTGTTTTTTTAGTGCTTTATAGAACTAGCACATGGTCTTTTTGTTTTTTTATTACACCCAGGAACTAGAGAGAGTGAGGAACAGAGACGGGGAAGGCAAACAGACAACTTGTCCATGGCGTGACCACAGCTACCCTATGCAGCCCCCTATCTCCTGCTGGCCCCTTAGGACGCTGGCCTTGGCTGACAAGAATGGGGGGCGCACATGAGTGGTTGTTGCACAAGGCGATTAGGTTAAGTTACAACAATGCTCTTATACCATGTGGAAAGGATGGTGTATATTATTAGTTGCAATTAGGTGCAAACTCTCCTACACATAGGTATCCAGGGATACATGGGTACATTTCGTAAATGGATCCTCACTTTATGTACTAATAGAAGACATAATATAAACACAGAAGGTCTACGTCCAATTAACTAAATAACCACTTATACTAACATAGATCAACAGCAAGTGAAGTGCGAGCTATAGTGGACCACTATATAAAACAACACACCACAGACAGATGACGTCTACATGTATCAGACCGTGAAACATGGTAAATAGATGGAACCAGAGATAGAGTTCCGATTTGAAGTCATTATTAGCATTTTTTAACAAAACTTGCACAACCCAAATAGCTAATATAAGAAAATAAAAGTCAGTAATAGTTTAAAAATTTATGCAGTGAAAGAACTTTTACATTTTGAGCCTGAGGTTAACTGCAATACTGGGAAATAAACAAAGGCCTTAAGAGTGCCTTAAAAACATGTTATGGAAAAGTTTGTTGTTAAAGGAATATACTCACCATTTCGTGGTACATTTTCTCTCTGTCTTGAGCCATTGCACTCTTTTGGTCTCTTAGTAAAGCATTCATCTTCTCAGCCTAAAGGAACAAGACTATTTTAAGTCATAGGTTGTCTACCAACAAATGTATGCTGGAGTGGTAGTACATAGATCTCTATACAAACTATTAGACAATTACTAGTCGACCTTGAAAAATGAAAGAGATTTGTGAGGTGTACTATGTATTTTTTTAACAAGACGACGAAATTTCAGAGCGCGAACTCAACAGTTATTGACAGCAAAATAACACAAACAGACTAAAATCATTTACTTCAAAAACTGTACAAAGAATGCAAACCCAGCAACCAGTTCAAATGGATCTCCTCATGAACAATCAAGCAAGTTGAAAATCATAATTTATACATCTTAGGATATAATGTGAATTCCTGGCATTAATGATATAATACGAGACCCAACTAATGAAGCCCTCCTATGGTGAGAGCACAGGAGCTCTTTTTTCCTAGACAAGTAGGGGGTTTTCTTATTCGTCCTGACCTCCCTCCGCAGGCATTAAAGGATCATGTTCAAGCACTAAAGACAAGAGCAAGCACAACACCAGGAAATCAACTCAGCAAACGGGACACATAGCACAGAGTATCAACGAAGGACGAACTGATTGAGGGAAGGCTTTACCAGTTGACCAGCCAGGAGCATATCTTTCAGCTCAACAGAAGGGTCATCATGATTCATGAACCAGTCTCCAGCCAATAAGAAACGCCTTGTTGACAAACTATTTAGCCACTTGTTAGCTTCTCCTGAAACATGCTTGACTTGAAATTTCCACTTTCACTTGATCATTTTCTCAATGCAATCTGACAGGCATATTATAAACAATCAAGCCATAGACGTCATTTGCAGCGCTAACCACAGTTCAAAAATTATCTCACCATCCAGTCTCTGTATTTTTTTCCCAGGCCAGATTAAGACCCTGCAGCACACCCTAAACGATAGCTCTTGGAGTACAAGTGTACAACTACCCAGGTGTGTGTGTGTAAAAGCCATTCACCCATTTTCCCTCCTCGTCTTTGACCACCCTCCCATCATAGAACTGTTTCCTGTATGCACCCATCAACATTCAGCTTCACAATTCCTCAAGGTGAGGGGGTCCACCTTACTGCAGCTCCTTTTGGGGAGATGTCACGGGCTCTCTAAGTGAACTTGATGTCATCTTAAAAAGCCCAAATTTAAGTATTTTGTGATGACTTGGTTGTGCATCTGTAAACAAAATATAGTTTTGCATTTCCAACTTACAGCAGGACAAACCATAATTTTTTTGCCACTGTTTCTTGATATCCACCCCCTCCCTGCATTACATCAGTCTCAAACCAACTCAAATGATCCAAGGACAAAAAGTGACTGGAAATCTTTTTAGCTCCCAGAAGCATCCAAACCTCATAGGGTATCTGACAATCTATGAGGCCATGGATAGCATTTCAATTTCAAATCTACATTTACCACAGATAATGTCTTCAAATGCTTTCTTTAGTGTCTCTCCACACTAAGCAAGGAGTCTGTTATGTTAGCTAACCCATCACGAAGATTCTGAACGAATAATTCGTGAATAATACAAGGAATATTTGGGAATTTGGAGTTATTCCTTCATCGCATACTGCTCCGAAAAAATTCATGTTTAAAAGAATTTTTCAAAAAGTTGGTGATTACTGTGACTATACCTGTAGAGGATAGTGACTCCCAGATATTTAGCAAGGTTGCCAGTTGTATGATTGTTTCAGGTGGAACTGATTTTAGCTGCTTCAGCTTCTCTCACATTACTGAAGAAGACCTGGGGTTTAGCTTGATATTTTTTTGCCTAAAGTATCTTCCAAATTCCCTAAACACTTATTTCATCTTCACAGCTTGAGTTATAGATGCCTCAATGAATGGGACTGTTAGAGAGTCTATATTAGCCTATTTAGTTAATAGGTTAATTAGTTAGTGGGCTTTTGTATTTCAGCCCGTTTAGATTACTTACGTCCTAAGTCTTAGGGCGTCTCCCCTCTCCTATATAAAGGAGAGGGCGTCCAGTCTTGTATTCATCCCATTGCATTCAATCTAATCTTATTCTCAACATGGTATCAGAGTGGTGAACAGTAATGTCGATGTGAACAGTAACTCCGACGGTGAACAGTACGCGGCATGAACAATAATTCCTGCGTGAATAGAGCATGTTCGCTCCTGAGGGAAACCTAGCTGCCGCCCCTCCTCCCTCTCCTTTCCGGCGCGCACGCAGTCCTAGCCGCCGCTCGTCTTTTCCAGAGAGCAACCGAGGGGAAGAACCCCCGCCTGCGGGCGGCTGCCGCCGTTGCCATGGCTTAGGCCGGCTGCCCGCTAGGCATCTCCTGGCCTCCATGGCATATCTTTCTTTTTCTCAAACGATCTAGTTTTCTTTCCGTGCGTCGGCACCATCACCTTCCCAGCGCCATCATCATCCTTCTCGTGTAAACACCGCCACTAGCAACAGACAGAGTCGCCACCACGCCTCTATCCCGCGCAATTAGTGTCGCCGCCAGCAGCAACAGCAAAAGTGTTGCCATCCGCTAGCGACAACAGCCGCCAAGCGTCATCTCCGTCAGCAGCACGCCGCCACCGGCGATCACCCAGCCATCATTCCGAGTGGCCAGTAAAAAGCAGCCACCATCCGCATCCGTCGACGTCATCCCACTCGCATTATTCAACAACCATCTACCGCTGCATCGCCCTAATGTCCTCAGCTCCAGCCTTCGTCGTCTCATAAGGAGAGGCTCCGTACTTGACTCTCGCATGCAGCCTTATGGCATGCAATATCTCGGAGCCGTGCAGGAGACCAATATCATCTCTTTCGTTGCGGCCAAGTGCTACATCAGCCAAGCGACACAATCATCGTCATCGGTCATGCTGTTGTGTGGCTGTCATATCATCCAACAATCATATCCCCAGCCGCCGATCACACCATTCAGCCGTCGCCGTCATCCATGCCCCTGGTCGTTACTCCACTGCTGCTCTCCATCTCGTCGTTGTTGCCCCAACGTTTTCGCCTATCCTTGGTTGAAGCACGATCACCCATCACTCTCCACCGCTACCAAACAGCCCTATTACTGCCCTCATATACCAGATGCCTGTTGATATTCAGATTCTTAATCGGATCTGTCCTTGGCTAATCGGATCCAGTTTTAAGCCTAATCGGATTTTCCATTTAATTTTTCTATCCAGATCTTACATTGACCCATTTAGCATATTCTCTCCGGTTATCAGTTTCATTCTCCACATATTACACATCTCCATATACACAAATTTCTCTCAAATCCACCAATTCTTTCCCCACCCACCCATATCATGTGTGTATCCCTTTCCACAGTGCAGGGGGGTCATATGTCCATTTCTCCACACCAAACACTCACTCTCGTCGTATTTGGTGTGCAGGGGAGATAGAGAGGAGAGGAAGAGATGAGAAGAGAGAGAGAGAGAGTGAGAGAATATGTATGAGAGAGAGAGTATGAGAAGAGTGATATATGTATTCAAGCTATATATGTTCCAGGCTATATATGTTCCAGGCTATTATCTTCATGGAGCTTCGCATTGTTCAGCACATTCGTTCTCTACTTCCAGACAGCAATGAAGGATCTTCATTCAGCATCAACACTGAGCTATCCACATTCGTACCGCATTATGTACGTCAGGTGTTGATGGTGTACTTCAGCTGCATTTACATGAGACAGATGGGTGCTTCTTCAGATTTTTAGAAGCTCAGCAAGCCTGCCAATCTACTTCTGCAAGGTTGTATCATCCAGTATATCTTCACCGAGTTGCTTCATCACGTCTTCTCTGAGCCGCATCTGCTATTTTGACATCACTTGTTGCTGGTCTACTTGGGACTTTCCTTGATGGATGATATCTCCTTTCTTGTCAAGACCCCAAGGTTCATGCGTCAGAGTTATGGTACTTGCATCGTATCACCAGCATATCGTCCGTTCGAGTTCGTGCCACGTTATGCACGTCTTCTCAGACAATTCGAAGATTCCGCTACTGCTACATCGACATTGGGCATCCGCATTCGTGCCGCATTAAGTACGTAATCCAATGAAGATGACGTAGTGATGGTGTTGAGGATCGTCTGCTCCAAGTGGCGAATTACTGTTGCAGTATTCAGGTTCCATTTCAGATGTTCTTCATTCCAGATGCACTCCAAAAGACCTTCATCAAAGCTCAAGATCTCCAGCCTGCAAAATACAATTTCAAAGAAAGAGGTGCCATTGTATGATTCAGGGGGAGTATTATTTAAGGGGGAGTATCAATTTTTGTATGGGGAGTGATATTTATCTTTTATCTTTCATTTATCTTTTCTTTTATCATTTTATCGAGTATTGTAACCTCCAAGCTTTGGACATGTGTTTCACCCATGCTCCAGCTTGAGGGAGAGTGTTAGAGTCTATATTAGCCTATTTAGTTAATAGGTTAATTAGTTAGTGGGCTTTTGTATTTCAGCCCGTTTAGATTACTTGCGTCCTAAATCTTAGGGCGTCACCCCTCCCCTACCATTAACAAAGAGTCGATTACAGACCCCCAAAGCCTTAGCTGATTTTGATTGGTTCCAGCATTTGCTTCCGACTTATTCTTCGATAATAAAGTGCCTCCATACAAAGAAAAGATATGTATAGTGATAAGGGATCTCCTTGTCTCACGACCTAGGTCAGAATTCAGTAGTTAATATCCAATTACACAAACATGGAAGGGAGCCATTATGCAGAATATTCATAGTCAACTTCATGAATTCAAGTGGAAATCCAATAACCATCAATGTTCATGATGAAAGACCATTTCATTCTGCTGTATGCCTTCTGCCAGGCAAGTTTTTATTTCCATCCATCCCCCCCCCCAAGCTTTTCCCTGTATATATTGGAGAAGCTCCTGCACAATGATTATGTTGTCCTAATACGTCTTCCCTTAATGAAGGCTAACTGAGCCATGACAGAAGATTAGGACGAAACCTCATGTTTCTGTTCACCAACACTTTAGATAACAGCTTAAACAGGATTTTACACAAGACTGGTAGGTTTCAAGCTTCTATATTCCTCAGGTCTTGCAACTTCAGTCACAAGAATAGAAGTAGGTTTTGTCATGATAGCATCTACTTTCCCAGTAGCAAAGACATATTATAACCCCTTTTGTATTATGCCACAAAGTTTGGGAGAAGACAAAATGAAGGCCATCCGGTCCTAGAGCTTTGTTACCTCCCATATCAAAAAGAGAAAAACTGACTTCTTCATAAGGAAGATGTGTAAAGCTATTAACGCGGTCCCTCTTGAATCTAGACTTTGATGTTCTAAACTGCCAAACGTCCTCCCCGCATCCTGTCACTTCTTGTACACTCTTAACATGATTTACAACAAGGTATTGCAAGGCCACTGGTTCTTGTATTTATTCACCATCACTAGTCTTCAACATAATGATATACTCCCTTCTTCTCATAAGGAACAAAAGGTGAAAGTATCAGTATCAGGTATACAATCCCCACAATTCATCCAGTCATATCTAGCTTTTCAGTGCCAGAAAGCTTCCTTTTAGATGAGGAGCCAGAATACATTGCGTCCAGTGTATTAAATTGAGGTTTGAAGCTTTCCATGAAACTAACTGAAAGATTCTTTCTACAAAACATGTTGCCAAAAATATTGGAAGTTGACTGATTCAGAAAACTCTGCTACAGTTATGTTGATACCGACATTGTGTACCTATGAGGCCTTAACAAACTCCTCAAAGAGGGAGTGGTGAAACAGTGCCATTTGGAACTGAAAACAATTTGATGCACAATAAAATGGGTTTCTAACTTCAATGAAGTGACAGTGGTTTTGTTAGAAGAGACCAGATGTAAGCAAAGGACTTTGGCTTCAGGGAAAAGGTTGTTTTATGCTTCATTATACATCATTCTATCCATCCTTGTATATTTACATCCACTTCTCTATGTAACTTGACTTCCCACTCCATTACTTTCTATCAGATTGCATTGTTCAACCATCTTCCCAAAGGGAAAAACATTGGTATTATAGGAACGTGTATTATCAGATTTGAGTGCTTTTTTAATTATTGTCAAATTCTTGATGTTGATGTCTGCACTACGTGAAACCGTCGAGAGCTGTCTTTAGTTCATGGAATTATTAATCCTACTGCTAGGCATTTCCTTTGAAGAAGACAAAATTGTATAGATGATAAAGTGACTCGATCCTAGGTTATTATAGGTGATTTCAGTTTTCATTTATATATATAAGAAGAGCATGAAAATGTTCTTAACGGATACAAAGTAGGGATTTGTCTCCAAAGTCCAATCCTACCATTGTTCGGGAAACCAGATCACACCGCCGCAAATACTCCCGCTAATGCATGTGCGGTCACCCTGCCGCAGAGCATATTTCTAAATTTCTAATCGATCCACTAAGTGGCCCTAGGCCCCCGCTTATCCGATTAAAATCCAGTCCGGTTTTTGAAAGCCACTACTCACATACATACATACATACATATATACATACATATATATATATATGGGAGATTGCGCCTTCACAAAGGAAATATGGGAGTACTTATGCAATAATTTCAGATTAAAAATCCAACTCTCGGCTGATCCAAAAAGTATGATTTCTAGATGTGGGGGTGATGAAAAGAAAATTCTTTTGCTTGCCAGACTTTGCTACCATGTATGGGAGGAAAGAAATGCTAGAAAACATCAAGGAAAGTCTATGAATGCCACCAATATTGCTGTAAAAATTGGTAAATGTGTTAGACGTAGACTACAAATTAAATAGTTGTGTGAGTTGTAACCTCATGGTGGATGTATGGCATTGGGCCTACATTTAATTTCGACCACCTATAATTTTATGGGGGGCGTCGGAATATATTTACCTGATTCCGATACATACATATATATATATATATATATATATATATATATATATATATGAGTCAGGCTAGAATATACTCGAGTGTACAGATCGCACGAATACACTCAAGTGTGTTTGCATATCAAGACCATTTTCTGCAAAAATGTAAACCATTGATCTTCACTGTCATACTATAATATATATATATATATATATATATATATATATAGAGAGAGAGAGAGAGAGAGTCAGGCTAGAATACACTCGAGTGTATAGATCACGCTGTACACCCCAATGATGTTTGCCTATCTAGAACATGTTTTTTCAAAATCTAATCCATTGATCTTCATGGTTACAATAATAATAGCCCACATGCAAAATTTGAGCTCATTTGGATGAGTGTAAGTCACTCATCTAAAGAGAACAAAATCGACGCACAAAACTAATTTAAAATGTATGATTTTTACCTCCTTTAGATGCACGGCCTATAAGTGTCCAAATGAACTGAAATTTATTTTATAGAATGTTCTTAAGATATTTAAAAAGATCAACGGTTTAGATTTTTCAAAAAGTTATTGCATCTTTAAAAACAACTGAGGTGTACGGTGCCTCTGGTACACTCGAGTGTACACTAGCCTGACTCTCTCTCTCTCTCTCTCTCTCTCTCTCTCTCTCTCTATATATATATATATATATATATATATATATATATATATATATATATATATATATACGTATATATATACGTATATATACGTATATATATACGTATATATACGTATATATATACGTATATATACGTATATATATACGTATATATACGTATATATATACATATATATATACGTATACGTATATATACGTATATATATACGTATACGTATATATACGTATATATATACGTATACGTATATATACGTATATATATACGTATACGTATATATATGTATATATACGTATACGTATATATACGTATATATATACGTATACGTATATATATATATACACGTATATATATATACGTATATATATATATATACGTATATATATACGTATATATACGTATATATATACGTATATATATACGTATATATATGTATATCTATACGTATATATACGTATATATATACGTATATCTATACGTATATATACGTATATATATACGTATATATATATATACGTATATATACGTATATATATACGTATATATATATATACGTATACGTATATATATACGTATATATATATATATACATATATACGTATATATATACGTATATATACGTATATATACGTATATATATACGTATATATACGTATATATACGTATATATACGTATATATATACGTATATATATACGTATATATACGTATATATATACGTAAATATACGTATATATATACGTATATATATACGTAAATATACGTATATATATACGTAAATATACGTGTATATATATATATATATACGTATATATATACACTTATATATATATATATATACGTATATATATACACTTATATATATATATATACGTATATATATACACTTATATATATATATATATATACGTATATATATACACTTATATATAGGGCCCATCTTTATTTCCCGCGCGGGTAGCTACCCGCCCACCCTTCCGATCACTTTTTTTCAAAAAAAAAATTCGAAATTGTAGAGGACTATTTTGTCTAGCTCTCCAAAAAATTTGAGCCAAAAATAATATCATTTGCCCCTCCAAAATCAAAAAACCCGTCCTTATATATATCTGCTGTATATTTTGTACAGAGTTACTTTTTTGGTCAGCAGAGTTACTTTTTTGACACCATAGTTACTTTTCTTACAGCAGAGTTACTTTCTTAACTAAGAGAGTTACTTTTTTGGCTGCAGGGTAGCGAAAATCAATGCTACCCGCGCGGGCAATGAATCAACACCCATATATATATATATATATATATATATATATATATATATATATATATATATATATATATATATATATATATATATATATATATATATATATATATATATATAGGTATATATATATACGTATATATATACGTATATATATATATATATATACATACATATGTATACGTATATATACATATATACATACATATGTATACGTATATATACATATATACATACATATACATTATATATACATATATATATACACATATATATACATATATATATATATTGTAAGAAGAAATGAAGGAGGAAGAAGATGGGAACACCAATCACATGTCGGTCGCTAGGTGCAGCAAACGTGAGTAGGGCTTGAGCCTACACACTTGTAATTATATATTAGGGTAAATACATGAGGTACAAAGAGAGAAAAAGCATAAAAACAACATTTCATAAACAAAATAGGTTAGCCGCCGGTTTGCCGTTCCGCCACTGTGCTGGTGTCGATACCATCGACTTGTGTCGATGGTATCGACGGAGTATTCTCTTGCGCCTGAACCATTCTCGATACTATCGACATGTGTGTCGATAGTATCGACCGAGATGCAGTTGGCTTCAACATGAACCTGGACAGATCTCGATACTATCGACAGAGTGTCGATAGTATCGACCGAGATGCAGGTTGCTTCACACTCCCCCTCAAGCTGGAGAGTACACATCGTGGATGCCCAGCTTGCCACAGAGTTTCTGAAAAATTGCTGAACCCAAGGGCTTTGTCAGAATATCTGCTAGTTGATCTTCAGACCTAACATATGGAGTCACAATAGTGTCGTCTTTTATTTGATCACGAATAAAATGGCAATCAACCTCTATGTGTTTTGTACGCTCATGAAAGATAGGATTCCTGGCGATGTGCATGGCAGATTGATTGTCACACTTGAGCTCCATAGAAGATAGAAGAGAAATTTGTAATTCAGATAAAACAGATTTGACCCATTTTAATTCACAGCATGCATGGGTCATAGCACGATACTCAGCTTCAGTGCTAGATCTAGCAACCACATGTTGCTTTTTACTTTTCCATGTGATAAGATGATCACCTAGAAAGGTACAATAGCCTGATGTAGATCTCCTATCAGTATGATCACCAGCCCAGTCAGCATCTGAATATCCTGTGAGAGACAGAGTAGATGGAGGTGCATTTGGTCTAGAATAGGTGATACCTTTACCGGGAGCACTTTTTAGATACCTCAGAATTCTGCAGACTGCTATCCAGTGTGATTGTCGCGGAGAATGCATATATTGGCTGACTACGCCCACAGCAAATGAAATATCTGGTCGGGTGACAGTTAGATATATCAACTTACCCACTATTCTCCTATAATATTCTGGATCTGGATACTCAACATCATCAACCACCTCTTTGATGTGATAATCCATTGGAGTATTTACCGATTTAGATACAGCCATGCCTGTCTCCTGTAACAAATCAAGCACATACTTTCTCTGAGATAAATTGACACCTGCATGAGATCTAAGCACTTCAATGCCTAGAAAGTATCTTAGTTTGCCCAGATCCGTTGTATGGAAATGTTTTTGCAAACCCTCTTTGACACGAGATATTCCCATTGTGTCACTGCTAGTAATCACTATGTCATCAACGTATACCAGAAGAATAATAGATCCAGGGGAAGAGCTGGAGTAAAATAAGGAATGATCAGTCTTGGAGCGAGAAAAACCCATCTGAAGAATAACTTCACTGAACTTGTCAAACCAAGCTCTAGGTGACTGTTTCATCCCATAAATAGCCTTTTTTAATTTGCATACTTTCTTACACTCCCCTTGAGCAACAAACCCAGGAGGTTGCTCCATATATACTTCTTCCTGTAGATCACCATGGAGAAATGCATTCTTTACATCCAGCTGAAATAATGGCCAATCAAAGGTAGTAGCAAGAGAAATAATGATCCGCACAAAATTCAGGCGAGCAACAGGAGAAAATGTTTCAAAGAAGTCAACACCATAGGTTTGGGTGTAGCCCTTTGCAACCAATCGGGCTTTCAACCTTTCAACTGATCCATCCGGATTGTGTTTAATAGTGAAAACCCATCTACAGCCTACTACTTTCTTTCCTGCAGGAAGATCAACCAGATCCCAAGTACCATTATTCAAGAGAGTTGACATTTCAAGTTGCATTGCCTGTGTCCAGCCACTGTTCTTCATTGCATCAAAATGGTTTCTTGGTATAGACACAGAATCAATCCCAATAGCGAATGCACGGGCCTGCTTAGACAGATGAGACAGGCAACATACATTTGTAATAGGGTGTTTAATAGTACAGGACCTAGTACCTTTCCGAACAGCAATAGGAAGGTTGAGATCAGATGTCTCTGTAGGATTCTCTTGAGTAGAAGGCGATGATGAGGGCTCAGGGACTGGTGCCGCTACTTCTTCTAGATCCTGCCTGCCTCGCCTATGATATACATGTGCGTAATGCTCAATGGTAGGTCTATCTCCTGCTTGTTCATCCGGAATAGAAGTAAAATCCGGAATGATAGGTGGCACTCCCTCACTCTGCACTGATGGTGGCAGTCTCTTATTTTGTATTTTTTGTGGCTCTCCCTCACTCAACTGCTCCCCCTTGCTAATAGCATTGGAGAAATATGGAGTGGTCTCATGGAAAGTGACGTCCCTAGACACAAACATGCGGCGAAGACTAGGACAGTAACACTTGTATCCTTTGCTCGTAGTAGAGTAACCTAGGAACAGTGTTTTAATGGACCTAGGAGACAGCTTGTCGGTCTTAGGGTCAAAGTTATGGATAAAGGAAGTGCAACCAAACACTCTAAGAGGAATAGGATAGGGAGAGTCCTTGGGACGCAAAACAGAATAGGGAGTCTATCCTTGAAGAACAGAGGAAGGTTGTCTATTGATCAAGAAACAAGCAGTTAAAAGAGCTTCAGACCAAAACTTTTGGGCACATTAGATTGAAACATAATAGATCGAGCAATATCAAGAAGATGGCGATTCTTCCTCTCTGCCACCCCATTTTGCTGAGGGGTGTGAGGACAAGAAGTGCGGTGAAGCATACCAACCGAGCTACAAAAATCAAACATAGCCTTTTGAACATACTCCAAGGCATTATCAGACTGAAGAATTTTTATATTGCAATCAAACTGGACTTTAATTTCAGTATGAAAATGTTTCACAATGGACAACACGGACTCTCTACTTTTAAGGTAGATCCATGTCATGCGTGAGAAATCATCAACAAAAGATATAAAATAACGAAAACCATTATAACTTTGGTCTTTTACAGGACCCCACACATCAGTATGCACTAACTCAAAGGGACAAGAAGCCCGCTTATTGACCCGACTGGGATAGAATAACCTATGGTGCTTTCCCAGTTGACATGACTGACACTCTAAGGAGGATAATTGGGATAACTCTGGTTCCAACTTCCGCAGGTTCTCCAAAGAAGGATGTCCATATCTGCAATGCCATAGTAAGGGGGAACCACTCAACAGGATGGATGGAGCAGGAGCAGGCATTTGGCGAGGTAGACTGTCACCGTTGAAAAGGTAGAGATCACCCTTCCTAGGCCCCCCACCAATCGTCTTCATACTCTTGAGATCCTGTAACATAAAACCAGAAGGTCCAAATATTACCCAACATTTTAAAGTGTCAATCAGTTTTGCAACCGAAAGAAGATTAAAAGGAAATTCAGGCACAAAGTGAACTGATTTAAGATCAATCTTGGGTGTTAGGGAGACAGATCCACTAGCTAAAACTCTTTTCACTGAACCATCTGCCAATGTAACAGATTGGTGAGGAATTGATGAGTCAATAGTGTGGAGCAATCTCCTCATACCAGTCATATGCTGTGAGGCGCCAGAGTCAACCACCCAAGATGAGGATGAGCCAGATGCTATGAAAGATGTAGCCTGATTACCAGCTGT
Organism: Alisma plantago-aquatica; assembly: GCA_963693085.1. NCBI lineage: Eukaryota > Viridiplantae > Streptophyta > Magnoliopsida > Alismatales > Alismataceae > Alisma > Alisma plantago-aquatica. The sequence goes on along the minus strand of OY856409.1, from coordinate 1,133,138,496 downwards.
AGATGCCAAATTTGCCGATGAAGAAGATGATGATGAACCCATACTCATATGTTGTGTCGCCTGAATGAACCGATCATATTCTTCTTGAGTGAGAGTGATGCCTGTGCCAGAAGATGTACCCACAGCTGTAGAGGATGAGGATCCTGTAGTGGTGGCACAATGTGCTGCCCCCACAGGTGGTGCAGCAGGTCTTCCATGTTTCTTCCAACACTTCTCCACTGTATGTCCTGGTCTATCACAAAAGGTACATTTCGGACGTGTCCCACGCCCTCTACCCATACCAGGGCGTCCTCGTACTGCAGCGGCAGTGGCAACAGAAGCATGAGATTCTCCAGAAGGTATATCAGGCACAAAGGAAGCAGACTCAAACAGTGATTGCTGGATTCTTGAATAAGCCTCCACAAGACTAGGTAGTTTATCAGTAGCCAAGATAACACTCCGAGCGGAGCTACAAGTCGAGTTAAGCCCAGATAAGAATTTGGCCGTAAAAAGATCATCTCTGTCCTTTATCTGTTCTGCAACAGTCACAGGATGATAATAACTTAGCTCTTGAGAAAGAGCCTGAATAGCCCCAAAATACTCCTCAAGAGATCGGTCACCATGTTTTTCAGCAAACAAACGATCATAAATCATAAACTGACGGAGAGCATTCTTCTCTTGAGAGTAATGTTGCTTCACGGCGTCCCATATTTCCTTGGCCGTAGAGTAGAACATGAACCTTGCGGCGATTGCAGATTCCAACTATTCCACAGCCAAGTCTTCACAAGACTATTATGTCGCTTCCATTCAGCATATCCTTCGTCAGTAGATGCCTTGGGACCCGAGTCAACATGCCTTGCTCTGTCACGAGCCTCCAAGACGGTGTGGATGGCGTTCATCCATAGAAGATAATTTTTCCCGTTGAGTTTGATGGAGGCGATAGGTGACACCTCGTTGTAGATCATAGGTGTCTTGATATCCTCCATTGTAGAACGGAATATATGACGGATTGATACACGTCAAAGAGAATGTGGTGATGGAGAGATACACGTCACACACAGACGAAAAGAAAGAAGAAATGTGTTACTGACGCATTCACAGCCTCCAAAGAATATTCCTAATCACACATGGAGGAGGTGTGACTAGGATGATGATTGAGATGAAACTAGTCCTCCGGCGATGTTTTTAGATGATCGTTGGATCACCTGGAGATCCTCAACTGCTCTGTGATAGTAGCTACGATAGAGTTAGATATCTACCGCAGACCCAGAGTAGCCAACGGTGGTCCTTTGCAGCAGGTGGATTACGCCAAGGAGACGGGTGGGAAGCAGTTGGCCGTCAAGGAAGGAGAGACCTGGAGAGATCCTCCGGAGAGAGAGAGGAGAAACCCTAGATCGATCTCCGCTCTGATACCATGTAAGAAGAAATGAAGGAGGAAGAAGAGGGGAACACCAATCACATGCCGGCTGCTAGGTGCAGCAAACGTGAGTAGGGCTTGAGCCTACACACTTGTATTTATATATTAGGGTAAATACATGAGGTACAAAGAGAGAGAAAGCATAAAAACAACATTTCATAAACAAAATAGGTCAGCCGCCGGTTTGCCGTTCCGCCACTGTGTCGGTGTCGATACCATCAACTTGTGTCGATGGTATCAACGGAGTATTCTCTTGCGCCTGGACCAATCTCGATACTATCGACATGTGTGTCGATAGTATCGACCGAGATGCAGCTGGCTTCAACATGAACCTGGATAGATCTCGATACTATCGACAGAGTGTCGATAGTATCGACCGAGATGCAGGTTGCTTCACATATATATATGTACTGTCAAATAAGAAAAGACGGCTAATTGTTATATTAGATAAGAGAAACCCTGCTCCTATAAATAGGAGAACAGGGAAGCGTACAGGACATAAGACAACCCTAATGGGCCAAGACGTACTTGGGCCCATAATACAAAACACTTAACAACATAAATAAACGGACTCTCTAACACTCCCCCTCAAGTTGAAGTTGGAAGAATCCCAAATCAGCTTTCAAATAAAGAGTCAAACACAGAAACAAAATAAAAAAAGATAAACCAAGCCCATACAAATTTTTCTCCCCCTCAATATTACATTAAAACACTCAAACACTCAGACACTCCCCCTCAAGTAGATACTCCAAGCAAGCAGGTAGGTCGCAGAAGCTTCTCGATCATCTGGAGCAGAAATAAGCAGCATCACAATCATCTGGAGCAAAAGATGGAATAGCTAATAGGCACCAAGGTCTTCATCAAAGTCGTCGTCGTAGTAGCCAGAGAGTGCTGGATCATAGTAGCAGAGCCCAGAGAGTGTTGGACCACAGTAGTAGAGCCCAGAGAGTGCTGGATCACAGTAGCAGAGCCCAGAGAGTGATGGATCACAGTAGCAGAAAGTCGACGTGCCAAAACACATACATGCCAGAGAGTGCTGGCGCACAGCAGTAGAGAGTCGACGACGTAGGCAGATAGAAGATCGGTAAGCAGAGTAGCAAGCAAATAAATAACTCCAGTAGACGAAGCTCCATGTAAAGTCAGCAACAAATGTCTTCATCATCTTCCCTCTTTACACAATATCCATCACAATAGCAGACGTCAAGGTCTAGAGAGTGTTGGTCCACAGTAGAAAGTCAACATGCAAATAAAGCACGGACAGCAGAAAGTGCAAAAGCACAAAGCAGCAAACAAAATGTGCTAATCATAGCACAAGTAGTAAGAAAGACGTCTGAATATGTAACTTCATAGCAGCAGTCGAGGTAGATGATGAATAAGCAATAATAGCAGCAAAAGCACCAAATAGCAGCAGCAAGAAGATCCATAAAACAACAATAGAAGTGGCACGAATATCCATATAGATAGCAGCAGAAAGCACCACATAGCAGCAGCATGAAAATCCATATATATAGCAACATATATTTATCTTCTTCTCTTTCTTCATCACTCCTCCATCTCATCTCTTCCTCTATTTCTCCTCCTCACACCAACCACGGAAGGAAACAAGAGTGGTTGGGGTGGGCAATGGTAAAGAAACTCCCCAGAATAATAAGTCACAGAACTGCCGCACAAATCTTCATAAAGATTAATAATATTATGGATAAAATCCATCAAAATTTGCTCTAGCCAGACCAAGAAATTTGCAGTGGGCAGTAGTGGTGGGCAGCGACAGGTTGTGGTTGTCAGAGATGAAGAATAGAGGGTGACCGCCTGCAGTAGAAAGCAGCAGCAGTATGGCGGAGGTGGATGAGTGGCGGCAGCCTGGATCAGGCAGTAGCAGCGCCGAGAAGTTTGTAAGGTGGTGGGCAGCAACGACAACATGTTGATGGCGGCGACAAGGGGATGTAACGGTGATAGCAGTGGACATGGCAGCGAACAACAACTAGGCAGCAGCAGTACCATGGGGTGGTTGCGTATCAATGGCCAACAGAGCGGCAGACAGCAGTGGGGCCTTGGCGGCAGGCAGCAGCATGCATAGAAGCATCGGTGGGGGGGGGGGGGGGGGGGCGTCGATAACCGGTGGGTTGGTAGTAGATAAAAAATACATTCGACGCTGGAGTAGCGGGCAGTGCACAGGACCGGGACGCTGGGATTATGAAGGCAGTAGGAATAACGTGGGTGTAGAGGGGCCGACAGCAGGTAGCGGAGGCTAGAGGGACAAGACAACTGGCGGCAAGGCAGTAGGCAGCAACGATCAACGCAGGATGGTTAGATGATGGGGGGGGGGGGGGGGGGTTGGGGGGGCGTCGATAACCGGTGGGTTGGTAGTAGATAAAAAATACATTCGACGCTGGAGTAGCGGGCAGTGCACAGGACCGGGACGCTGGGATTATGAAGGCAGTAGGAATAACGTGGGTGTAGAGGGGCCGACAGGAGGTAGCGGAGGCTAGAGGGACAAGACAACTGGCGGCAAGGCAGTAGGCAGCAACGATCAACGCAGGATGGTTAGATGATGGGTTGGATAGCGGCAGCCGTGGAGCAGCAACAGGGGCGGAGGCATCGTGTGGAGTGAAACAACAAGTTATAGTAGGAGTAGAGGCCGACGACCAGGAAATAGGAGCAGCAACGGTGTAGCGGAGGAAGCAGCAATTAGGAAAGGACGAGCATAGGAAGTCCTTGCGGGCAGCCAAGCAGCACCAGAGGCGGAGGCCGCACACAAGGGAGGGAGACGCTCTTTTCTTTCTCTCTCTTGGGCTTAGGATCGCTGCTCTGATACCATGTCAAATAAGAATAGACGGCTAATCGTTATATTA
>OY856409.1:1133106748-1133129248 GCA_963693085.1 Alisma plantago-aquatica | reverse complement strand
ATGATCAGACATCATTTGACGCGTCCTGGTATAAAATATACACATTTTGCATCTAGTAGTCGGTGAAACAAATCAATACAAAACATCAAAACGTTTCTCATTACTGCAAACAATCTACAGGGTCAGCGTACATGAAATGATAGGTAGGTAAATCCAATGGTAAAGTTTCAGACCATACAGGTTAATCATGAAAATAATCACCAAAAAGAGTAATTTAAAATGTGTGCGTACGTGCACGCATATGGGCACACGCGTGCACAGTCACGCATATCCATGCATCAGAAATTTCAGGGATAAAGCATTTCTTGATGAGATGAAACTCAAAATATTGATGTCAAACACTAACCTCGGCTAGCTGAGATTCCAAATATTTTACTTTAGAATTTAGTTGCTCAAGATCCATAGAAGCCTGCTTAAAAAAAGAATCAAAATCTTGAAACCCTACGTAAGAATCAGAGACCGTAGAAAGGCATATGCAAATATAGCAAAAATTTATTACTGCCAATAAATGCCTTAGAACCTCAAAGTCAGCATATCTTCCAAGTAATCATAAACCTTGAAGTTCATAACCAGAGGTTTTGCCGAGTAACTTATTAAAGAATCTTGATAGCTTACATGAAGTGGCTGAATTTTTTCTACTTCGTCGGATTCTTGGACTTGATTTTTAGGCATTTCACCAGAAGAAATGGTTTCCTCTATAATAGAAATATTTTCCTTTATAACAGTAGTTTCTTTAAATGAAGGTAACTCTTGAAGAACATAAGAATTCCCAGAAGATGTAACTTCTGTTGTGGCAGTAGCTTCCTCAGGTGCTGAAGGTTCATTTGGTAAACATGCCTCAGAGTGTTCCTGCTTTGGAACTCCATTAAGTGGTTTCAAAACAGAGGAGTGTAAGGGGCTGATAAAAACAACTCGCAGTTTGATCTCTTGAATGTGTTTTCCAGGTTCTTTGGAGAACTGTTAATTGCAAAGCAACAGGCATCAGGCAACATCGATAAAGTTGAGGAACCTATTTGTATGTTGAAACACCTACTGTCTCGGATGTCAGATCTGTGTCCCTGGTTCCTGTAGGCACAATGATGTTCTGAACCAGAAACTTATCCCTGCATTGCATGTCAGCCGGGAACGCCTTTTGAGCTTGTAAGGTAACTGGAAGTCGAAAAATAAAGTAACAAGTTTGTCAATAGTGAAGGATGATTAAAAAGAGAGACATCTTAAATTAACATAAGAAAAATTGTCGTTGTTTAAGCATCAATAGCAAGTATGATAGGGTTGGCTCCTCCATCCTTCTTTTCCGTTCAGTTCTGTAGTCTGCCAACTTCCATGAAATTCTTAAATAGGATCTATCTCTACTAGTCCTTCACATGTTATCTTAGGTTCTTCCACTTTGTGACAATAATGAGGGAAGAGACAACCTAGAAACCGAAGCCATTTCAAATATCATATTTAAGAGGAAAAAAAAGTCATGACCATTTACAAGTAGGTCCTGACCTTTATACATATAGGTCCCTACACATTTACATATAGGTCCATGTACACCAACATTCCCCATCAAGCTAGAGCACATATATCATATTTGCCCAGCTTTTTACATAAGAATTAAATTTGATAGCCGTTCAGGGACTTAAATATAAATCAGCTGGCTAGTCTTCATATCTGAATGAATAATGACAAGTGGATCATCAACCCAACTCGGATCTTTCTCTGAGGAAATGAGGGTCAAACTTCTGTGTTTTGTCCACTCACGGAAGGCGGGATCTTGGTAATGTGGACAGCCATCTGATTGTCACTCTTCAGCTCTATAGGACAATTTTGAGCAAAACCCAACTCTTCTAAGTTCTAGGAGATATTTGATCCATAATAACTCACATGTTTAAAGGCATAGTTCTTATTCCAGTTTAACGCTGGATCTAGCAACAGTGGTCTACTTACTCTTCCATGACACCATATCTCTTCCCACCAATATCCAGAAATAGATATCTTGTCACTGCTACCTCATACCAATCTGCATCAGAGAAAATCGTAGACTTCTATACAATTATGGTTCCAGTACTGCTCTTTTTCGTCAGGATACTACTTCAAAAACTACAGAATATGCATAAACTCCATGTTACATGTTCATGTCTTTGTTATGAATCGACCTACACTAGTGGCGAGGGCAATGTTAGGTATGGTGATACCCAACAAGGCTTGTTTGTGTCGCCAAGGATCATCACATAGCTACCCATGTTCAACAGACAATCGGACATTGGTTTCCATTGGAATATCTCTTGGCTGAGCTTCTAGCATAACTTACTCTTTAACAAGATCCACAGAATACTTTCTGTGAGAAGAGATGAGGAGGAGAGGAGACGAACACCGAGAGATTTGTCGGCTGCAAGGAGCAGCTTTCTTGAGAGAGCAATAGCCGTCTCTCCTTGTTTTTATATATTAGGGTAAGATACATTGTGGTACAAAGAAGAAAATAAGAGAAAAACAATAAAACAAATAATATAATAAAGATAGAACCAGGAGACGGGTCGTCGATTTCTGCCACTGATCAACTCTCGATATCATCGACAGGACTGTCAATGGTATTGACGGAATGCTCTTTTGTTGCTGTGATAAACTCGATACCATCGACCTCCTGTCGATAGTATCGACGGGGATGCAGGTTGTTTCACACTCCCCCTCAAGCTGGAGAGTACACATTGTGTATGCCCAGCTTGCCACATAATCTCTGAAAAACTGTTGGACCCAAAGGCTTTGTCAAGATATCCGCCAGTTGATCTTCAGACTTGACGTATGGCGTCACAATAGTACCATCTTTGATTTGATCATGAATAAAATGGCAATCAACTTCTATATGCTTTGTACGCTCATGAAAGATAGGATTCCTGGCAATGTGTATAGCAGACTAGTTGTCACACTTGAGCTCCATAGAAGATATAATAGTGATTTTTAACTCAGAAAGAACAGATTTGACCCATTGTAGTTCACAACATGCATGGGCCATAGCACGGTATTCAGCCTCAGTGTTGGATCTAGCTACCACATGTTGCTTTTTGCTTTTCCAAGTAATCAAATGATCACCTAGGAAGGTACAGTAGCCTGATGTAGACCTTCTATCAGTATGATCACCAGCCCAATCTGCATCTGAATACCCTGTGAGAGTCAAAGTAGATGGAGTCACCTTGGGTTTAGAATAAGTGATCCCCTTACCAGGAACACTCTTCAGTCTTCAGATATCTCAGAATCCGACAAACTGTTGTCCAGTGTGACTGTCGTGGTGAGTGCATATTCTGACTCACGACGCCTACAGCAAAAGAAATGTCAGGTCGTGTAACCGTCAGATATATTAGCTTGCCAACTATTCTCCTGTAATATCCTGGATCTGAGTATTCAACATCATCAACCGTCTCCTTGATGTGATAATCCATACGAGTAGATACCGGTTTAGATTCAGTCATGCATGTCTCCAGTAGTAAGTCAAGCACATATTTCCTCTGAGATAGGTTGACACCTGCATGAGATCTAAGCACCTCAATGCCCAGAAAATATCTCAGTTTACCCAAATCCTCCGTTTGGAAGTGCCTCTGCAACCCTTCTTTCACACGAGATATGCATGTAGAATCACTGCCAATAATCACTATGTCATCAACATATACAACAATAATGATAGAGCCACAAGAAGAGCTAGAGTAGAATAAAGAGTGATCAGTCATGGAGCGAGAAAAACCCATCTCGAGTACAACCTCACTGAACTTGTCAAACCAAGCTCGAGGAGACTGTTTCAGCCCATATATGGCTTTCTTCAATTTACACACCTTCTGACACTCCCCCTGAGCAACAAACCCAGGAGGTTGCTCCATATATACCTCTTCCTGTAGGTCACCATGTAGAAAGGCATTCTTAACATTAAGCTGAAATAGGGGCCAATCAAAGGTAGTAGCCAGAGAAATAATAATCCGCACAGAATTTAGACGAGCTACTGGAGAAAAGGTTTCAAAGAAATCAACTCCATAGGTCTGTGTGTATCCTTTTGCTACCAATCTGCAACCCACTGCTTTCTTCCCTGTAGGTAAGTCAACAAGATCCCATGTGTCATTATGGAAGAGAGCTGACATCTCAAGCTGCATTGCCTGTTTCCAGCCACTGTCCTTCAGAGCATCATAGTGATTCCTTGGTATATCAACAGAATCAATCCCAATAGCAAATGTGCGGGCCTGCTTAGATAAGTGGGACAGACAACACACATTTGTAATAGGATGTCTAATAGTACAAGAACGAATACCTTTCCGAACAGCAATAGGAAGCTCAAGATCTGATGCTTCTGCAGGAATCTCGTGAGTAGAAGACGATGAGGAAGGCTCAGGGACTGGTGTCGCTACCTCTTCTGGATTTTGTCTGCCTCGCCTACTATAAACATATGGGTACTGCTGAATAACAGGCTTGTCAGCTGCCTGCTCGTCCTGAATAAAAGTATAATCAGGAATGATGGGTGGCGCTCCCTCACTCTGCACAGATGGTGCCACTCTCTCACTCTGAAAATCTGGTGGCAGTCCCTCTCTCAACTGCTCCCCCTTACTCATAGCATCGGAAAATATGGAGTGGTCTCATGAAAGGTAACATCCTTAGACACAAACATGCGACGAAGACTAGGACAGTAACAATTGTATCCTTTGCTAGTACTAGAATAACCAAGGAACAAGGTTTTAATAGACCTAGGAGAAAGTTTGTCAGTCTTATGGTCAAAATTATGGACAAAAGAAGTTCAACCAAACACTCTAAGGAGAACAGAGAAGGGCTGATCTGTGGGTCGTAACACAGAGAAAGGAGTTTTTCCTTTAAGAACAAAGGATGGTTGTCTATTAATTAAGAAGCAAGCTGTTAAAAAAGCTTCAAACCAGAATTTCTTAGGCACATTGGATTGAAACATGATCGAACGAGCATATCAAGAAGATGGTGATTCTTCCTCTCAGCCACCCCGTTTTGCTGAGGGGTGTGAGGACAAGACGTGCGATGGATCATGCACACAGAACTGCAAAAATCAGACATAGCCTTTTGAACATACTCTAAAGCATTATCAGATCGGAGAGTTTTTATATTGCAGTCAAACTGAACCTTTATTTCTTTATGAAAATGTTTCACAATAGATAGCACAGACTCTCGACTTTTGAGAAGGTAGATCCATTTCATGCGGGAAAAATCATCCACAAAGGAAATAAAATAACGAAAACCATTATAACTCTGGTCTTTAACAGGACCCCATACATCACTGTGGACTAACTCAAAAGGACAAGATGCCCACTTATTGACACGACTGGGATAAGACAACCTATGATGTTTTCCCAGCTGACATGACTGACACTCTAAAGATGACACTTGGGACAACTCAGGTTCCAACTTCTGCAGGCTTTCTAACGATGGATGTCCATATCTGCAATGCCATAGTAAGGGGGAACCACTCAACAGAATGGATGGAGTTGGAGCAGATACTGGGCAAGGCAGATGTGGAAAAAGTAGAGATCACCTTTCCTAGGCCCCCCCACCAATCGTCCTCATACTCTTGAGATCATGTAAAACAAAACAAGAAGGCCCAAATGTTACCGTACATTTTATAGTGTTAATCAATTTTACAACAGAAAGAAGGTTAAAAGGAAACTTAGGCACAAAGTGTACAGATTTAAGATCAATCTTGGGTGTTAGATGGACAGATCCACTAGCTAGCACTCTCCTCACTGAACCATCTGCCAGTGTGACAGATTGGTGAGGGATATACGAGTCAACAGATTGGAGCAATATCTTCATACCAGTCATGTGTTGTGACGCGCCAGAGTCAACCACCCAAGATGAAGTAGAGCCAGAAGTTATGAGAGATGTAGCATGATTACCCGCAGTAGATGACGGGTTTGCTGATGACGAAGATGAAGATCCCACACTCATGTGCTATGTAGCATGAATGAACCTATCATACTCCTCCTGAGTAAGAGTGATGCCGGTCCCAGAATTGGTGCCCACAGCTGAAGACGGAGAGGAATCTGTAGAGGTGGCACAATGTGTTGCCCCCACAGGAGGTGCAGCAGGTCTCCCATGTTTCTTCCAACACTTCTCCACTGTATGTCCCGGTTTGTCACAGAAAGTACACTTAGGATGTGTCCCACGTCCTCTGCCCATACCAGGTCGTCCTCCTTTCACCGCACCAGCTATGGATGCATGAGACTCCCTAGAAGATATAGTAGAGACAGGATTAACAGACTCAAAAATAGATTGTTGAATTCTCGAATAGGCTTCCACAAGACTTGGCAATTTATCAGAAGCCAGAATGACACTCCTGGCAGAACCGCAATTGGGATTAAACCCGGATAGAAATTTAGCAGTAACCAGGTCGTCTCTGTCTTTGACTTGTGCAGCAACTGTCACAGGATGATAGTAGCTCAGCTCTTGAGCAAGTGCCTGAATAGCTCCAAAGTATTGCTCAAGAGATCTATCACCCTGCCACTCAGCAAACACACGATCATATATCATGAATTACCGAAGAGCATTCTTCTCCTGAGAATAGTGTTTCTTCACTGCGTCCCATATCTCTTTAGTTGTAGTATAGAACATAAACCTAGCCGCAATTGCAGGTTCCATACTATTTCATAACCAAGTCTTCACAAGACTGTCATGACGCTTCCATTCAGCGTATCCTTTATAATAGAGTCCAGGGGACCCGAGTCAACATGTCTCGCCTTGTCGCGAGATTCCAAGACAGTGTGAACAGCGTTCATCCATAGTAGATAGTTTTTCCCGTTGAGCTTGATGGAGGGGATAGGAGACGCCTCGTTGTAGGGAGTCTTAGTGTCCTCCATTGTAGACGGGAACTTAATGACGGATTGATACACGTCACAGAGAAGGTTGAGGTGACAGAAAGATACACGTCACGGAGATAGATGATGTGACGGAGAGATACACGTCACAAAAAAAACACGGATAAATGTGTTACTGACGCATTCACAGCCTCCAATCGATTTTCCTAATCACACATGGAGGATATGTGATTAGGAGAGCACTATGGAAGAGATAAGTCCCTCGGATTAGGCTTTAGATAGCCGTTAGATCACCCGGAGACTCCCAAACAATAGTTCTGGCTCCCGAGAACTGGCCGAAAACTGCTATAAATCAACCGAAAGCTTGCTAGCGGCTCTGGTCCTTGGTGGCTAGATCTACAACAGCAAGGGTTTCGTGAATAGCTCATATATAAAATTTGAGCCCATTTGGACATTTATAGGTCATGTTATGAAGACCACAAAAATTATGCATTTCAAATTAGTTTCGTGCGTCGATTTTGTTACCCTTAGATGAGTGACTTATACTCATCCAAATGAGGTCAAAATTTGCATGTAGCCTAATTATAGTATAACAATGAAGATCAATGGTTTACATTTTGCAAAAAAATAGTCTTGATATGCAAACACCACTTGAGTGTAGCGTGCGATCTGTACACTTGAGTGTATTCTAGCCTAACTCTCTTTCTCTCTCTCTCTCTATATATATATATGTATGTATGTATGTATGTATGTATGTGTGTGTATATATATATGTATGTATGTGTGTGTATATATATATATATGTATGTGTGTGTGTGTGTATTATATATATATATATGCAATATACACAAACAACATAAAAATAAAATAGCAGGAATCATTTTTAATACAAAGATGGAAGAATATAGCTTGCATTCCAATAACAGCAAGAAACATACTACACAATTTTAAAATACTAAAAAGCCAACATCTCATAGACCGCAAAATGATGCAAATGGGTTAATATGTCTATCACATGATCAAATAGTAAATTTTTCTTAAAGTCAAAGTTGAAAAAGAGAAATGAATATAAGTATAACCCTAAAGTGAAGTCATCATCAACATGTGCATTTGCAACTTTGTTTTTTCCCAACAAAAGGCTCCTCTTTTCAACATCTTCCTCTTGACCAAGAACTTTACATGTTTAAGTGAAATCATTTATCAAATGCATCGATGTTGTCAAGAGCAATGGGTTTTAAATTAACCTTTTTTTTTGATGTCCACTCCAACTTATCAAACTTCATCAACTCAGTCAGTGGAGCCATAATGGCGCTGGAACCTCAAACAAAGTAATGATAAAAAGTGAGCAGTCTGTGAAAGCTACAAAACTCAAAGATCGTGGTGGGCATGGGCCAGCCAGTGATGACTTTGATTTTGGCAGGGTCAACCTCAATACCTCTAGCGGTTACACACTAACCAAGGAAAGGGACTTTATCTTGAAGAAAATAACACTTCTTTAGATTGACATACAATTTCTCAGAGCGAAGTGTTTTAAAGACACGTCAAAGATGAATCAGGTGCTCATCCTTGGTGTTACTAAAAATCAAAACATTGTTAAAGTAGACCACTAGAAAAAACTACCAATGAATGGTCCAACACATGGTTCATGACTTATGAAGGTGTTGGGTGAATAAAACATGCCAAAGGGCATTACCGTCCATTCATATAATCCGCATGGAATTCTAAGACAGTCTTTCATTCATGAAACTCCTTGCTGGAAAGGTCGATCTTGAAAGAATAGCGTGATCTAATAGATCAAGCATGTCATTAGGGTGTTGGGATAGGAAATCAATGTGACAATAATTTTCTTGATGGGTCAACAATCTAAACACATTCTCCAACTACCATTCTTCTTGGGTCAAAGAGAGCAGGAATTAGGCAAGGATTGTTGCTCTCACGGATAAAGCCTTTGGGGAGGGCATCGACTTGGCATATCAATTTGGCAACGGTTGTGGACAGTGAAGAGAGCGGCTAGTGATGACTGTGGCTGGTGTTGGCGGTAGCAATGGCTGGTGGCAGGGAAGGTAGGGTGGCAGCTAGGTGGGAAGTGCAGGAGCAAAAGCCTAAGCGAAGTTAGGGTTAGGCCCAACTAAAGTAAAGCTAATAACTACTAGATTTAACTAATGAAAATAACTTGCAACTTCATTCATAATATTTCACGTGTCTTAAATAATAATGCTATTTTAGTGATGAGTACTTTATTGTAATCTTGAGGGGGAGAAATATTCTTGTATGGGCTTGGCTTATCTTTTTATTCGCTTCTTTATTTTTTAGTCTATCTCTTTGTTTGCAAGCCGACTTGGGATTCTCCCAAGCTTCAGCTTGCGGGGGAGTATTAGAGAGTCTAGTTAATTTAGTTAATTTTATCATTTGAGTCTATATGCATATGGGCCCAAGTATTGCTTGCCCCATTAGGGTTTAGTCTAAAGTCTGTATGCTTCCCCCTTCTCCTATATATAAGAGGGGGATTCCTCTTATCAAATATATCACATAGCCTTCTTTTACTTTACAACATGTTATTAAAGAAGTGATCCAACCCTAACCCTAGAGGAGACAAAGAAATTTTCTTCCGCCTGCGGGCGGAAGCCACCCTTCTTGGCATGGCCGCCCACTGGGCATCCATCCATCCTGCAATGCCGCCGTCATTATCTCCCTGCCCAACGCAGTAAACCTACATCCCTCATCATCTTGCCGGTTATGCTACTGTGGCATGTGTGAAGTAAATCCACTTTGTGCTCTTCTCCCCCACTCTCCTCTTGGCATTCTATCAACTTCACTTCCCTCAAATCCATCTCCCGCTAATAACCTCTTCCATCGATACACCTTCTGCCCCCAACAACTCCCCAACTCCCACCTAAATAAGGTCACACAACAACCCGACCCCGATTCCCCACAATAGCAAGCCCCCACGCCATAATACCCCGTATGTTAATCCCTCTTGATCCCAACTCCACGACCCTGCGAATCCAGTTTCGGATCCCGTTGACCGTCATCCCTGTATCGATCCCGCTAACTACAAGCAACCAACCCCTCTCGTGATTGATCTGCGACTGTCGAGGTATTCAAGTCTGACTCCATGGCCACTATGCTCTGGATCTCCTTGGGGGTGTCATTGCTGCCTATGACAAGGTTAAGTTCGACCCCACGGTATATTGCTCCAGTTGGGCACTGTCACCTCGAGGCCACAAGGCTCATCCTCATCCAGATCCCGCTCACCTCAAAGGGCATCCCGCTGAACCCTATCACGTTCCTCTAATGCGTCACCCCTTGCTGCTTCGCCTTCCTTCTCGTGCCTTGAAACCTTGTGGCACTACTACTACTACGCTAGAGCTCGACCTTCCGGTTCAATTTCTTCATCTTCGGCACCAACTCCGTCTGCACTTTCAATTGAATTTGGCCGTGTTCCTACTAATTATATCACTGTCTTGCTAAAGGAAGTGTGATCCTAAGGGGGTGGCCTTGCAAATGCAACTATTAATGGTAGGATTTTGTTTTCCTGAAATCGGGTTGTGGTTCTCAAAATAATTTCCTCAAACATAATCAAAGGGGCATACTGATTCTTCACCTAAAATACAACCCGTCTGCTCCACATCACGATTGGTATCACTTGATTTTTTGGACTGATTTATTACTTATGGTTCTTCTAAATGCGAATTCACGGTCGATTTTCCTTTAAAAATATGTGAAACAGCCTGCATCCCCGTCGATACTATCGACAGGAGGTCGATGGTATCGACAGAATCACACCAACAGAACATCATTCTGTCGATGGTATCGACAGTCGAACAGTGGTGGAAATCGGCAATCTGCCTCCTGGTTCTATCTTTATTATATTATTTGTGTTACAGTATATGTTTTCTGTGGTTTACTTATTCTGTTATTTATTTTGTTATTTGTTTATTATGTATGGACTTCTCTGTAATTGTTTCAGCATTATATATATGAGGGTGCACTCTTTGTGCAATCCTATGCTCTCTGCAACCCTGATTCTTAACATGGTACCAGAGCAGGTCGAGACCTAGGGTCTCTCCCTCCCTCCCTCTCCACCGGCGCCCCCCCCCCCCGCGCGGACCAGCCGCCGGCCCAGCAGCAGCAGCCAGCGGCCGCCGCCGCCGGGCAGCACAACCGGCCGCCGCCACCGGGCAGCGCAGCCAGCGGCCGCCGCCGCTGGGGCACCAGCAGCCCGCCGGCCGCCGCCACCTCCGGGCTGCCACAGCTGGCCTAGCCAGCCGTCTCCCGCCGGTCACAGGTCCGTCTACTCTCCTGGCGCGGTGCTCCGCTAGTGCTTGAGCAACCGTTGTTGTTGTTCGCACAGCAGGTGCGCTGCCGGGTTGGTAGATCTGGACTAGATCAGTCTTCCGGGGGAGATCGGTACGTTGTTCGGCTAGAGCCTACTTCGGTTCGTGTTTGTTTGTGACTGCCTGCCTGTGTAGGCTTCGGCCTCCGGGTCTTCTACTACACTTTAGTGTAGTCCGTATGTGAGAGGTCCCCTGTGATCTTCTGCCTGCCTGTCTTGCCTGCCTGCTGTGCCTGCCTATCTGATGGCGTCCTCGACTGATGATCTGCGTCGTCAGGTTACTACGATCAAACTTGACGGGCGCAACTACCAGCTGTGGGTTTGCTCCTTTGTGATATATGCCAAATCACAAGGGAAGTATTCCCATCTCACTCGTGCCGGTCCGCCACAGCCTGCTGACGATGCTGACTTGAAGGACGTCAAAGCTTACGATGATTGGGTCCGTGACGACTCAACAGTGATGACTTGGATTCTCAACAGCACGGTTGAGAAGATTAGTGTGACCATTCTCCGTCTGCCTACGGCAAAGCAGATGTGGGATCAGCTTGCTCGCACCTTCTCCCACAGCCAGAATCCGAAGAAGGTGTTTGATATCAACAAACAGCTTAGTCGTCTCACCTTTACTGGCACTGATATCACCGATTACTTCTCTACGTTCACCGGTTTGTGGGGTGAACTGGAGGCGTATCATCCTCTGTCCACGGATCTGGTGATTATGCAAAAGCAGTGCGATGAGCTACAGCTGATCCAGTTCTTGAGTGGCTTGCCTGACTCCTATGCTGGCGTTGTGGATCAGATTCTGGCTGGTGATCCACTGCCTACCCTTCAGAGTGCCTACCAGCGACTTCAGCGCCTTTCCTCACCGACACCACATACTACTCCAGATGTTGGCGACTCTACTGCCTTAGCTGTCTAGGGTGGCCGCGGCCGTGGTCGCGGTCGTGGCCGTGGCCGCGCTTCTGATGGACGTCCTCTCCTTGGTGTAGGGAGAGGTCGTACTCCTACTGCTGGGCGTGGGGCCCCTCCTCCTGCTACTACTACTGCTGCGCGTCCTCCGCCCGGCTCGCGCTTGTGTTCTTACTGTGGTCGTACGAACCACATTGAAGAGAAGTGTTGGGAGAAATATGGCAAACCAGAATGGGCGAACACTGCTACTGATTCTCCCGCCACCGCATCCGAGAGTGTTGCACATCCTACTACACCGGACACTGCGGGCGCTACTGCTGACTACATCAGGGCTGAAGTCGAACGTCTCTTTCTGGAGCGTGCTGGATCATCTTCTGAAGCGTCCACGAGTGGAGCACATGCTGCCCATACCGGTTATGATACTGCTTTTCTGAGTTCACATTTGCCACCCCCATCTGGTAATAATAAATGGGTGATCGACTCTGGTGCATCATCCCATATTTCTGGCAATAGGGCTTTGTTTAAGTCCATCTCTAAACCTGCTCATAAATCTACGGTTATGGTTGTTGATGGATCTAGATCTCCTGTTTCTGGCATTGGGGACATTATTTCTCAGTTCCTTATCAAATCTTCCTTATATGTGCCTAACTTCCTTATGAATTTATTATCTGTTAGCAAACTTGTAAGGAATTGAACTGTAGCCTGACTTTTCTTCCTGGCTCCTGCATTTTTCAGGACCTTCTCACGAGGATGAAGATTGGTGGGGGGTATGAAGGTGCTGATGGTCTCTACTACTTGGACGAGATGCCAAGGTCTGCCAAAGCTGTTGTGGTTTCGGCCTTATCTGCCTCCGTTTCTACTTTACAGTGGCATTACCGGCTGGGACACCCTTCTTCTGACAAACTGCGCCATTTACTTCCAGACATGAGTAGTTGTACTTTCCAGTGTGAGTCTTGTCAAATGGGTAAACAAACTAGATCAGTATATCCGAGGCGTAGTTCTGTGAGCAGCAGGCATATTTTTGATGTAGTGCACTCTGATGTGTGGGGACCGTGTAATGTACCGAGTGTGTCTGGCTATCGATACTTTATTTTGTTTATTGATGATTTTTCGAGGACTACTTGGCTATTTCTGTTGAAAAGTAGATCCGAGGTGATATCCACAATAAAGTTCTTTTTTGCTGAAATTAAAACCCAGTTTGGTGTGCCTATTAAAATTTTTAGAACTGATAATGCGTTGGAATTTGTTCAGAAAGATGTGGAACTTTTTTGTAAATCTGTTGGAACTTTACATCAAACCTCATGTGCCTATACACCACAACAGAATGGTGTAGCCGAAAGAAAGAATCATCATCTGTTGGAAGTGGCTCGAACTATCATGTTGCATTCGCATGTCCCTCGTACTTATTGGCCAGAAGCGGTTCTGACTGCCTGTTTTCTCATTAATCGTATGCCATCGTCGGTTATTGGTAACAAAATCCCCTTCCAAGTTTTACATCCGGAGGCTCCCTTGTTTTCTGTCCCTCCACGGATTTTTGGTTGCACGTGCTTTGTACGCCTCCTTGGCCCTACATCTGATAAACTGTCGCCTAGAGCAGCCAAATGTATTTTCTTGGGATATTCAAGGTCTCAGAAAGGCTATCGTTGTTATAATCCTGCTACGCGAAAGTGGCTCACTAGTAGTGATGTGGTGTTCTTTGAAGACACTCCTTATTATTCATCTGCGGGAGAAAATTTGCAAACGGATCTTATTGCACCACCCTTGCCTATTCTGTCTGACTGCAGCCCTGAGACGGATGATACTGTGATACCAGATCCTCCTCAGCTTCGAGTTTATCAGCGCAGGAACAGAGCACCTCCTTCACATGTACCCTCCCCAGTCGACCAATCTTCACCTCCGGAAGGTTCTGCTTCACCTGAGGTACAATCTGATTTACATATTCCTATTGCACTTCGCAAAGGGACTCGTTCCTGCACGTCTCACAGTATTGCTAATTTTGTATCTACTGATCATCTCACTGCTCAGGCGCGTGATTTTGTATATGCCTTATCTGCTGTTACTGTTCCTAAGACTATTCAGGATGCCCTGCGGAGTACAGCTTGGACTTCTGCTATGCAGGATGAGATGACCGCTCTGACTGATAGAGGCACTTGGGAGCTGGTGGATCCTCCTCCTCAGTGCAAGCCTGTAGGTTGCCGCTGGGTGTACACTGTCAAATATCAACCAGATGGTACAGTTGAACGGTTGAAAGCTCGGTTAGTTGCCAAAGGATATACTCAGACCTACGGCATTGACTACTTTGAGACTTTTTCTCCTGTTGCTCGCTTAAATTCTGTCAGAATCTTACTATCTGTAGCTGTAAACTGTGACTGGCCACTTCTACAGCTTGATGTGAAGAATGCTTTCTTATATGGTGATCTACAGGAGGAGGTTTACATGGAGCAACCTCCTGGGTTTGTTGCTCAGGGGGAGTCTCATAAAGTATGTCGGCTTAAAAAATCTATTTATGGGCTCAAGCAGAGTCCACGTGCATGGTTCGATAAATTAAGCAGGATTCTCTCTGACTTTGGCTTTCTAAGGTCTCAAGTGGATCATTCTGTCTTCACAAAGAAAACTTCTGCAGGAATTATTATTCTGATTGTCTATGTAGATGATATCATTATTTCAGGCAGTGATGCTTCAGGTATTCAGGCCACTAAAAATCATTTGGGTAAGCATTTTGCTACCAAAGACTTGGGCAGATTGCGATACTTTCTGGGTATAGAGGTTTCCAGGAACTCTAGTGCTCTTGTGCTGTCCCAGAGAAAATATGTACTTGATATCCTGCAAGAAACTGGTATGTTGGGAGCAAGACCTGCAGATACTCCTATGGATCCCAATGTTGATTGGGACGATGATACCTCTTCTATGTTTTCTGAGCCGAAGAAATACAGGAGACTTATTGGGAAATTGATCTATCTGACTGTTACTCGTCCTGACATTACTACTGCTGTGGGCCTTCTGAGCAGGTACCTGGACAAGCCTAGACAGTGTCACTGGGATGTTGTTTGTCACATTCTGAGATACTTAAAAAGGGCACCTGGCAAAGGTCTGTATTACAAGAAAAGTGGACATTGTAAACTTGAGGGCTATTCTGATTCAGATTATGCAGGCAGCAGAATTGACAGGAAATCCACCTCTGGCTACTGCACCTATGTAGGAGGTAACTTGGTGACTTGGAGGAGCAAGAAACAGAATGTTGTTGCTCGCTCCAGTGCTGAAGCTGAATACAGGGCCATGGCCCATACTGCATGTGAACTTCTCTGGGTGCGTTCTCTTCTGCATGAACTTGGGATTGAATCTCCTTATGCGATTCCAATGCACTGCGACAACCGAGCTGCTATTTTCATTGCCAATAATCCTGTCTATCATGAACGC
The DNA here is from genome assembly GCA_963693085.1 of Alisma plantago-aquatica. NCBI lineage: Eukaryota > Viridiplantae > Streptophyta > Magnoliopsida > Alismatales > Alismataceae > Alisma > Alisma plantago-aquatica. The sequence goes on along the minus strand of OY856409.1, from coordinate 1,133,113,798 downwards.
ACCAAGCATATCGAGGTGGATTGCCACTTCATTCGAGAATCTGTTCTGGCTGGTAAAATTTGCACTCCTTTTACAAGATCTGAAGATCAAGTTGCAGATGTCTTCACAAAACTTCTGGCTAAGAAGCACTTCTGCACACTGGTGGACAAGTTGGGCATGATTGATATCTATGCTCCAACTTGAGGGGGAGTGTTACAGTATATGTTTTCTGTGGTTTACTTATTCTGTTATTTATTTTGTTATTTGTTTATTCTGTATGGACCTCTCTGTAATTGTTTCAGCATTATATATATGAGGGTGCACTCTTTGTGCAACCCTATGCTCTCTGCAACCCTGATTCTTAACACAAATAATATAATAAAGATAGAACCAAGAGACGGGTTGTCGATTTCCGCCACTGATCAACTCTCGATACCATCGACAGGACCTCTTTGTGCAACCCTATGCTCTCTGCAACCCTGATTCTTAACACAAATAATATAATAAAGATAGAACCAAGAGACGGGTTGTCGATTTCCGCCACTGATCAACTCTCGATACCATCGACAGGACTGTCGATGGTATCGACGGAATGCTCTTTTGTTGTTGTGATAAAGTCGATACCATCGACCTATCGATAGTATCGACGGGGATGCAGGTTGTTTCACACTTTCATTGTGAAATGACAATTTCAACCATTGACGTGGCAACTTCAATCCCAGGAAAATATGTTAGATTGCCTAAGTCTTTGGTTTGGAATTGGCAGTGAAAGAAAATGTTAAGAGTTGTTTAATACTGTTAATATATGTGTTGCTTTATTTATGTTATGTTATTTTTCATTATATCTGGACCTTTCTGTAATTGTTACTTTTCTATAAATAAAAGGGAGCACACATTGTGCAACCCTAAGCTCTCCAAATCTCATTGTCTTTCACATGGTATCAGAGCGGGCCGATCCACCTTAAACCTAATCTCTCTCTCTCCACCAACCCTAGCCACCACCACACTCCGAAATCTCCTTTTTTCCGTCGCTACAGTATTGCTACAGTAGCGCCGCCGCTACAGTAACGTCTTCCACCCCTCTGCAGCCCTCCATCCACCTCTAATCCCCTACTAACCTCCATCCTTGTGGCCTAATCCACCACAGGCCCCTCCGTCTAGCTCCGTTTCTCTTTCCGAAATCTCCGGACAGCCTCGGTAACTTTCCAGTTCTGGCACGTTGACGGCGTAACGGGCTACATCCTCTCTGTCTGCCTGCGCCTCATGGTGGAGTGACTGATCCTCCATGTTGGCGTAGGTTTTTTCTCTTCTCTGTTGCCCCTACGTAGGTTTTTTTTTACGATCCATACGTGGATCTTCTACCTTCTACTACTAGTCCATGTGTTGGACTTCTACCTCTAACTGCTGAATTCTACTGCTTGTGCCTGACTGTTGTTACCTGCCTGTAACTCTACGTCTGCATTTGTTTCTTCCTGATCGCATCTACCCATGAAGATTTGCGACGTCAGGTGACAACTGTGAAGCTGGATGGGTGAAACTACCAGCAATGGGTGTGCCCTATGCAGATATATGTTAAATCACAAGGAATAATGTCGCACCTGACGCGAGATCCACCACCCGTGCCTCCTGCAACAGCCGATTCGAAGGATGTGAAAGCCTATGATGATTGGATGAAGGACGACTCCACAGTCATGACATGGATTTTGAATAGTAGTGAGACCAAGATTAGTGTCACACTATTGTACATGCAGACGGCAAAGCAAATGTGGCATCAACTTGCCAGCACATATTCACACAGTCAAAATCCAAAGAAGGTGTTTGATATCAACAAGCAACTTAGTCGTCTGCGTTTCTCTGGTTCTGATCTGACAGATTATTTCTCTACTTTTAAGGGATTGTGGAGGGAGTTGGAAGCCTATCATCCCTTGTCTACTGATCTGGCTACTATGCAACGACAACGACAGCGACAGGAGTTGCAAGTAGTCCAGTTCCTTTGTGGCTTACCTGATTCCTATGCCGGGGTGGTGGATCAGATTCTTTCCAGTGATCCGCTGCCTACTCTTCAGACTGCCTTTCAGAGACTACAACGCTTGCCTACATCGTCATCTGAGACTCCTACTGATACTGGGGATTCGACTGCTTTTGCTGCGATGTCTGGTCGTGGTCGTGGCCGTGGACGCGGTCGTTCATATGATGCCCGTCCTCTTAGTACTGGCAGGGGGAGGAATTCTGCGGGTCGTGGAGCATCCTCTGGATCTACTACTGTTGCTGCTCGTCCTCAGACTGGCCAACACTTCTGCGACTTCTGTGGCCGGTCTAATCATGTTGAAGACAAGTGCTGGGAAAAGTATGGTAAACCTGCATGGGCCAATGCGGCCAGTGACACTACTGCTACTTCAGAGACACCTACCCATCCTGTTCTGTCTGATGACTCGGGTACTACCAGTGCGGATTACATTCGTGCTGAGGTGGAGTGCCTACTACGTGAGCGTACTGGCTCCTCTTCTACTGCCACTACAAATGGAGCCCATGCTGCGACCTACTCAGGTTGTGATACTGCATTCCTCAGTACTCCATCTTCTAGTGCTGGTAATACAAAATGGGTTATCGATTCGGGCGCATCGTCTCACATTTCTGGAAATCGAGCTTTATTTAGAAATTTATCTAGACCAGCTACTGCTTCTTCTGTCATGCTTGCTGATGGTTCTAAGTCTGTAGTTTCTGGGGTTGGAGACATTGTATCTAAGTTTCTTCTGAAGTCGGCTTTATGTGTCTCGTTTTCCGCTGAATTTATTATCTGTTAGCAAAATCTTACGCAGCTTGCAATGTAGCCTGACCTTTATACCTGGTTCGTGTGTTTTTCAGGACCTTCGCACGAGGACGAAGATTGGTGGGGGGCATGAAGGATCTGATGGCCTCTTTTATCTGGATGATATGCCAAGACTGGACAAGGTTGCATTGGCTTCTACTTTATCGGCATTTTCTGCATCAGTCTCTGCATTACAATGGCACTACCGTCTTGGATACCCTTCTTCTAAAAAACTAAGACATGTCATTTCTAGTGTTGGCACTCATAAGTTTCAGTGTGAATCATGTCAGTTAGGGAAACAGACTAGGGTTGTTTACCCTAAACGTCCTCAGAGTAGTAGCAAAAACCTTTTTGATCTTGTTCATGATGATGTATGGGATCCTTGTAATGTGCCTAATTTGTCTGGCTACAAATACTTTTTACTATTTATTGATGATTTCTCTCGGACCACTTGGTTGTATCTGTTGAAAAGTAGGTCTAAAGTGTTGTCTACTATTAAATTCTTTTTTGCTGAGGTGAAAACACAATATAATCTGCCTGTTAAAGTTTTTCGTACGGATAATGCACTTGAGTTTGTCCAAAAAGATGTTGCAATGTTTTGTCATTCTGTTGGCACTTTACATCAAACTTCTTGTGCATATACACCACAGCAAAATGGAGTAGCTGAGAGGAAAAATAGACATTTGTTAGAAGTTGCTAGAACTATTATGATGCACTATCATGTACCCAGATTGTTCTGGCCTGAAGCAATATTGACTGTCTGTTTCTTAATTAATCGGATGCCTTCCTCTGTGATTGGAAATAAAGTACATGTCCAAATTCTACAACCTGATGCACCCTTATTTACTGTACCTCCTCGGATTTTTGGTTGTACGTGTTTTGTGAGATTGCTTGGTCCTACTCAAGATAAATTATCTCTCCGTGCTGAGAAATGTATTTTCTTAGGGTATTCTCGTACACAAAAAGGATATAGATGCTATAGTCCTACTGCAAAGAAATGGTTTATCAGCAGTGATGTTGTCTTCTTTAAGAATACCCCATACTACTCATCTAGCGGAGATAGTCTGGAGCCTGATATTATTGCTTCCCCTCTGCCTATTACTACTGAATGTGTGTCTGAGAATTCTGATCAAATGCCACCTAAGAATACGACACCACCTCTTATTGTTTATCAGCGCAGGAGCAGGCCTCCACCAGAACAAGTACCCCCCACTCAACACCAATCTCCTCCTCAAGAAGGTCCTGCCACACCTGAGGTAAATTCTGACCTGGATATACCTATTGCTCTTAGAAAGGGAACTCGTTCCTGCACTTCTCATAACATTGCTAACCATGTATCTACTGCACATCTGAGTATTAATGCTAGCAATTTTGTCTCTGCTTTATCTGCTGTCACTATTCCGAAAAATACTCATGATGCCTTGCAAAGTACAGCCTGGACTTCTGCTATGCAAGAAGAGATGCATGCTCTTACTGAAAGACAAACTTGGGAGTTGGTGGATCCACCTCCTCAATGTAAGCCTGTAGGTTGCAGATGGGTATGTGTTGTTAAATATCAACCTGATGGTACTATAGAACGGCTGAAGGCACGCTTGGTTGCAAAAGGGTATACACAGAGTTATGGTATTGATTACTTAGAAACTTTTTCTCCTGTTGCCCGCCTTAATTCATTTAAAATTCTTCTTTATGTTGCTATTAATCTGGACTGGCCTCTGCTGCAATTAGATGTTAAGAATGTTTTCCTGTATGGTGATCTGCAAGAGGAAGTGTATATGGAGCAACCCCCTGGATTTGTTGCACAGGGGGAGTCACACAAAGTCTGCAGGTTGAAGAAGTCTATTTATGGGCTCAAACAGAGCCCTCGTGCCTGGTTCAATAAATTAAGCAAAATTCTGATTGCTTTTGGTTTTCTGAGATCTCAAGTGGATCATTCTGTTTTTACTAAGAAGACCTCTACTGGCATTGTAATTCTTATTGTCTATGTGGATGATATTGTTCTTTCTGGCAGTGAATATTGCTATTCAGGATACTAAAGCCCATCTCTGCAAACACTTTGCTACTAAAGACTTGGGTAAACTGCGGTATTTTCTGGGCATAGAGGTATCCAGAACCTCTAATGCACTAGTGTTGTCTCAGAGGAAATATGTTCTAGATCTTTTACAAGAAACTGGTATGCTTGGAGCTAGACCTGCTGACACTCCTCTAGATCCCAATGTCAATTGGGATGATGATTCGTCTCCATCTTTTGCTGATAATAAAAAGTACAGGAGATTGATTGGTAAAATGATATACTTAACTGTGACGAGCTGACATATCTACTTTTGTGGGACTTCTTAGCAGGTACCTAGATAAACCCAGACAGTGCCACTGGGATGCACTATGTCATATTCTGCGATATCTAAAAAAGTCTCCTGGCAAGGGACTTCATTACAGGAAAAATGGGCACTGCTCTCTAGAAGGGTATTCTGATTATGATTATGCAGGGAATCGGATTGACAGGAAATCCACTTCTGGCTATTGTACCTATGTTGGAGGCAATCTAATCACATGGAGATCCGAGAAACAAAATGTGGTTGCCAGATCTAGTGTTGAAGCTGAATATAGGGCTATGGCCCATACTGCTTGTGAGCTGCTTTGGGTACGCTCTCTTCTTAAAGACTTCGGTGTTGAGTCTTCTTCTACTATACCCATGCACTATGATAATAAAGTTGCTATCTTTATTGCCAACAATCCTGTCTATCATGAGCGCACTAAGCATATCGAGGTTGACTGTCATTTTATTCGGGAATCTATTCTTACTGGCAAGATCTGCACACCTTTTACTCGATCTGAAGACCAGGTTGTTGATATCTTCACCAAATTGCTGCTTAAGAAGCATTTCATCGCTTTGATGGACAAGTTGGGCATGATTGACATCTATGCTCCAACTTGAGGGGGAGTGTTAATATATGTGTTGCTTTATTTATGTTATGTTATTTTCCATTATATCAGGACCTTTCTGTAATTGTTACTTTTCTATAAATAGAAGGGTGCACTCATTGTGCAACCCTAAGCTCTCCAAATCTCATTGTCTTTCACAAATACCATGTCGATCATCATGGGTGATCACAATATTATCAACCTAGACAATAAGAAAGTTACATACAAAATCACATCGTCATAGAAAATTGAGTGATCCATGTGGCATTTGTGGAGACTAAACTCGGAGTGCATAACTAAACATGTTAAACCAAGTACAAGCCACTTCTTTAGACCATAGACAGACTCGAGGAGCCCACAAACCATACCAAAACTCCCCACGAGCAACAAACCTTGGTGGTTGCTCTATATACAACTCTTCACTCAAATAACCATAAAAAAGGCATTTTTGATGTCAATTTGATGGAGAGTCCTTGAGTGTATTCATGAAAGACAAGGAGAGAAGTACACCATCTTGGTCATAGGAAAGTGCCTCTTAAGTGGTCTTCACCATAAATCTGTATGAATATGATGGCCACCAAACATGCATTGAGCCTATCAATAGAACCATTGGGCCCAACTTTGATTGTGAACACCTATCTGTCATCAACCAATAATGTTTAGTGGGACATACCACGAGCGACCATGTATGGTTTTTTTTAAAGCTGACTCTCTTCCTCCACCCTAGGTGATTCATTGTCTCTTCTAAAATATGCACGCAAAAATATTCTTACAGTGCTATTACAGGGTCCAGGTTATATGGGTAAACCCATGTTATACAAGTAAAAATTAAATCAAGGCATAACAAATCGAGTAACCAAGACTTGTAAAACATGACTAAGGATATACATATATATATATATATATATAGAGAGAGAGAGAGAGTCGGGCTACAATATGCTAAAGTAACCATGAGACCTAACACACTCAAGTCATTTTACATCATAAAGTAACTATTTTGAAAATCCAAACCATGTATCTTTTTAGATATCTAATGAATAGCATATAAAAAAGATTTGAGCATGCATCTAAAGACAACAAAAATGATGCACTTAAAAATAGTCATGTATGTTGATTTTGTTGTTCTTGGATGAGTGACTTACAAGCATCCAAATGAGCTCAATGTTTGCATGTGGCCTATATATGTTATAACAATGGATATTGATGATTTGGATTTCCCAAAAAATGGCCTCACGAGTAAACACCACTTCATAGTTCGATATGATCTATACACTCAAGTGTATTCTAGGATGAACATATATATATATATAGAGTCAGGCTAGTGTACACTCGAGTGTACCGGA
>OY856409.1:1132069248-1132439248 GCA_963693085.1 Alisma plantago-aquatica | reverse complement strand
TCACATATACATGTTAGTTTTGTTTATACGCTGACGTCGTAGACTATTGGCGTTAGTTTTTTTGCAACAACTAACAACATCAAATGTGATGTTATACGTCATTTCTGTACTAGTGCGTCACTTTATAGATTGCAAGAATTAAAGTTCACCAAAGCATTTCATTTCAAGCAATCAGTAAAACCTTGGAAATGGACGTGAAACTAGAGCGATTAGCCATAAATGTAACCGCGTACCTGATTTAGATATCTCAAAACCAAGTAAGATAGCTAATCCAATCAAGAAGTCCAATCAACCAAGCCAAGCAATAGATCAAGCAACTTGATCCTGAAAAACATATATAACACCTAATGGTTACCATCACATCCAAACATCTTTTATTTACTCGAGATTTCATTCTAGGGTTTCTAAGCCTTATTAGGGTTTCCTTAGGGTTTCTTGGTTTCTGAACTTTCATTTTCCAATTTTATCCTTTTTAGGTCAACAAACCCTAAAAGCACTTTTCCACTCATATAAACCCAAATTACTCAAATTATCCAAATTAAGGGTCTTTATTCACAAATTATTTCAAGATCATCATTTTCATGCCTTCTCGATTGATTTCCACAATTAAAACCATTAAACCTCACAATTATCAAAATTAGGTTTTTGTAGTCCATTAGTGCACTTTTATCATTACGGAACCCTAATTAGGAAAATTATGAACAATTACCATCCTATTTTATCTAACTGATCTTTTTGCGTAAAAAGGCTAAACTTTGCTTAATAACAACCAAGGAATACCATTAGATCATTCAATCTTCAAACTTAGGGTTTGAAATTAATTAAACCCATTAAAGGTAGAACCTTTAAACACTTTTTGAGTTACAAGTAGATTTAGGCCTCAAATTTATTTTATTGGATTTTATGGATTTTTTTGATCAAAAACCATATATAATTTGTCACCATATGATTATCCTACTAATTACTAGAATTTTTACAAGTTAATTACTTATGAGCCAATTACTGAATGCCATCTAGACAGTGCGCCCTGGTCCCGACCTTGCCTACTTGCTTTGGTTGACCAGTTGCCATGAGCCACCTAAGGCTGGACACTTGCATGGCTGTCAAGCGGGAGGGCAAAAAAAAGTGGAAAAGACTAACACACCCCTTACCTCTTTGATTCTCATGCGAGGGTAGAGAAGTAATAACACCTAAAGTTATCTTCAACCTTCGCTTCTCCTCCCACACGAGCAGTCAGTCAACTGAGGGGTTGACTCCTTAATCACGCCCTCCTGATAAAAAATTGGAAGCACAACCACCTTTGTCTTGCTTCGGTGGACTTGAACGTGGTTTCAAATCCACCAGTGGTGGTCTTTGTCTCTAGGGCGACGAGGAGAGTCTCTGACAAGGGTAGCAGTGAGAAAAGAGGTGAAGATATAACTTTGTGATGAAATTGAACAAAGATTCAAGTTCATATGGTGTTGTGGATACTCATGAGATGATGTGTGAGTTCACAGAGGGGCTTTATAGGTGGGATTCCTCAGGTAGATCTGCCTCCATGGCAGTTTAGGTGAATCTTCTAGAGACTTCAAAAATCCAGCAAAATTAGGATGAATCTATGTGGTTTCTTGCTGTGAATTCGTTGGACAAGTTTCTGTATTCATACACTAACTAGGTGAGGAGAAATCTGATCAAGAAAGAGGTTTTGTCATGTTCCCTATTGCTATACGTGACTAGAGGTAGAGGACAACCGTGTGTTGTTGGATCTTAGATCCAATGGGCCACATCATGTGTGCCAATAAAATGTTGATTAAATCAATTTCCAATTGAATTAGAAAATCGTGACAATTAGTGCTATTCCTCTCACTTTAGGGACTTTTAAAAAATACATATATCTTAATTCGTACATTCTTTTAATTCCAAATTTTCATAGAAACTCTTTAATGACTTAAGTTACTTGTCTGTAAAATTTGGAACCAAAACTCAAAAATAAAAGAGAACTTTCTTCATATGCAAGTCATCCACTCAAAAGGCATATATCATGCAATTAAAATTCATTTTTCTCTTTATTTCTCTTCTATTTTCTTTATTTTGATTTCTTTTCTTATTAGAAACCAAAAGGAACTGAAACAATCAATAGTGGTCATCCATAGCACTTTCTAGAGAATTCTATCATTCTCTGATATGCACACAATTTACTTTAATTTCTTTTCCCTTCACTTATTATAGGATTTTCTTTTATTATTTTTCCCTTTTATCACTATTGACTTTACCAAGATAGTATGAACCAAAAAATCATGCATTCAAGGTAAATATTATAAAATAATCCATTCTTGAATACAAAACATACATTTTTTCCACTCTTTTTTTTGGTCTCCCAACGCGTGTTGCCTCCTATTTTCTCATTTTTCAAGAGATTACAAAAGAAAGAGAAAAAGAAGCGGTCCTACAATTGTAGACCAAAGGAAAAGCAAAGATAGGAAAGAAAAGGAAGGATCTATCTATACAACAAACTCTACCAAAATATCAATATCTTTCTTGATTCTTCTCCAAATCTGAGCAGCAGACCAATCAAAGTTAACGAAAATTCTCTGGTTCCTCTCACTCCACAGAATATGGATAACCATCGGCACAATAATCTTGCTTTTGCTATCAGAATAAGAAATCAAATCAGAGATAGATCTAGGCACCTTAGAGATATAGCCCTGAGAATGAGCATAGCTCCAAATATTTTAGTAAAAACACAACTAACAAAAATGTGATTAGTATCCTCTGTACAAAATCTACATAGTTCACATCTTGATGCAAGACAGAACCCTCTATTCTTCAAATGATCATGAATAAGTAGCTCATCTAACATCAATCTCCATACCGAGACCCTACATCTGATAGGAGCACCAGAATCCCAATCCCACTTAGACCAATGAACATGAGAGTACTTCATACGCACTAGGTTCGAAAAAACCTTCAATTTAACATGAGAGACTTTATCCAAGAACACTGAGCTATTTGACCCACGAGGATGTATAAGGATATCTTTAATACACCCAACAATTCTATTGCAATGTCTTGATCTACTACAAATCCACTGGTCCTTCTCGAGAATACAGTCCATTCTGGCTAGCTTCCCTCTACCTAACTTTAGAATATCCCTTTTACTTAGAATATCATCAAGAAAATTACCATCAGGTAGCCAAGGATCTCTCCATATGAGAGTAGACAAACCAACAGAGACAGACTCTATTAAGAATCATATTCAAATCCCTTTTCTTTAAAAAATTGCATTTATATTCATACAACCAAAATTGAGGTTATAACAACCACTTATGCTAACATATTTCATTTTGCTTTGCATTTCTAGGGGCATGATGCCCACAGGTAAGGAGCAAATAAGGATTAAATAAAAGAAAGTGAAGGTATAGAAGATGTTCAAGTACAACCTTGTGGGGTGCCATCTACATTAGACGATCCTATTATTTAGAATATTTCCTTTCATGATTTATTTATTCCATGATTAAATGTTAGATCTTAGACTTGATAAAGAAATCAATTGTAGTTTTCTTATTCAAAGAATTATGGATGAATCTTTTTAAGACAATTCTTTATTTGCAAGGACTATTGTGATGTGACATCCTCCTTCAAAAGTGAAAAACTTTTGCTTAATTATTGTATATACGAAAAGTGGAGTATTATAAGGATTATGTAGCAAGTGGATTTTACACGTCCACTAGGTGTGTTGATATTCATAATAAAGTCCATATATGTTGTCTGTAGTTTCAAGATTTTTACTAGTGTCACGGAGATGAAATAATTGGTGGATCTAAAATAAAAAGGACCTTCACAAGTTGGCCAACAATAGAAAACATACCTTCAATGACATCCTTATTGTTCTTAGTTTCTCTCATGGTGATAGAAAATAGTATCCCATTACATTTCTAGGCTAGCTTAGGTTTGCTATTGTGGTAGTTGTTATTTTGGGATGAGTTATTGGGAAGGTGGCCTTGATGGGGCTGAATGTTGTTTGACCTCTGATGTCGGTGCATTCCATATGGCAGTGTCTGATATTGAAGTAGTTGTAGTAGAGAGAGGTGGGATGATAACAATCCTCAAGGAGCTTCTTTCCACAGTTGTGACAAAAGAGGTGGGACCTCTGAGTGGGACAGGTGGTAGAACTAGGAGGCATGTTTTGATTGCCATTGTGGTTGTTATTGTTACCAAGATGATGATTTTTGTTGGGGCGATGCTGAATATTATTTTTGGGGTGGTGAAAATGCACTCCATGCTTCGTGTTGGTATTGTTTCTTTGGGGTGCAGAATATCTAGCCTCTTAGTAGTGCATCTCATTAAATTGTGCCTTGGCCACTAGCTGCTAGAAGGTGAGTGGAAGTTGTAGGGCTAGTCTTAAGCTCAGATGTGAGTTGAGACCTTTCATGAACACTTGTACCTTTATCTATTGGGTGATTCCAATCACATACCATCAAGTTTGTGCCTTGACATATTTTGTTGAACTCCATCTCCTTCTTGATCAACACCAACTATGAATGTATTGTTTGTAGAATAGCTTCAAAAACTCTTTCCAAGTCATTGAGGCAAATTATTTGGGTTGTGTATGGATTAGGTTTTTCCACAAATTTTCACCTAACTCTTTAGAACAAAGGTTACTTACTTCACCCATAGATGCTCGAGGCATCTCATACCCTCCAAGATATATTGGGTGGCTAGGGTCTAGTTCTCCTCATTCTCAATGATGTCCCACTCACTCTACCTCAAAAACTCAAAAGGTTTCAAATATATGAAGTTTACAATGGCAAGTTTCCTTGGTCCAACACTATTTTTGATGAGGTCCTCCATGGAATTCACTAGTATTAACTGTAGTTGAGCTAGTTGGGTGGTGTGATCATCACCCTTAATCATGGCGGGTCCTTCTGAGTGCTCAACAGAGGGGTTCTTGTACTTTTTGTAAGATGGGTATCCTTTGGTCTTTTTTGGCTTCTTGTACTTGAGGTGAACAAATGGAGCTTACTATAGGATGACAAGGAGAGAGATACCATGCATAAATATAGGGTTCCAAGAAGTCATCATAGATTGGATCAAGTAGGATATCGTTGATGGCATGATGCCATTTTATGTGACAACATAGTTGCAAAACATGTGCAACATAATGTGATATCGAATTTCTCAATAACATCAACAATATGACAACATAGTGTTTATCTTGTTTGCATAAAACACAAGATAAAGGTAAAGAGTCTTGTCCAGATAAGGGACTACATCAACATTCTATGAAAGAAAGAAAAAGATAATATGGACACACAAATGAAACCTTCCCACAAGCCAAGATTTTCCTTAATAGTCCGCACCACAAGATTCCAAGTGATCATGTCACGCTGTCCATGGAATATCCCATAGGGATTCATCCACGCCATGGACCAAGAGGGAAAATATGTGAGCAATTGTTGGTACTATATTCTTATATTTAACTATTTATAATGTAGACACAAAGTGATATTATGTAAGATAAATTCTAGGAGGGGACTATTTGGTGGGCTTAGTTTAGAAAAATACGGATCAAAAGTATCAGTATTTTTAGTGTTCATAACTCAAGATGGTAATTTCACATGACTGTGTACCTATCAATTATGTAAGATTTTCCATACTCAAGATATTAATATATCCAATATGACTTGCAATAAGATGATCAACTTTATATATTAAGATTAAGCATTGTCATATCATTTATTTCAACGGATAGGTGCCAAGTTTCCATTCACTTGTGAAAGAACGACATTGCTATTTTAGTAGTATATTGGCGGGACACTAATCCATTACAACCTACATGTAGGGTGGCGGGACATACCCTACCTCAAGTCAGCCAAAGATCTAAGGTATAAAGAACAAAGAGTGTCAAAATTCTTGAATCAACTCTAATGGTATTTAATATTGAACAATATCTAAGAATTGTGAATTAGGGGTGGAGAACTTCAAGAGACAAGAATGGATTATAAAATTAGTTTAGGGTTCACCACCAATCAAGATGGAAAAGAAACAACTCAACAAAGGATATCAAGAATCGAGTACCTTATTCAAATCAAGAGTTTTGAATAAATTGTATACAAAGGATCAACATGTGTTGAGTTCTCAAGAATCTAGTAAGAAAATGTAGTCAAGTCATTATATGTCATATGGCGTGGAAATCACTTATTGGGCTCTTACTAGGTGAATTTATCACTTTGCCCCACAGTGGGTGAGATACTTAATAATTGTATTTTGTTGTTTCATCCTTACATTATAAATCATCAAGTCCATTTCCTTTAATGTAGTCCTCATCCAGTACATGATATACTAATGATTATCCATGTTCATAAAATATAACTAATTAGTTCATATTTACATATGCAGACGATCTTTAGGTTCATGTGTCATTAATGAGGTAAATATTTATATGATTCTATTCTTGTGTTGGTATGTTTCATAGTGTTATGTTATGCATACTAAAATAACACAAGGTCCAATATCTTCTATATTGTCGATTTATGGAATTACTTACTATTTTAGATTATTATGTACTTAGGTCTAGAACATTATTAATTAAGTAAAGATGGTTAAATAAGTAGGATTTATATGGAAAATAAACACACCATTATTTACTTAAAATTTTATATTTTTCATGATTTTTTTCTTATTTATAATTGTGAGGTTTTCGAGAAGCGGTGTTGCGGAAAAACAAAAAAATTCTATCCATTTTATCCTAGTTGTAGGATCCATCATAGTTTTAAGATGTCAAGTGAACAAAATACATTTAAGGGATAAAGATTATACCTTTGTGCACACTAATTGATGAACAACTAGACACATATTTACAAGTGAAGAACTCAAACTTTTAGATCCAACTCTGAATAGCCCACGAGGACTAATTTGTTGCAGAGTAGAACCAAAAATGGAGCTCACAAGATTAGAGGAGGAGGTGTGTAGAATATGATCTCCCAATGTAGCCACCAAAGAACCCACATGTCTATATTGTCCACGTGGATGATCAGGAACTCCATCATGCACTCCAAGAGTTGGTGCAGATGGAGTAACCTTTCCGTTGAACCATGCTAGTATTGTAGGACTCTTCCTTGTACTCTCCTTGTGAGTGATGAAAGTTGGTCCAAAAGGTCTCTCTCTAAACCTGACCATCATGCCCCTATATATAAGAAAGGTAGGAAAACATGGTTTCCAATAAATCACGGGAAATGGAAATGCAACAACCACTTTTTAGCATCCTTCCCATGGACAACCAGTCGACTGACATTCTCAACCCAATTTCTCATCTAGTCTGGCTTCTTTTTAGTGGCACACCTAGGATTTTTAGTCGACCGCTTGGATTGGTTCAGAATGGTATGCACCAATATGTAGATTTAGTCCAGTCTCCAGTCGACCATTTGGATAATCTAATTCACCCAACCGATTGGGCTAGTCATTCAATTGATTGGGTGGAACTTGACCCAATCCATCAACTTGACCATGCAGTCAATTGACACATCTATCCAGTTGGGAGATTGAGATTTTCATTCGGCTGACTGGGATTGTAGTCAATCCATCAATGGTCAATTGATTACCTAAACCTTTTAATAACAAACTAATCATATGTCCATGATTATACTTCTCTTCCATATGCATCCTATGTGTGTGACCCTATACACTCCAAATTACATTGGTAGTGATATTCATAATTTTATATGATTTCACAGTCGATGATTGGCATCTATCAAGACTTCATTGCTGCCCAAATAATTGGAGAATTCAGAGAACAACTTCAACATATAAAGTGACCAATGTTACCATGGTCATATAATCTCTTTGTCACAGATATCCATATAAAAACCGAGGCATGGAATTTTCATCCTCTTATCATTCAATCTATGTTCCTTGAACTAGAAGAGACTATTCAAGATAGTGTGAGCTCAATATCATATATTGACTAGAAGGAGCATGACATGCATTTCTATGGTCTCGCTTATCAAGTGGTTGGGATATCACTTTAAATATGAGAAAAAGTCCATCTATATCACTAGTAGTAATCCATAAGTGCTAAAGTGCACCCAACCAACTTTCTGGTAGTGATTATTCAAAGCCAAGTTATGCTAGTATCAATGTATACAAAATAACATGTGATTACTATAGTGACTTTAGGTCTAAGGATCACAGTCACCACTGTCACATTGAGATATGACTATGACAAATTATTACATGACTTTCATGTGTCATTGTCAAGGTGTGGATATCTAGTGCAACTTGTTCTCTAACAAGTAACCATGTATCAGAATATCCAATATCATGACTAAAAAGGCATAGCGATCACTCACCATACACACTAGTCTTGTGTATTATTGTTGTAATATAATATACACAATAATAACTAACTAGGAACATAGAAAAAGAATGAGTACTATACGTATACATATGATCTAATGTTCATATCCTCAACCCAAACCATTTGTCATATGTTCAAAGCACTCAAGACATTATTAAGTTTATTCATTATCTCAATACCAAAACAAACATAATAAGTGGAATTTCCTATTACAATCATCACATAATGTCTCTTAGGGAATACAACCAATAGTATCCCACTTAAACTAGAGACAATCACTTACAAATCTAATCCCACATGATATAACATTACCATCATGCTTTTACTATGGAGGTGTTTTTGTCACGGGATCAACAATATTGATTTCAATCGGTACACTACAAATATTAACATCTCTCTCTATAAGATCTCTCAAATGAGATGGTAACTCTTGAGTATAACATGGATGTTTTCTGAATTCCTTAGCTTGTTCAATGGCCCCATTATTGTTGCAGTATAGCTCTATTGCATCGTTAATGGATGGAACCACTCCTAGTTCAACAATGACCTTCTTGGTCCATATTGCTTCCTTTGTTGCAATGGAGACAACAATATACTTGGCAACCATTTCAAAATCAGGGACAATTTATTGTTGGGAACTCCTTCAACTTACCTATACATTATTTAGGCAAAAACAAAATCCTGACTGTGATTGGTGATCATCCTTGTCAGTTTGGAAACTTGCGGTAGTGTAACCTTCTACAACCAACTCTTCCTCACCACCATAAATTTTGAATTGATCATTAGTTCATCTTAGGTACTTAAGGATGTTCGTTACAATAATTCAATGACCATTAGTGGGATCAACTGGAACTTACTCATCATGCTCAATGTATGTACTTTTCAACACTTTGAACCTTTTCCATTAGTGGGTAATTTTCCACTCTTAAACTCTTACATGATGAACCTTTTCAACACTTTGTCAATGTATGTACTTTGACTTAAACCAATAAGCCTTCTAGATATATCTTTATAGACCTTAATTTATAATATATAATATGATTCTCCTAAGTCCTTCATGGATAAGGTATTTCCCAACCATGATTTAACCAACTATAGTGTAGGTATGTCATTCCCCATCGATAGTATGTCGTCAACATACAATACGAGGAATAAAATCATGCTCCCACTAACCTTCTTATAAACCCAATGTTCATCGTTATTTTGGATAAAGAAAAACTGTATGATTGTCTCATTATAAAAAAACTTTCAGTTCTGAGATGCTTTATTCAAGCTACATATTTCCCTTTGTAGATTTTAGACATTTCTAGCTTCAATTGGAGTGATAAAACCTAGGGTGTGTCATGTACACATCCTCAAGGAGATTCCCATTAAGACATGTGGTTTTAACGTCCATTTGCCAAATTTCATAGTCATGATAAGATGTAGTGGAAAACATGATCTTGATGGATTTAACCATGGAAACTGGTGATAAAGTTTCATCAAAGTCAACCCCTTAAACTTGTTTGACACCTTTTGGCACCAATCGACCTTTGTAGTTTTGTACAATACCATACATGTTAGTATTCTTCTAGAAGACCCATTAGTACCCTATGGGTTTTATCCCTTTAGGTGGATCCACCAAGGTACACACCTTGTTGGTATACACAAAGTCCATTTTAGATTTGTGGCTTCAAACCATTTCTCATAATATGGTCCCTGAATTGCCTTATTGTAGGTTGTTGCTTCATTATCATCAATGACAGACATTTTATCTTGTTTAGTCATGAGAAAGCCATATCTCTCTAGCTCAATACATGCCCTACTGGAACTTTGATGTTCTTATTTTATAATAGGAACTTGAGATTCTACAATAGTTTGGGGTTCCTCTTATTGCTTGTCGACCTCCATAGGTTCAATGTTATCTTGTTGAACTTGAGATTCTTCACGTTCTACTTCCTCCCACTGGTTTCACTAGAAATAAGTTCCCTTTTGAGAAATACAACAATTTTGGTGAACTTTGTTGTCATATGAAATATAAAAGTAATATACTTGGTTTCCTTAGGATATCCAACAAAATATTTTGTTATATTTGGGTCCTAGTTTCTTAGAGAAATGTTTCTTGACATAAGCTTCATTCCCAAATCTTCATAAGAGACAAATTGGGACGTTTCCCAGTAAATATCTCATATGGTGTATTTTAAACCGATTTAGATGGTATGCAGTTAAGTACAAATGATGTGGTTTCTAGATGAGATTCCCAGAAGGAAGTTGGAAGCACATCAAAACTCATCATAGATTTACCATGTCTAATAGGGTGTGATTCCTTCTTTCTTATACATCATTATGTTGTGGTGTTATATGTGGATTCCATTGTGATACGATACCATAATACCTCAGAAGGGCCTCAAACTCTTAGCTTGAGTATTCACCACCTTGATCTGATCAAAGTGTTTCAATTCTTTTGCCAAGTTGTTTTTGTACTTCATTCATGAATTCATTGAACTTTTCAATAGATCCTAACTTATGTTCCATTAGATACACTTTGCCAACTCTATAGAGGTCGTAAGTAAATGTGATAAATTATTGATACCCTCGTCTGGATTTTGTACGAAAAGGTCCACATACACCAGTATGTATGAGTCCTAATAAGTATTTGTCCTTTCACTATTCCTACAAAGGGTACTTTTGTCATCTTACATAATAAACAAGATTCACATGTCTCAAAATGAGACTAGGTATCCATCTTTATGAAGTCTAGAAATGCCCTTCTCATTTATGTGCCTCGGATAAAAGTGCTATAGGTATGTTTACTTTGAGTCACGAAGTTTTAATATCTTGGTATTTATGTTATATACATATGTCTAAAGTTCTAATAAATATAGATGACAAGACATTGAGGCACTACCATAGAATATATCATCTCTTGAAATAGAAATTTGATCATTATTTATTAGAAATTAAAAACTATTCTTATCCAAACAAGATACGGAGATAATGTTTCTATTTATGGTAGGTACACAAAAGTTATTTAACTTTGTTACAAGCCCATTGGGTAGAGATATACAGTAGGTGCCTATAGTAGTGGCAACAACTCCCTCTCCATTTACAATGCGTTGTTCCATCTCTCCTTTCTTTAAGGGTCAGCTTCTTTTTAGATCCTTCATATTTGAACATATGTGAGATCCACATCTGATATTTAATATCCATGATGAAGTAGTAGATAATTTCATCCCTATAACATATATACCTAAAGATAAGATCTCTATCCTCTACTTCTTGTTCTTTAGTTCCTCTAGGTAGAGAGGAAAATTTCTTTTCCAATGTCCAACATGGTGACAATTTCCTCCCTTAGCAAATCCTCCTTTTACCTTAAGTGTAGAAGACTGTTGACCATCCTAAGAACTTGTCTTGGTTTTACCTTTTCCCTTGGACTTTCCTTTTCCTTCAATGAACACCCAACACAAATTTGATATTGTCTTTTATTTTCCTCTCAACTTTCTCAATGTGCCAAGTAGCTATGTCAACGGCTTAACAAATTTGTTCATGTTGTAACTCATGAAAAGTTGTTTGTACAAATCTGACAACAATTGAAAGATAGAATTTCTGGCAAACTCTTGGCCTAAAGGAAATCCTAGTATGCTAGACTTTCCACATACCCAATTAACTTGAGCACATGGGGTCCAACTGGACTGCCTTCCGCCGTCTTACATATAAACAATGCCTTGGAGACATCATAGCTTTCTTTTCTTGATTGTTTTTGCTACATGTTCGTGAGATGTGTTATGGTATCAATAGAATCCATATTATTGTGTTCCTTCTTAAGCTCATGATTCATGGAGCATAGAATAAGGCACTTAAAGTCCATGGTGTAATGAGAATGCATCTTAGGGTCTTCCTTTTCATCTCTACATGCATTTGGAGTTGATTCATTTGGTATTGCCATTCTTGGGACATTGATATTATACTCATGTATGAGAACAATTCTCTATATCATGAACCAATGATCAAAGTTATTCCCATTTAGTTTTTTCTTTCTCAAGGACCTATCACAATGAAAAGGGATTTTTGTGGGTATTGTCATTTTTTCTACACACAAAGCATTTGCATGAGTCAACATTTTGATTTTAAAATTAATTTTGGTTTCATAAAATGTTATTTTGATAAAATTAATTTGGTATTCAATCAATTATGCTCTGACTATCTTCATTTAAATTAATAGTCCTTGCTACTAATTGGAAAGATTAAAATGAGAAATCTTCTAGTGAGCCAAGATCCATAATATATTTAAGTCATAGTCAACATTGGCTGACCACTTAACTATTTAAACATGTAACAATTATCAACCACATACAATGCAATTCTTGGATATATGGTTTTATAACCCTTTCTCATACCCATGTGTAAGATCAGACCATAGCGACCTAATTTCCAAATCCACATCTTCCAAGCAAATGATTTCCAATGTGTTGCATTGGTTTATATAATACAAATATGTATCATATCATACATGATATTCAGCGATATACGTGGATACAATATTACATATAATTGGTCCATTGAATCGTTTGCAGTTCAAAACTTAAATTTGCATTACACCAATACAAGGTTGACTATGATACCACTGTGAGATCTTGGAGAAGTTGGCACAATGGAATAACAATTTTTTATTTCTATTTTACCCTAGTTGTCAGATCTTTTGTAGATATAAAAAATTGTTGAACAAAATATATTGAAGGGATAAAGATTATACCTTTGCACACACTTGTTTTCCAACAACTAGACACGTCTTTGCTGGTGAAGAGCTTGAACTTTTAGATTTAAATCTACGACTACCAAGATGCTCTTTTGTAGAGTAGATCTAATAATAGATCTCACAAAACTATAGGAGGAAGAAGGTGTGTTGAGAATGATCTCCCAGCATATCCACCAACACATCCACATCTCTATATTGTCCACACATATGATTGGTAACTCCACATTACGCTCTATGAGCCAGTGTGGAAAGAGTAGCCTTTTTTGGTAACATGCTAGCATTGTAAGGTTGTTCCTTGCACTCTCCTTATGGGTGAAGGTAGATGGTCCAAAAAGGTATGCCAAAAGGTCTCCCTATAACCCTAGATGTCATGCCCCTATTTATAGTAAAGGCATGGAAGTAATGTTTCTAATAAACTCTATAAACAAAAAGGAAACAATATCTCTTCAGTAGCCTACCCACAAATTGTTAGTTGGCTGATTGGCTCAGCCCAATCATCCAACTGGCCTAGATGGGTTGCTTCATAGAGGCCTTCCTGGGATTTCCAATTGACTAAGTGGACAATCTAGATGGCTGACGAAATTGGTTCTGGACAGTCTAGACTGATCCATAATTTCATTCTAATCAGGTGACTAGACCCACTCCAGTCAGTTGATTGGATGATCCAATCTATTCGTTTGACCAGACTGCCCAGTTGACCGATTGGGTGTATCTTGACCTAATCAATAACTAGAACATCTATTCGATCGATCAGTCTATGTAGTCAGGCGAATAGACCTTTTAGATAGACAAATGGTCTTATCGTCAGTCTGTAAATGATTCATTTGATTACTTAAACTTGTTAGTAACCTATTAATCATATGTACATGATTGTACTCCTTCTCCCTATGAATCCTATGCGTGTGACTCTATATGATCCGAATTACATTGGTAATGATATGTATAATCACATTATGATTTCACAGATAATGATTGGCATCCAACAAGACTTCATTGGCAACAAGTAATTGGAGAAGGTGGAGAAAACTTCAAATAGTAAAGTGACCAATATTACCTTGAAGTTATAGCCCCTTTGTTGCATATATCCAAATTGAAATTGAGGCATGGAATTGTCATCCTCTTGTCATTCAATCTATGTTCCTTGAACTAGAGTAGAGTTTTGAGATATTATGTGCTCCATATCATATATTGACTCACATGGGCATGACCATGCATTACATAGTATTTCTCATCAAGTGGATAGGATATCACTCAAAAGAAGGGAAAAAATCCATCTATATCACTCACAACATCCACAAGTGTTATAGTGCATCCAATCACTACCTTTTTGGAAACCCTTATTCATAGTCACATTGGGATAATGTCAAATTATAGAAAATAACATGTGATAAATTTAGTGACTTAATGTTAAGGATGTTTCTTGATTGGGTACATCAACCACCCCACTTCTAGAAATCTCCTTAGACCCACTCCAACTAAGATCCTCCCTAGAAACCCCTGATTTGTCTCCATCTAGTGTTCTTGTAGATAGTCGATCCCATCTACAAGCCCCTCGTACCACCAAGATCGTGATTCACCTTTAGTGTAGCGGTGACACAACTTACTCAGAGCACAAGCCTGAAGGCTTACACATTGGAGAAGACATACAATGTTAGTTAGTCAATCAATTAATATTGGATGACTAAGATTTAGGTGGGATCCTTACCCCTCATGGTTGTTGGGGCATCGACCAATTAGCATTGGTCCACCCTTGGACCAATATCATGATTCCATGTGGCCATTGTAGTAGCCCCCTGGGTTCTCTTATTTGTACATTGGGAAGAATCTGGACCATGTGACATTGGATCCATGGCCTCCTTCACTCATATAAATCTCATGGCTATGCTCTAACCCTAATTCTATATAGTTCCAATGCAAACTCTTAGAAAAAACATAACTTTGTCATTTTTTATCCAAAATATGAAATATTATATACCAAATTGATCATCTCAATGATATCTACCCACTGGACACATTTATAGACCATAGAGTACTTCTAATCTTCCTTTTTTTAAAACGTTATGTTTTACTATGTTTGAGAACATTTAGTACAATGTTATGATGAATCTTGAACCAATAATGCACCTTTGCACCCCTAATAATCAAATCATTACTTTTTTATGTAATTTTGAACTAGATGATGGACCAAATCACCATTCTTGCTCTTTGTTTAACCTTTATGCACTATTATAACTTGTTTTTTTAAATTTGATATATAAGATTGATCAAAGTTGTAGTCTTGAATCAAAATGACATCAAAGCCTCTCATAACTTGAAATCAGTAGCCTTATGCCCTCCACGACCCTACTATCATACCATATTTCTTGTTTTCTCTATTTTATTAGATTATATGGCTTGTATACCTAAATGTGACCTATGTATGACATAAATGTTTATACATTGATTAATTTAATAGATTTGACCTATTTTGTGCATCAAACTCCTTCTTATAATTGAAATCAGTAGTTCCATGATGATTAGAGACCCTATCGTCTAATTTCCTCTATGATATGATATGATGGTGTATGCGACTATGAGTCCATTGGTGAAGACCTAGTGTGACACATATGACTTGTTTGTCCTTATTGTGTCCTAATCTCAACATAGGTCTTTTTGTTATGTCATCTTCTGTTAAATACAAATTAACCTAACCTAATAATTTCCTTGATGTGAATGTCTCTCCTAATGCATATGTTGAACCCTAATGTCATATGCACTCTGTTAATATTTGCATGTTTGTTGGAATGCTGATGGCGAATGTTGATTTTGTGGTGCCTTGACCCCAGGGGGACATCCACCTATATTTGAATGAACTTCTTATGTCCTTACCCTGCTGATATAAATCATGTTTTGTATCTCGACCTCTTGACTTGATGAATCGTGACCTTGATTGCTCTTTTTTTATGCTTTTGACTCTATAATGCAAGTAAGTGCTTAATTCTTGTAATAATCATATAAAATAGATGGAACCTCAACATGACATGAAAGATAAAATACACCTTCATAATGGAATCTATATTAGTAAAAGATCATAAATTATGTAAATAAAAAATTTGGGACCTAACTTGGCCAAAGTCCTAAAAAAAGAGCTAACTAGGGTTAATGGTGAGAATCTAGTATAAGCATGTAATATTATTTTGATCAGGTGTTCCTTGAGATCTAGTTGGCCAAGGATAGGTTAAGAACATGTAAATCATGTACAAGTTGTATGATAATTATATTATTATGGTATTCAGGCTGAACCTTGATTTGTTTGTATGCTTGTTTACATGCTCAAATATTGCCAAGAAATGTTTTTTGTATTATACTCTATGCTTTATCTCATTGACTTTACAACTTCCACACTAATTTAGATATCCATTATAAAAACCTTATGCACCTTGTACTCTCATCATAGATGGGTGTTCTACTTGAGTTTTCAATCTAGGGAGGACCATGTTAATAAATAGGGATAGCTAATGTCATTGAGCCTTAAGCACCCACATGAACCCTTCCAATGGAAAGATGGTCAAAGGCCTTGAAATACATGATATTGTTGGCTTAATTGGAGTAAATTTACTAAAACATGGGTACTAATTTTGCTAAATACATAATTTTGTTTATTCTTGTTCGTCTACTTCTGCAAACCTTAAATAGATGTATATTTTTACCCTATACTCAACACCTTGTGTGATGACCTGCTTCTTTCTTATATGTTTTAGGTTTAGAGGTAACTTGGGAGTTGATGGTTGATGAGCAAGTGTTCATGTTGTACTTGTTGTAAGATCCTAGATATGACACTCAAAAAGGGGGTTCAAAAGGGAAAGATGGTGGGTTGTTCATATAATACGAGCAACTTTGATTCATAAATCAAATAAATATTGCATCTCATGGTATAAGGTTAAGATGTACAAATTTTAGCATCAACATGCATCATCAACATGCATTATAACATGAAATCGAAAGCAAGAGAGAGGAACATAGTCCAAGTATGAAAAGATAGCACATACATGAAGAGAGGGAAAAGACCATACCATCACATACTCCCCTTATTAAAAGAAAATTTTATCCCTAACATTACAAAAATACTTCAATCGAGATTGCACCTTGTATTCCATATCATAATCAAATTGACATTCCATCAACACCAACAATATTTCAAAATCGAGCAATCTAGCATCAATATCAAAACATAATCACATTGATCATTAAATTGGAAAGATCATACCATAGATCATGACTTTGGAGAGATAACTATTTGGGATAAATAAATAGGGACTTTTCAATTAAGAGTGAGGAATGACTTTCATTTCCAACATTTATGGTTCAAGATCTACTTTGTTTTAGGTGGGGTTATACATCCATGATTGAGATTTTGTATTTTGATAATTCAAGACAATCATCTTATTTCAAATCATGATTTCACGTTCAAAGTCAGTCGAAGGTCCCACCCTAGTACATAAGTGAGCGAAACCCTAATTCATAAATTGAGAGTACATAGAGATCATTTTAGGTTTTCAGGATTTGGAAACATGAACACCATTAATCATATATCAAGGATGATATCAAGATCCAAATAGGGTGATAATATAAGTTGAGTATATATCAATATTAATAATCGTGTACATATCTCATAAATCAATATCGAGAGTCAAGATTTGGACATCAAGAATCATAGATCCAATTTTTTTGGATCTAGGGTATATATTCCTAACTAGACCATAGATGTGATCATTCATCCACAAGGAACAATCAACCAACATCTCATGGTATCAAAACCAATTTCATTATCACAATAAGTTAGGGCTTTTCAATGATCTAGACCTAGGTCCTTCTAGAAACCTTGACTAGAAGCGATAGTTGCAATTATCATGGTGAAATTTACTATAAAATCGAGATACAAGGCAAACTTACCATATCATCATAGATATGACCTATTAGAGACTTGGGTCAAGAAATAAAAATTATAGGAAAGGGTTACCTTCATATCTATAAATAATTAAGAGATGAAAATTAGAGAGTCCCATAATAGGGATGTGACCTATGTTCGAGATATCAAAACTCAGACTACCACTCTAACCTAGAACACTTTTCCTCTTAGTCATGAGAAGTTTGTCATATAAAATTGAGTGAATGATGATGATCAATCAACACTACATCATGATATCAAAGATAATGTTTCAAGTTTTTATCATATTTGAGGTTATAATGTTGTTCCCTTCCTTTCATAGACTAAAGTAAGGCGGTGTAGTTAGATATAGGGGAATAAAAAATAGGGGCAGTCCAAGAGTTAGAATATCATATGGTATAATCTAGGCTTCATAAGATTCATATCATTTGAGACTTGCAAAGAGGCATCAAAATTAGTAGGGAATCCACCTCTTATAATAAGTATTCCAGTCATGATCTAGGGGTCCAAGGACATAGCCATACTGAAGTATGGGGCTTGATACATATTAATAGGGTGAGATTTTCTTAATCATGTTTGAGGTTTGACAAAAACAAGTAGAGCCAATTAAGGTTGAATCATATAGGGACCTAGTCAATCATGATGCATAAAACATGAGATCCACCTTAGTTCACCATGTCAAGGATTTTTGTGTTTCACCTCAAACATAGAAAGCACATATATTATATTTGGCAACATTGAGTTTTCACAATATGAGGTTTTACACATGAGTGCATTACTTCAAGAGAAATTTCATAAATCAAGATAGGGTTTTCCATTTAATATTTTATGATGAAATTATCATCAAGTTTTATGAATTCAGATGAATTTCAATTCTCCCATGCATAAGCTACCCATAATCTAGAAATTATGTGATTATTAGTCATAAGAGAAGGATCCCTATAGGAGATTAGATAACAAACTAATCATCATATATTTGGGTGGCTTAGAGTAGTCCTTATAGAAGAGATAAGATGTTAGAAGACTGTCTAAGGTTTAAGGGAAGTATTGTCTAAGGTTTAAGAGAAATACCGAATCTAGTCTTGGATCCACTTTGGGTAGGTAGATGTGTAGAGGAACCTCAACCACTGCAATTAGGTAGATAGGAGGCAATTGTGAACCAAAACCTTCATGTTTTACACCACCCTATTGCCTTAGCTATATATATATATATATATATATATATATATATATATAGAGAGAGAGAGAGAGAGAGAGACCTTTGTGTATGGCTCTGATACCAAGTTTCATGGAACTATTTATAACCCAAGTATAAACTCCTATGGCTAGATAGCCTAAGGTGAGAGGACCCAAGCATCGATCCCTAGAATGCTATTCATGTGATTTGATATATGGGGATTAATGTTTCATGTCAGATACTAGTTTATCATTATTTTGATATTACATGCTATCTCATACCTTAGTTCTTCTATACCATTGATTGTGGTTTTAATCATGCATATGTTATGTGATCCATTCTAGGGGTAGACGCCCGAGTCATCTTGCCAATGGCTATATATATATCCATTAGGAGCAAACTATTTCTTGACAACTGGGGATTGTTGGTTACCCTAATGCATTAGGGGTTGGTTATATGATTAATTTGTACATACATGATGAAGGTAACATGATGATTATCACAAATCTATTTATTACCTGAATCCAAACCCCTAATGGCTAGACAACCAAAGGAAAGAGGACCTAAGTGTGCATCCCTAGGATGGATCACATAACTTATGTATGAATAAAACTATAATAAAGAACATAGAAGAACTAAGGTATGAAACAACATGGCATGTCAAAAGAATTCTAAACTAGTACCAAACATAAGATCTTATTTCTCATGTTTCTAACCGTGTGAATTCTTTTTGCATGTCAATATCTATCATCAGAGTAAGAGCAAAAGATATCATAAAAGAGCAGAAGCAACAATCATTAATGATATCATGTGTACCTAGTACGTAAAATAAAAAATGGGCACCCATCAACACAAATGTGCTGATCACACTATAAAAGACATAAACTTGTTTGTTTAAGAGAAAATTTATGCTTGAAAAAACTTAATGTAATAACAAGAAAGAATTCAATAACATTAAATACTTTCTTATTTAACAATCAATCATGTTTTAAGTGCATTTGTATTATATTAAACAACATCATATGGCTAATAGAATACAAAAGGAAGGGTCTGGGAGGGCCATTAAAGTCAACATACTAATGGCACCTATTTCAGCATGAGGTACTACATGACTACGTCAAGAGATAACCCTTTTCATCAACATGGTCCATCCTTTCTTGACAATTATATAGGACTCCCAACCTTGTAACCTTAATCCAAGAATATAGGCATGTGCACAAAGTTTGTATAATGAATTAGTATAATTATTTTTCAAGACGTGTTAACCATATTATGATCAAAACAAAAGTAGTAATCATAGGGAACAAGTAGCTCAAACAAGTATTTAAAGCCAATCATTTCAAGAATACATACACACAAGAAAATTCAATACTACTAGTCTGGACAATGGGAGAATAAATTTCACCTTTCTTACACCACAAGATTGACCATTTGATTTAGAAAATGATACACAGTAATCTTGACTAGACCTTGACAATTGAGTCAACCAAGTGATCTTGAGATTACAAATAACTTTAATTGGATTAACATCAGCAAGATTTGATCTCCTAATCATAATCATGGTAGTTGGATGTGTCACCTAATTCTCGGTAGCATATCTTTTATCATTGATTTCCATATCTCAAACTAGGCCATGTAAATTTCTTTTATATTATACATCATGGATTCATCTAGACTTTAGGGTGACACATCACAACTAAGACTAGGTATTCTATATTAGGGTTACAATATATTAACTAGGTCAATCGTAAAATTTATGAAAGCTTAATCAACATAAGCATAAACATTGTCATTTCAAGTCATTCAGAGTCGTTATCATGCAAGATTGTCGTCATTAAAGTATGGATGATTTCTAATTGGATTATATGTCATAAAAATTAATAATTTACTTATTTGAAAGATTAATGGAGAATGGGTTCATCATCAAAGATAGATTCAGACAAGATTAGATCCCTACATCAATGACATAACATCCTAAAATTTTGAGTAAAATAAGTATAACTTCTTAAAAGAATTTGTTACCACATATACTTTTTAAATCTTGAAGCTTAAATAAATCCTAAATAAAACCAAAATTTCAAATTTATCACTTAATGCTTCTAAGGTGATAGTTAGACCTAAATTTGATGTTCAAAGAATGTTCCCACTAAATTTAGAGATAACAATTGTGATTCCATTCATAAAATGTAACCCTTTCTTGAAAATATTCACAAGCAAGGGTTAGAGTGATTTTAACCTCATTCACTATCACAACTTAACCTAATAATTTCTATATATAAAGTTAAACCATGCATATCTAGTTTTCATATGAGCCCAAATTGTTTTCAAGTAATTATATACGTTTAATATAAGTTTATCCTAGAAGGTGAAAAAGGGGTAGTTCTGATTTTCAAACCAAGAAATTAATTACATAGTCAGAATCCTCATAGTCAATTTATTTCACACACCAATTTTGGTTATATTGGAACTCTCTTTGGTTACTCAATTTGAGTTAGAAAGAAAATCACTTAAAATGCATAATTATTCTAATTTTTATAAGATTGGACTTAGGTAAATCATATTTCATTTAGGTCATGTGGATGTTTGATGGATCCTAGAGTTTGAGTCTGACTCTTAGATCTATAGGTGTCTTCCCTCTCACTCATCCCATAATGATTGGGACTTTGTTATTTTTGTAAAAGTCTCCTCCTATGACCCTGTCTCCACCAACACTAGATCTCCTAGCTACCTATTTGATCGTAACTAAAGGAAACTCCTCAAAATAGTTCATCCCACCTTCCTATTATGATCAATCCTGAATTTTGTGGAGTTCCATGACCTATTCATCTAAATAGGGAAATGACCCCCTATTCCAGCTAGTCTCAAACTTCTGGGAGAATCCTCACTACATCAAACCACATCATATAATTATAGGGATCCATATAGGTCCAAGAAACCCTAGGAACTCTAAACAACTGAGCACACCCAAACCTCCTCAACATATAACCATGTTAAGGCCGTTCAGTCCTTCGACATGGAACTTATGTCTATCTCAGATCTAATTAAGGTTGTAGTGTGCTTTCTATAGATTCCAAAAACATGTTTTGGTCCTCAATTTTTCCCTTACTACCAGGTTTCCCGTTTCCCTCTTTTTTATTGGGTACTCTTCTGACCAGCCAAGCTTGTGATTTATTCATATCTCCCCCCTTCCATTGGTTTCTTACCTTGTGTACACTTTTGTGAGGTTTTCAAGATTTATCGGCGTCTTGATTTCTAACCTTGAGGTGGTCGACAACATGCCTCCTTTGGCCAGTCATGGTGGAAGCCTTTTTTCCTCCATCTAACCACTACTTTTTTAAGCTCCAGCTCCCCAGATCCAGTCGATGATGAAGATGGTGCCCAACACCTTGGTTCTTAACAAAAAGGGCACTAGACCGAGTTTTGATCCAAGTCTTCTCTCTATTTTCCTCCTTTTCCTATTGACCAAATAAGAAACAATTGTGGTCGAAGCTTTACAATTTTCCCCTTGAAACATTGACATGCATGTCATTCCTAGATGGGCATATGAGTGATTTAGTTGCATCAAATTTGTTTTGACCATGTATTTTGGTTGGGAAGGACCCAATCCACATGATTGATGGTTGTTGGGCCATCTAAGAGCAAGGCCCACCACTTGCTTTGGATAAAGATGCCTATGTGGATTTTCTTGATTTATTGATTGGTTACTCATTCAAAATTCATAATAAATAACATATTTATTAGAACATTATGCAAAAAGTATTAAAAGGGTTTTTAATAAGGAATTCAAATTTTTAGATCGAAAGTCAGTTTTCTCTGACTAATCCTATTTTGCTAAGAAGTAATAGTAGGGTTTAGGGTGATGAATTAAATACAAATTGATATGAAATATGTTATGAATAGGATATCTAGTGCTCATAACCCCCAAGAACTTGAGTAGGATTTCATCAAATTTAGAAGATCAATTAGGATCTTCTCTAAGATAAAGGTAAGCTGGTCCTTGCACTTTGAGTATTTAGTAGTGTTTTCAATCACATTATGAGTTTTTATATCAATAAAGATGAATTATATGCTTAGTTGTGTATTTCAAATTGAATCTTAATTATAGGAAAGATCATCCAAAGTCATTAGTTGATTATTATGCTTCAAGATTATTTCAAGATTTTCATGTCATGTTCATGTGAAATAAATTCAAGTTAATTATTCCAAGTTAATGATGAATCATGTAATGGATTGTATTCTTTTGTTCTTATCATGTTAACGTAATACTTTGGGATTTATGAGTTCAAATGAAACATAATGGCACGTATGTGCAAATTATGATCTCAATTGGACCATAAATAATGGCACTCAGGTGCAAATCATGAGCTCAACTTGAGCATTAATAATGGAACTTATGTGCAAATCATGAGTTCAAGTGGAACATTAGTTGTACCTACATGCCTATTGAGCATAGTTGGTGCATAAGAGTATACGACATTATAATCAACCACTAAGATCATTATATGTGACCGCAAGTTATTATTCTATTAGTTTCATGTTTCCATATATCTATGCTATTATATTGTTATGATAATACTCAATGTTTCTTACTCTAACATGGTTTTTATTACATGCATGGTTGGGGATGTGATTTCCATAGGAGGAAAGAATAAGGGAGCATAACCAAAGAGCATACATCTCAAGGACAACTTAGGATTTTATCCGTGGTGGGGTGCCAATAATCATATGTCATTTAGTTCAATTTTCCTTTAATATGAGGATTATGTACTAGATAAGCTTAGTTCAAAATATAAGTTTTATGTTGTAGAATTTGAGATGTGGAAAATTTAATTTTATCCTAATCTGGTTCGACATACTTTATTTTATACAATGATTATCATTTTTTGACATCCCAATGAGAATTAAGCTACCGTCCAGTAAATTACATGTTTTGCAAAATTGAAGTGTTACAAATGACATGAATTTTGGTCACCTTCATGTCAAGATTAGGTCACAAAGATACATTAGGTTAGAAGAATGATCCACATAGCATTTAGGGGTTATAAATACTATGAAGCTACTAATTTGGAAGTCACATAACATATTTAAGTAGCATATCCATGGTTCCTTTCTTGTCATCAAGTCAAATTAGGGCATGAGTATGAACAAGTTAGAATTGTGGTACACATCTACCAAGGTTCATTGATTTAGGATTCCATAGGTCATCTGAGGCATGCTTGAATAAGATTTAGCATTCAAGAAGTGATCTTTAGCATATGACTCCATATTAGGTCATTTAAACAATATTAGATCATTTAAGGGTGTAAAGATGGATAAAGTTTGAATATTAATGCATAAAATTGTTCAAGGTAATGTTATTAGGCTTACATCAAGTTTTGGGGCATAAAAGATCAAGTTAATGGATTAAACAATATTAGTAATCTTAAAAATACTTCCAATATACCATTTTGATAGGGAAAATACGAATTTTCTCTTTAAAACGTGTCCAGAACCTATATTTGATGTAATTATCTATACTTAATGTCCCATTAGTTATATTTGATTCATATGACACCAAATATCTATTTATGCCCCTTTATGTGAATGTACGTTATACCTTAGTTCAAATGATAACTTGAACTATGTTATGAATCCAACCCATTTATATTCTTGAAACCAGTAACCTTATGACTTTAGGATATGATAATGTATTTATCTTCCTCTTTTATTTTACTATATTACATATGACTCAAACCCCACCTTTTAGGACTTCATATGACATATGTGGCTTACTTGTCTTACTAGTTCCCTAATCTTGGTTAAGGTCTTAATATGATGTTATCCCTTCTCAAATAGAGTTTACTCTAATCCTTGTATTCACTTTGATTGTCCCAAAGAGTAAATAGGTTGACCCTTAATGATATAAGTGAACTATGTTGGTTATGCATGCTTGTGGGACTGTTAGACCCAAAGTTGGTTGTATGATGCTTTGACCCTAAGGGACATCCACCTAACTTTAAATATGCTTCTTATGTCATGATCTTTGTTTATCTATACTATGTTTCATGTGTGAATCCCATGATTTGGTGACCTATAGTCTTTATTTCCCAATAACGAGTCTTTTGACAATAAAATGCAAGTAAGGGACTTTAACCTTGAATTAATCATTAAAAATAGATGAAACATTGACATGGAATGAAACTTAAACCACACCTTCTTGATGTACCCTAAATTAGTAAAATATCATCAAAAATATTGATAATCAAATTTGAACCTAACTTGGCCAAAACATCTAAAATGAAGCTATTTGGTTAATGATGAGAATCTAATACATGCATATCATATTGATCTAAACACGGTGGTTTCTTTGTTGGGTTTTATGGAGGCGATAGGTGCAATGGAAATAATAAAATTTTCTCCACATACCCTACTCGAGGATCTTGTTGACAATAGTGTATTCAAAAAAAGGGGACAAGGATATACCTTTTCCTGGAGCAAGTCTGGCGATGTCCCTTGGTGCGGTGATGTGCATCTATCATAGCATGCATAGACAGTCCTCAATCATTCTCCAAACATAGGCAACTCAATGTTTGTGTCTCTACTTTGTCCACGTGGATGGACTAGAACTCCACATCATGCTTCCTTAAGCTAGAGGGAAGGAGCAACCTTCTACTTGACAACATGCTAGCATCGGTTTCTCTCCTTCTCTCTTTCTTGGGGATGATGACAGATAGGGTTCCTGAACAAGAGTGTGTCTCAACACCTCTATATCGTGCGTTCAACTGTCTCTTGAAAATCTCCCCACCATGCCCTTATAAATAGCATAGGAAAAGAAGCATGGTTTCCCAAAACCCTTGGGTAAATGAAAGGTTGTGGGTTCATTAAAATGAGCCACTTGTGGACAAATAAAGGAATATTCTTGAAACAATTAATTAACCAATTAATCACATCAATTGATTAACTAATTTCTGTTATCCATCTCTAGCTAATTGCTCTGGTTCAACCAGATGACTTAACATTTAAATCTAATTAATTGTCTTAAACACTTTAACCAATTAACTCATATTATACTCCAATATTACAATAGACATTACCTAAACATTTTAGTAATCAATTTGATTTGAAACATTTGCAAACACATCCAAAATTATACTCGTATTCTAATTACATCCTTTGCACGTGACCTGGTAGGCTCCACATTATGTTGCCAATGATATTCATAATCGTATTATGATTTCACAAGCAATGATTGGTATCTATCAAGACATCATTGCTACCTAAGTAATTGGAGAAGTTGTAGAACAAGTTAACCTATCTTTTGTGATTGATGTTACAAAGATCATATAGTTCCTTTGTCTCTGATATCCGGATTGAACTCAAGGCTTGGAATTGACATTCTCTTCAACATTCAATCCATGTTCATTGAACTAGAGCATATTGTTTGAGATATATGTAAGCCCAGTATCACATATTGACTCATACCAACATGGCCATGCATTTCTCAATCTCGCTTATCAAGTTTCCAAGATATCAAACTCCTGGAGGAGGACAAATCCCATCTACATCACTCATAGTCATCCCCATGTGTCACAGTGCACCCCAGCACCACTTTTATGGAAACCCTTATTCAATATCATGGTGGATGATGTCAAAGCCCACCGAATGACATGTATCGAGTGTATTGATTTTAGGTCTAAGAACCACAATCACCACCATCACTATGAGAGATGACTCTGACTGCCATTCATAGTTTCCATGTGTCACTCTCAAGGTGGGTCTGTCCAATACATTGTTCTCTAATAAGTATCTATGTGCTTTGGTTTGATATCACATATCATGACTAATGAGATTCTGTCATCAACCATCACACACTCTAGTCTTAAGTGTTATTGTAGTATATTATCCTTCCAAAATAACATCCGACTAGGGACATAACAAGAATGCATATACTCTTGACATTCGTATGATCTCATCATTCATGTCCTCAACCCAAAGACATACCTCATTGAGTAATATCATTCTTTAGACATTTATTGTGTTACATCATTATCTCATAATTGAATAATAGAATAAATTGGAAGATTGCCTTTATTATTAATCAAATCATTTACAAGTTATGTCATTACAATCATCATATGATTGTCTCTCTGGGAATACATATCAACAGACTCCCACTTGCACTTAGATCCAATCACTCATGAACTTAATCCCAAGTGATCTGACATGACCTTCATGCTTCTACTATGAAAGTGCTTTTGTCAAGGGGTCAGCCACATTGCTCTTGGTTGGTACTATACAAATCTTCACATCTACTTGTTGTATGATTTCTTGTATGAGATGGAAATGCCTTTGTATATGCTTGTAACACTGATGTGATCTAGGTTCCTTAGCTTGCACAATAGCTCCATTGTTGTCACAATATAGCTCGATTGCCTTGTCAATGCTTGGAACCACCTCAAGTTCTGAGACAAACTTCTTGATCCAAACAACTTCCTTTGCTGCATTGGATGCAATAATATACTTAGCCTCTGTCATAGAATCTACAACTGTCTCTTGCTTGGAAGTCTTCCAGCTCATAGCTCTGTTATTGAGAGAAAACAAAAATCCATACTATCATCTTTGTTAGTTTGGAAGCTTGCATTGGTGTAACCCTTTACCACCAACTCTTCCTCTCCATTGTAGACAAGAAACTGATCCTTAGTTTTTCTCAAGTACTTAAGAATGTTATTCACGGCAGTCCAGTAACCTTCACTGAGATCTGATTGATATATGCTCATCATGCTCAAACCATATGAAACATCTAGACAAGTACATAACATTGCGTACATGATAGATCCAATTATATAAGGATATGGAATCTTACTCATGTGCTCCCTTTCTTGACAAGAATTGGGACATTGAGCTCTAGAGACAAAAACACCATGAGACATGGGTAGGTTGCCTCTCTTTGAGTTCTCCATGTTGAACCTATTAAACACTTTGTTAGTGTATGTGCTCTTACATAGTCTAAGAAGCCTTCTAGATTTATCTCTATAGATCTTGATTCCCAATATATAGGGATGCTTCTCCTAAGTCTTTCATTGAGAATGAATTTCCTAGCAAGGTCTTTACCATCTGTGAAGTATGGATGTCATTCCCCATCAATAATATATCATCCATATACAATATGAAGATTACAATCATGCTCCCAATAACCTTCTTGTAAACACACAGTTCATCTTCATTTTAACTAAATCCAAACTCTTTAACTATTTCATCAAATCAAAGATTCTAGCTCCGATGTGCTTGCTTCAAATCCATAGATTGACCTTTGTAGCTTACAAACTTTATTTGCATCCTTTGGATTTATAAAATCCTCAGGTTGTGTCATGTACACATCCTCAAGAAGATTCCCATTAAGGAATAAAGTTTTAACATCCATCTGCCAAATTTTATAGTCATGATAAGCTACAATGACAAGCATGATCCTAATGGACTTAACCATGGAAACTGGAGAAAAGGTTTTGTCATATTCAACACCTTGAACTTGTTTGAAATTGCAACCAATAGACCATTGTAAGTTTGTGCATTACCATCCATGTCGGTCTTCTTCATGAAGACCCATTTGCACCCTATGGGTTTTACCCCTTAAAGTGGATCCATCAAGGTCCATACCTTGTTGGTGTACATGGATTCCATCTCAGATCTCATGGCCTCCAGTCATTTCTTGGACTCTGATCCCTTAATAGCTTCTAGATAGGTAGAAGACTCATCATCAATGACCAACTCATCA
This sequence comes from Alisma plantago-aquatica, assembly GCA_963693085.1. NCBI lineage: Eukaryota > Viridiplantae > Streptophyta > Magnoliopsida > Alismatales > Alismataceae > Alisma > Alisma plantago-aquatica. The sequence continues at coordinate 1,132,410,323 of OY856409.1, read as the reverse complement.
CCTTCTTGAGTCAATAAATAACCAAATCTATCTGACTCAAGGCGCGTCCTACTAGATCTATGAGGTTCCTACGTCACATGAGGAATTTGATATTCCACAATGGTTTGTGACTCTCTATGTTCCTCTTGTATCTCTATAGGTTCAATGCTTTCTTGTTGGTCTCAAACCTCTTCAAGTTCTACTTTCCTCCCACTGATTCCTTTGGAAATAAGTTCCTTTTTTAGGAATGCACCATCCCGGACAAAAAACACTTTGTTGTGAGTTGGGTTGTATAAGTAGTACTTGTTGGTTTCCCTGGGATAACCAACAAAATAACATTTATCTGATCTAGGGCCAAGCTTTTCAAGAAAAAATTTCTTGACATAAGATTCACATAACCAAATCCTCATAAAAGATGTTTTAGGACTCTTCCCATTCCATATCTTATATGGTGTCTTTTGAACCGATTTAGACAGTAAACGGTTAAGTGTAAATGTTGCGGTTTCAAGAGTTATCCCCAGAATAAAGTGGGAAGGTCAAAAAACTCATCACACCATATCTAGAAATGTGTGATTCCTTCTTTCTAATACACCATTGTGTTGTGGTATTCCAGGTAGAGTCCATTGTGATACGATACCATAGGCTCGTAGAAGGTTCTCAAACTCTTGGATTAAGTATTCTCTACCTTTATCAGAACGGGGTGTCTTAATATTTTTACCAAGTTGGTTTTGTACTTCATTCCTGAAATCCTTAAACTTTTCAAGAGTTTTTGACTTATGTTTCATCAAGTAAACATAACCATACCTACTGAAGTTGTTAGTAAAGTTAATGAAGTATTGATAATTGGCTCTAGCATTTGTTCTAAAAGGGCCACATATGTCAGTATGTACAAGTCCTAATAGATCACTAGACCCTCACTATTACCAATGAAGGGAGTCTTGGTCATCTTGCCCAACAAACTAGACTCACATGCCTCTATTGATTCAAAATCAAAAGAGTCTAGATAACCATCTTTATGGTGTCTAGATATGAATTTCTCATTGATGTGCCCTAGATGACAATGTTGAAGATATGTTTTGTTTTAGTTATCGAGTTTTGACCTTTTGGTACTTACATTATAAATACTTGTCTGAAGATCTAATAAATAAACACCATAGGACATCGGGGCACTACCATAAAAGATATCATATTTCAAAATAGAACATTGACAATTCTTTATATGAAATTCATATCCATCCTTGTCCATACAAAATACAGAAATAATGTTCCTATTTATGGTAGGTACATAATATCAGTTCTTTGACTCTATTACAAGCCTCATGGAAAGAGATAAATTATAGGTTTCAACAGCAGTGGCAACAACTCTTACTCCATTCGCGACACATAGTTCAACCTCACCCTTTTGTAAAGGCTTAGTTCTTTTCAGATCTTGTATATTTAAGCATATGTGAGATCCAAATTTGGTATCTAATACCCAAGATGAAGAAGTAGATAAGTTTATTTCAATAATATATATATCTAAAGTGGATATCTCTATCCCCTCCTTCTTCTTCCTTAGTTCCTCCAGGTAGAGATGGCAACTTCTCTTCTAATGTCTAGGTTGGTAACAGTGGTAACAATTGCCTCCCTTATTCACCCCTCCCTTTGCTTTGAGTGAAGAATACTTGGGTTTCACGATAGTTTTAGAACTCTTCTTAGCTTTGCCTCTGCCCTTCAACTTCCATTTTCTACTTATCATCATCACAGAGTTGGGCTTGTCTTCCTTCATTTGTGCTTCAACAATCCTCAACATGCCAAGAAATTCTGAGAATGGTTTGTCAAAATTGTTCATGTTGTAGTTCATGACAAAATTGGTTATATGACTCCGGCAGTGACTGCATAATCACATATGTGGCCAACTAAGAAAATCCCAGTCTAGAAAGGCTCTCCACATACCCAATAAACTTGAGCACATGGGGATCTACTAGATCTCCTTCTACCATGTTGCACTTGAAAAGCACCTTGGAGACATCATATCTCTCTTGTCTTTCCTGATCTTGGTACATGTTCTTAAGATGTATTACCATCTCAATCACATCCATGTTTTCGTATTGTCTCTGCAACTCATAGTTCATTGAGCACAACATCAAACACTTGACATCCATGACATATTTAGAGTGCTTCTTGTAAGCATCCCTGTCAGTCTTAGGTGCATTAGGAGCATGTTCATTTGGCTCTAGTATTTCCAAGACATAGAGATTGTGCTCCTGTGTGAGAACAATTCTTAGCATCTTGAACCAGTCATGTAAATTATTCCCATTCAATTTGTCCTTCTTAAGGACTGATCACAAGGAAAACATGTTATTTGTTGTCATTTGATTCTATAAGAGAAAATTTGCAATTTGTCAAACCATTTTTATTTGATTTGATTAAAATAAGATTTGATGGTGTTTAATTTGTCCTTTAATTAATTATTACTCCCATTATTTTGTTCAAATTGATAACCCTCACTTATCAATTCAAAAGATTGCATCTTACAACCTTCTAGTGAGCCAAAATCCATATTTCATCACATCATGAGTCAGCTTTGGCTGATCATCCACAAAATGACTATTTAGGTAGACAAATTTTGCCAATTGCATCATATGCAACTCTTGGATAGATGGTATGTACAACTCTTTTCCATATTCCATATCTATTCTTCTAGTTACTTAATCTCATTAAGATCACCTAGTTAAGCCTGACCGAAAAGCCAACATAATAGAATATGCACCCTACCTTGGCAGATCTGCATATCTACCATCACACTTCCACGAAATGGATGGTGCACCACACTTTAGCGTAACCTACACTTAGTCGAGAAAGCTTTTCATGTATGCTGCTTAAGGAAAGCATCTAAGACTTTATATTTTATTTGAAGTATTTCATATATATACTCATATATATCCAAACACCACATACTTATAATATGTACCATATACATACTATATCCAATGCATAGACATGCGATCCATAAACACAAAAACATTGGTTATAGCCATACTACTGTAATCGTTTGGAGCCAAAAAGATTACTATCCACCTATGGTCTTTTGCATCACATGCAATGACAGAATCAAGATGAACAACTTCATGGATGCCCCTTGGTGTTGGACCTTTGGTTTTCCTCTCCATGGATGCTCCTTGGAGTTGGATCTTCAAGTTGCCTCTTCACAACAAGTCTTCGAAAGCTAAATCTATTCCTATCTCTATTACATAATGTAAAAAGGAGAACCTCGAGTAACATTCAAGGAGATATTGGAGGGAATATAATTAATTACACTTGGAGATAACAGATGAGGCTCGATAGGCAAGCTGAATACTTGTACAAAGGATCCAAGCAAAACTATTTACATCCAAGCACAAGATATTCAACCAAGCACAACATCCACAAAAGGGGTCCAGATCATAACCATGCATTCATTTACCACACAAAACATTTTCAATGGAGACATGTATGATTTTATAGATATATCTACATATACATATATACATTAAGATTGTAGTCTTTTCAATGTGGGAAATTCCCCATTAAATAATTTGACTCTCGTGTAGATTAGGTGGGATACACATGGGAAGTGCCCCTGTGTGGGGGGTCCACGTGAAATTTTACTTTCGTGCCCTAAGAAAAATCATATTTTTCATAGTGGGTCTTATTCAACAGGTCAAAAACAACAGGTCTGCAGTGTATGTGAAATTAGGTTTAGATATGCATATTACCAGTTTAAGTTCACATCGCATGAAACCACAAAAAATAGTTACAAATTTTGAATCATATTGAATTAAATCAAAATACACTGTAGATAGACATGGATCTAATACCAGTGTTGGGTTTTGTGGAGGGGGTGGGTGCAACAGAAATAATTTTTTTCCCACATACACTACTCAAGGATCTCATCGACAATAACATATTTAGAAAGAGGGGGCAGGGATATACCTCATCCCAGAGAAAGTTTGGCGACGTCCCTTGGCATGGTGATGTGCGTCGCTCTAAGAATTCATACATGATCCTCAACTGTCTTCCAAACGCAGGTACCTCCACGTATGTGTCTCTACTTCATACACCCACATGCACTAGAACCCCACGTCATGCTTCCTTAAGTCGATGGGAAGGAGCAACCTTCTTCTTGACAATGTTCTAGCATCGGTTGCTCTCCTTCTCTCTTATTTGGGGATGATGACGACTAGGGTTCTTGAACAAGAGCGAGTCTCAAAACCTCTATATAGTGTGTTCAAACATCTCTTGAAAATTTGTACATCATGCCCTTATAAATAGTTGAGTAAAAGAAGAAGTATTTCCCAAAACCCTTGGGTAAACAAAATTTTGTAGTTTCATTAAAATGAGCAGCTCATGGATGATTAAAGGAATATTTTGGAAACAATTAATTGACCAATTAATCATGTTAATTGATTAACTAATTTATGTTATCCATCTATAATTAATCACTTTGGTTCAGCCAGTCAACTTAACAATGAAATCTAATTAATAAGATTAAACATTTTAACCAATTAACTCAGATTATATTCCAATATTATCATAGATATTACCTAAACATTATAGTAATCAATTCGATTTGGAACATTTCCAATCACGTCGGTTATACTCCTATTCAAATCAAATCCCTTGCATGTGACCCTGTACGATCCACAATATGTTACCAGTGATATTCATAATCGTATTATGATTTCACTAGCAATAATTGGTATCTAGAAAGACTTCATTGCTACCCAACTAATTGGAGAAGTTGTAGAACAAGTTAACCTATCTTTTGTGATTGGTGTTACAAAGATTGTATAGTTCCTTTATGTCTAATATCTAGATTGAACTTGATGCATGGAATCATCATCCTCTTCAACATTCAATCCATGTTCATTGAACTAGAGCAGACTGTGTGAGACATATGTATGCCCAATATCACATATTGACTCACATCAGCATGGCCATGCATTTCTCAGTCTCATTTATCAAGTGGCCAGGATATCGAACTCCTATAAGAGGGGAAAATCCCATCTACATCACTCATAGTCATCCCCATGTGTCTAAGTGCACCTGAGAACCACCTTTATGGCAACCCTTATTCAAGGTCACGGTGGATGATGTCTAGGCACACTAAATGACATGTGATGAGTGTAGTTATTTTAGGTCAAAGAACCACAATCACCACCATGACTACGAGAGATGAGTATGACTACCATTCATGGTTTCCATGTGTCATTCTCAAGGTGGGTCTGTCTGATACACTGTTCTCTAACATGTATCTATGTGCTTGGTCTGATCTCACATATCATGACTAATGAGATTTTGTCATCAACCAACACACACTCTAGTCTTAAGTGTTATTGTTGACTATTATCCTTCAACAATAACATTCAACTACGGAAATAACAAGAATACATATACTCTTGACATCTGTATGATCTCATCATTCAGGTCCTCAACCTAAAGACATATGTCATTGTGTAATATCATTCTTTAGACATTTATTGTGTTACATCATTGTCTTATAATTGAATAATAAATTAAATTGAAAGATTGTCTTTAATATTAATCAAATCATTTACAAGTTATGCCGTTACAATCATCATATGATATGGGCATACATACCAACATGCTTGCGATCTATATGATCAAAATAATTTAATTTAATAATTTCGAAATAAGGTACATGGTTTAAGTAATTATATGATTATGGTTTTTTTACTTTAACCTTGATATGTATATATGCTTGATTACTTGCTCAAATACTACCATGTAGTATTGTAACTAATGCTTTGCCTCTTTTATTTTATAACTTTAACACATAACATAGAGCTCCATTACACAAACCTTGCACACTTTCCTATTTTCTATGGGTAAGAACACAAGGTAGGCCATCCTACTTGGGTTGTCAAGATAGGGTGAACCATGTTGATAAATGTAGTTAGCTAATGGAATTGAGCCTTAAGCACCCTCACGAACCCTTCCAATGGGAAGCTGGTCAGAGGCCTTATGATAAATGATATTGTTTGTATAATTGGAGTAAAATGATGTAAGACATGGTCTCCCATTTTTCTAAGTAGTTAACTCATTTATTCTTGTCTGTTTACTTCTGCAAATCTTTATATATATATATATATATATATATATATATATATATATATATATATATATATATATATATATATATATATATATATATATATATATATATATATATATATATATGGGTTTATCTTTAATACCCGTTCGGGTAGCCTGGAATTCGCTACCTGTACATACAAAAAAGTAACTATTCTGTCAAAAAAGTAATTCAATCAACAAAAAAGTAACTATATTGACCAAAAAGTAACTACTCGACTCAAAAAGTAAAACTGCATAAAATACACATAAAAAATTCTAGAACAAATATGTAATTGTATATTGGTTATAGCTGCTACAAATGTAACTGTCTATGCATGAAAAGTAACTATTTGCAAGGTAAAGTAACCCTCTAAATTTCAAAAGTAATAAACCCCCAAATAAGTAACCAAATTAGGAGCAGGTAGCTACCCATGCAGGCATTGAATGAACGCTCTCTCTCTCTCTCTCTCTCTCTCTCTCTATATATATATATATATATATATATATATATATATATATATATATATATGTGTGTGTGTGTGTGTGTGTGTGTGTGTGTGTGCGTGTGTATCATTTTGCCATTATTCAACACCTTGTGTGTTGATCCACTTATTTATCATATGTTTTAGGTTTAGAGATAGCTTGGGAGTTGATGGTTGGTGAGAAAGTGTTGAAGTTTTACTTGTTGTAAGATTCTAGCTCATTTGTATGTTCAGACATGTATAATGTAATCTTCTATTTGTAACTGAAACTATATGTATACAATGTTGTTATTATTTACACTTGTTGATTGTTTAATAGGTTAGCACAAATGGTATTACCCAACATCTTAATCATTTCTAAAAAAAGGACCACAATGCAATTCATGTAGGTCACAATTGGTCAACAATGATGGAATTAGGGACACAACAACAATCAAGGCACGCTAAATGATTACACATACAAACCTAATATTATGGACAAAATCTATACCATATCAAAATTGAAACCTAGTATGATCTCCATGTATTGGTATACTTCTTCTCCTTCCTCAATCTCCTTGGCCTTTCAGTAGATGGTGGATAAAGCTTTGGTAGTAGAATCTTATCCAGGGTTTCAACCAGAGAGTTTGATAAGAAGAGGAAATGTGATGAGCAAAGGAAGGAAGTGTGTGCTAGATGTGGTGGTAACCATCCTCCTGGAAAGTGTTCTAGACAAAAAGAAGTATCAGCCTGACTTTTAGATGGTATGCCATCATTGCAATGAGCCTGGACATGTCCGACCTCAATGCCCCAAGCTTCATTTTGGACCAGGATTTGTTCAACAACAAGCACCTCCTTAGAACTAGGGCAACGATAATGGAAATAATGGAAAGAAGCCTATGGAAAGGAAAGCTGGATGAGTCTATGCTTTGGAAGGAGAAGAGGTTTATGAGGATGGATAAGATAAAGTTAACTCATAGTACATAGTTAGTCTTTACAAGTTATGTTTCCTTTTTTGCATGATGCTTATGTAAGGAAGTGTAGTTGAACCTTTTGTACCTAAAGAATAGTTTTGACTTAATAAGATGAATCCTTTAAGGGGTGGTGAATAAGTTGTTTTCTTATATGTGTATGTTTTGATTTCAAGGATGAAATCCCTTTAAGGGGTGGTGTGATGTAACAAACTAGATCTTGAACCATACCCTAGAAGTTTTAACTTTTAGACTTAGCCAAACAAGGTTTAGTATAACCCTAATGAGATAATACATGAACAAATCACCCTAATGTAACCCAATGTTCTCACATCGGATTTAGACCAATAATGTAACATAAAATGCGTCATAAGTATTATATAGAGTGTAACATAATAAATCATGCTTAATAATCATATATGATACACATGGAGATAATAAGTTTGGTCGAATAATGAACTAATGGGCCATAGGACATATCTCATAAAAAAGTCCCAAAAGTGAAATCTAAGTAAAAAATTATGTTCCTTGGGTCCCAGTTACCTTGGGAGTCAAGTTTCACATTATTCACATAATAATAATTAATTTAATTCAAATTAGAAAAGAAGATGTGTGTTTTCCTCAAAATATCAAATAAAATATTAAATGATTCTAAAAGAAGAAAATAATATTGGATTCGTAATCTACATAATAAATATAGCCTTTGGGTGAATTTTCATCCAATTTGGAGAAAGTTTGCTTAAAAGGTGAAATCAGGAGAGAGAAAGTGTGTAGAACCTTCAAATTATCAAATAACTATACAAACAACTCCAACATGTAAAATTAATGGAAAATTTGTATCCAACACATTAAAAATGACTTGTGGGTGAAGTTTGATAAAATTTGGAGAATCCTAATACCCTTAATGAAGGAGGAAAGAGAAAAAAAGATTTGATTTATTTAACATATTAAAAGTCTTCAAAAGGAAAATGCAATTTCATATTCGGTATCTACATGTTTTAATTAGCCTTTATGTAAAATTTTACCTAACTTAGAATTCATTTGTGCCCTCAAAAGAGGAGAGAAAAAAATAGAAATGAATTTAATATACCACTTTATTCAAATCCCTTTGTGACTATAATTTCAGATCATTTATCTCACACTTTTTTTTCTACATGATTGAATGACAGAGATACACCCACCCCTTGATCGTATGACTTACATGTCATCTTCTTACAGAGCTAGGGAAGGAAACCAATAGGTTTCAGGGTAGCTAGTAAAATCAAACTTTCTCTCTCTCTCTTCTTCATCTCCGACTAAAATTCTTTCTCCTATGTATTCCTTATCAGATTCCACACCAAACCATACCTTGCTTGCATCTTTCAGTTTCTATTTGGGGATTTTCCTGAATCTCATCTAAAGCTTCTCGAGCCTTCCCACTCATGAACACTAAAATGAGCCCCCATCTATAAATATCTCCACCCCAACCTTCCTTGAATTCTGTGCAACCCTCCTCTCATCTCAATTCCTCTGCATATAGACTGTGGTACTACCGATGATCGAGGAATCCAAATAGGTTTGTGGTGGGCATTGCTTCTTCTCCTCATCTTCCCGGCTCAATCCCACCTAGCAGTAAGTTCGTCGTCTTCTTCTCTTCCTTCATGCGCTTCTAATATCTCAAATTATCAATGAACACGGATTTTCCCAATTCATGCGTGAATAGTAGCTTGTTTCTCGCTGTTCATGGATTGGAGAGGAAGGGGATGAAGTTCCCTGTGCTTTTTCGGTTCTATCCCCCGCTGTTAATTTCGTTCTTATTTTATCGCCCAGGGGCATTTTTGTCATTTCGCCTTCTTTTCCTTTGCTTTGGGATGAGTCAACCATCCATTGACCCGCTGACTTGACCGACATTCATTGGGCCAAGTCATGCGGGCCCGACCTACTTTTTCCTTTTTTTGTGGATTTTCTCGCCTATGTGACTTTATCTAACTATCTGATTGGTCAAAATTCTAAATTGATTATTTGTTGGGCCAAAAATTACAAATTAATAGTCGTTGGATTCAGAAAAATAAGGGCTTCCTAATGGTGTTGGTTTTATTGCCTAAATCCAATGATTAATAATAAATAATTTTAATGGATTAATCTAAATAAGTAATAATTTGTAAAATTCATAACTATATATATATGTCAGAAATAATATAATAAAATACGTTTTGAACTCAGGAAAATATAACCTAAAATATGGAATGGTTTTGATAAACTAATTTACTAATAATAAAAATTTGATCTTTAGGGTTTGAATCATTATTGGAAACCTAACCCTAATTTCACATATATGCATCATATATTCTTTGGAGGCCTAGGCTTTGACCTAGACTTGGCTTTGGATAGAGTAGAATCTAAAGTTGAGGTATGTTGTATCCCCTATTACTCCATATTGAGAAATTCACATATATTATTCATTCTCTTGGTCCTATGGACAATAGCCTATACACATTGCTCTTATCTTTTGATATCATGGTTCTTGTGAACTATCTTGTTTGTGGTAATCTCAGATATTCTCTTGAACTCTTATCTTGTGCCTTGGTGCGTGTTGGACTTTTGATGATATGTGTCCACTATTTTGTGGATGTTTATTTGTGGATATGTGATATCTTGTTCCCACTTGCATGTGGATGTATGTGTTGTCCATTGTGTTATGTCACCATTATATAATCTGACTATACCTTCTACTTGCCTCTACATTTTACCTGTTGTGTGATTCAATAGCACTAGAGTAGTATAATTGCATTGGTTTTTGTTCATTGTGAATGATGGCAACATTGTGATTTTTGGGATGGAGTATGTATGATTCCCCATACCCGGGCCATATGTATGATTCTTGGCCCATGTTATATACATTTGGGTGGTGGATGTATGATTCCCCATGCCCGGGAAAGATGTATGATTATTGGTCCATGATTCATTAGGTTCAAGATGTATGATTCTTGGCCGCCTTTGTCTTTATAATATTCTAGTGTTATGTTTATCTCACATATGCAAGATAATAATAGTGATGATGATGGGTTATGTGCCCAAATTCTTGATACGTGCTAATGTGACACCCTTTATTGTTTTATTTATGGCAAGTATCTTATCTTATCATGTGAAGGTGATTCTTATCTTTTATGCCCTTGTGGGTAGTCCTTATCTCTTGCATGGTTAGCATTTATACTTGATGTCCTTTGGTTCTTATATTGCTCAAGTTTTCTTTTAGTATGCACATACCAGCCTTTGCTGATGTTTCATTTTCTTCTCCTTTTTGTGGGGTATGCTTCCAACTCTAGGATAGAGCAAGGAGATGATAAACAAGGTGGACTTGGACAATAACCTTTGTAGTTGAGCTTTTGGGAGATGTGAAAGAAGTGGTTAGATGACCCTCATCTGATCCTAGTCTGGTTAAGATAGTTTTCCTTTTTGACTCACCCATGTGTGGTGTAGTGATGTATAAAGATATCAAGCTTTGTAATAGTTAGATAGTTTCTCTTCCGCTGCTACTTATTGTGTTATGATACATACATGTTGAATGAATTGGTTATCATCCCTTTGGTGAAAAAAATTATGTGGTGTTTGGTTCAAGGGATGTTGCCTTTTTATTTCTAGTAGGGAGTGGTTCCCTATGGGATCCCACTCCTTACAGCATAGTATCAGAGCCACTAGCAGTCGATTATCTAACTATTTCAATCGTGTCTCCCTTAGGATGTTTACCTTTTTCCATAGGTTACTTTTACCTAGTGTCCTTTCCTAGTGTAGGCAAAAACCCTCATGGCGGGAGATAACTCGACTCTTGACAACATGTCTGGTTATGACACACCCCAGAACCCTAGGTTTGGGATGCTAAGGATGGATCCTCCCTTCACCACACCAGTGACTCAAGATGGAATGTCAATAGGTCAGGAGACCCCGACCTCAACTAGTACGGGTGTAGTCATCTCTCCAGAGCAAGAGTTGGCCATGTTTTGACAACTTTTTGCTACTACCATGGTAGGGAAGATGAAAGACTCGTCTATACCTAAAAAGCCTAAGGAGATCTCAATCACAGAGTTCAAGAAGATGCAACCACCTCCTTTGAGGGTGAAGGTAAAATAGAGATGGTCAACAAAGATGATGATTGGGTGTTGTCCATAGGGAGGACTTTTGATGGTATGGCATGTCCTCCACACCAAAATGTTAGGTTTGCTTCATAAGTCTTGGAAGGACCAGAAAAAGTATGGTGGAATGGAATTGCAAGGACTAGAGACATCTCAACCATGTCTTGGGTGGAGTTCTTAGCTTTCTTTCGTGGGAAGTACATATGCACTGCTGCTTTGAAGAAGAAGGAAGCTAAGTTCTATAGTTTGAAGCAAGGTACCATGTCAGTTTCTACTTATGTGCAAAGGTTCCTCCTACTTGAGAGGTATGCTGATGGACTACGTGAAGAAAGGAGAGCTAACCTTTTCCTTTAAGGCTTCAACTACATTTTGGGTCATGCTCTTATCCCACAACTTCCCTTGGCCTTTCAGCAAATGGTGGATAAAGCTTTGGCAATATAATCTTATCCAAGGTTTCAATCTAGAGAGTTTGATAAGAAGAGGAAAGGTGATGAGCAAAGGAAGGCAATGTGTGCTAGATGTGTTGGTAACCATCCTCCTATAAAGTGTTCTAGAGAAAAGAAGTATCAACCTAATTTTTGGATGGTATGACGTATGCCATCATTGCAATGAGCCTGGACATGTCCGACCTCAGTGCCCCAAGCCTCATTTTGGACCAAGATATGTTCAACAACAAGCATCTCCTCAGAACTAGGGCAATGATAATGGAAATAATGGTAAGAAGCATGTGGAAAGGAAAGCTGGAAGAGTCTATGCTTTAGAACGAGAAGAGGTTTATGAGGATGGACAAGAGCAAGTTAACTCATAGTACATAGTTAGTCTTTACAAGTTATGTTTTCTTTTTTGCATGATGCTTATGTAAGGAAGTGTAGTTGAACCTTTTGTACATAAAGAATAGTTTTGACTTAATAAGATGAATCCTTTAAGGGGTGGTGAATAAGTTATTTTCTTATATGTGGATGTTTTGATTTCAAGAACGAAATCCCTTTAAGGGATGGTGTGCGGTAACATACTACATCTCGAACCCTAACTAGAAGTTTTATCTTTTAGACTTAGCCAAACAAATTTTAGTATAATCCTAATGAGATAATACATGAACAAATCACCCTAATGTAACCCAATGTTCTCACATTGGATTTAGACCAATAATGTAACGTAAAATTTGTCACAAGTATTATATAGAGAGTAACATAATAAATCATGCTTAATAATCATATATGACACATATGGAGATAATAAGAATATAATTGGTTGAATAACTAATGGGCCATATGACGTATCTCATAAAAAGAAGTCCCAAAAGTGAAATCTAAGTTAAAACTTGTATTCATTGGGTCCAATTACCTTGGGAGTCAAGTTTCACATTATTCACATAATAATAATTAATTTAATTCAATTTGGAAAAGAAGATGTGTGTTTTCCCCAAAAAATAAAATAAAATATTAAAGGACTCCAAAAGAGTAATATAATATTGGATTTGTAATTTACATAATAAATATAGCCTTTGGGTGAATTTTCATCCACATTGGAGAAAGTTTGCTTAAAAAGTGAAATTAGGAGAGAGAAAGTGTGTAGAACCTTCAAATTATTAAATAATTGTACAAACAACTTCAACATGTGAAATTGATGGCAAATTTGTATCCAACACATTAAATATGACTTGTGGGTGAAGTTTTATAAAATTTGGAGAATCCTAATGCCATTAATGAAGGAGGAAAGAGAAAATTAGATTGATTTATTTAACACATTAAAAGTCTTAAAAAGGAAAATATAATTTCATATTCTTAATCTACATGTTTTAGTTAGCCTCTGTGTAAAATTTTACATAATTTGGGATTCGTTTGTGCCCTCAAAAGAGGAGAGAGAAAAATAGAAATGAATTTAATATACCACTTTATTCAAATCCCTTTGTGACTATGATTTCAGATCATTTATCTATCATGTGCTCTTTTTTTTTCGAGTGATTGAACGGACAAGATACACCTGCCCCTTGATCATACAACTTACGTGTCGTCTTCCTACTGAGTCGGGGAAGGAAACCAATAGGTTTCAGAATAGCTGGTAAAATTGAACTTTCTCGCTCTCTTCTTCATCTCTGACTAAAATTCTTTCTCCTACGTATTCCTTATCTAATTCCACACTGAACCATACCTTGCTCACATCTTGCAATTTCCACTTTAGGATTTTCCCAAATCTCATCTAAAGCTTCTCAAGCCTTCCCACTCATGAACCCTAAAATGAGCCCCCATATATAAATAGCTCCACCCCAAACTTCCTCGACTTCTATGCAATCCTCCCCTCGTCTCAATTCCTCAACATATAGCCCGTGCTGCTTTCAGTGATTGAGGAATCCTCTCAGGTTTGTAGTGGGCATTACTTCTTCTCCTCGTCTTCCCAGCTCAATCCCAACTAGCAGTAAGTTCGTTGTCTTCTTCTCTTCCTTTCTACGCTTCTAGTATCTTAAATTATCAAAGAACGCAGATTCACCCAATTCATGCATGAACAATAGATTGTTGCTCATTGTTCATAGCTTGGCTAAGGAAGGGGATGAAGTTCCCTGTGCTTTTCTGGTTCTATCTCTCACTGCTAAGTTCATTCTTATTTTATCGCCCAGGGGCATTTCCATCATTTTGCCTTCTTTTCCTTTGCTTTGGGGCGAGTCAACCAAGCCACTGACCTGTTGACTTGGTCGATATTCATTGGGCCAAGTCATGTGGACCCGACATGCTTTTCCCTTTTTTCATGGATTTTCTCGCGTACATGACTTTATCTAATTATCTGATTGGTCGAAATTCTAAATTACATGACTAATTATCCGTTGGGCCAAAAATTACAAATAAATAGTCATTGGATTCAGAATAAAAGGGCTTCCTAATAGTGTTGGTTTTATCGCCTAAATCCAATGATTAATAATAAGTAATTTTAATGGATTAATTTAAACAAGTAATAATTTGTAAAATTCATAACTAAATATATAGAAGTCAGAAAAATATAATAAAATCTGTTTTAAACTTAGGAAAATATAACCTAAAATATGGAATGGTTTTAATAACCTAATTTAATAATAATAAAAAGGCAATATTTAGAGTTTGAATAATTAATGGAAACCTAATTATAATTCCACATATATGCATCATAGGTTCATTAGAGGCCAAGTCTCAGACCTAGACTTGGCTTTGGACAGAGTAGACTCCAAAGTTAAGGTATGTTGTATATCATATTACTCCATATTGAGAAATTCACCTATATTATTCATTCTCTTGGTCCTATGGACAATAGCCTATACACATTGCTCTTATCTTTTGATATCATGGTTCTTGTAAACTATCTTGTTTGTGGTAATCTTGGATATCTCTTAAACTCTTATCTTTTACCTTGATGCATGTTGGACTTTTGATGATATGTGTCCACTATGATGTGGATGTTTATTTGTGGATATGTGATGTCTTGTTCCCACTTGCATGTGGATGTATGTGTTGTCCATTGTGTGATGGAAACATTGTATAATCTGACTATACCTTCTACTTGCCTCTACATTTTACCTATTGTGTGATTCAATAGCACTAGAGTAGTATAATTGCATTGGTTTTTTTTTCATTGTGAATGATGGCAACATTGTGATTTTTGGGATGGAGTATGTATGATTCCCCATACCCGGGCCATATGTATGATTCTTGGACCATGTTATATACATTTGGGTGGTGGATGTATGATTCCCCATTCCCAGGAAAGATGTATGATTCTTGGTCCATGATTCATCAGGTTCAAGATGTATGATTCTTGGCCGCCTTTGTCTTTATAATATTCTAGTGTTATGTTTATCTCACATATGCAGGATAATAATAGTGATGATGATGGGTTATGTGCCCAAATTCTTGATACGTGCTTATGTGGCACCCTTTATTATTTTATTTATAGCAAGTATCTTATCTTATCATATGAAGGTGATTCTTCTCTTTTATGCCCTCGTGGGTAGTCCTTATCTCTTGCATGGGAATCATTTATAATTAATGTCCTTTGGTTCTTATATTGCTCATGTTTTGTTTTATTATGCGCATATCATCCTTTACTAATGTTTCCTTTTCTTCTCCTTTTTTGGGGGTATGCTTCCAACCCCAGGATAGAGCAAGGAGAGGATAAACAAGGTGGACTTGGACAACAACCTTTGTAGCTGAGCTCTTGGGAGACATGAAATAAGTGGTTAGATGACCATCTGCTAATCCTAGTTTGATTAAGATAGTTTTCCTTTTTGACTCACCCATGTGTGGTGAAGTGATGTATAAAGATATCAAGCTTTGTAATAGTTAGATAATTTCTCTTCCACTGCTATTTATTGTGTTATGATACATACATGTTGAATGAATTGGTTATCATCCCTTTGGTGAAAAATTTTATGTGGTGTTTGGTTCAAGGGATGTTGCCTTTTTATTTCTAGTAGGGAGTGGTTCCCCTCTGGGATCCCACTCCTTACAAATACCCTAGAAATCCCTCCATTGTGCTTCCACCCTCATACCATTGGACCTCACCCTCTTTTCACTCCCAATGACTGCAAATGACATTTTAGACTTGACCAACCGTATGTGATATGGGGAGGGAGCCTCCTTGGGTGACCCGCGACCACCACCGCCTAGCTCGTTGCTCGTCGAAGCCCCTACCTACACTTTAGCCATTATGGCCATCGGGGAATGCAAGACTCACACAACGGGAAGAGGTGAGGCTACCACGGGAATGCCGACTCCTCCACCCAAGCTAGACAAGCATAGAGGCACACATAGGGTGCGACCCAACCAATGTATGGGGGTGCATCTAGGAGACACATGATGCGATAATAATGCTCAAGATTTTCTAACAAATATTATGGTAACAACTCAATTTTCCTATAGTTTGAAATCAAATCTTCATGTAAATCTAACTTTGTCTTCCCGATATGCCCAAATTATATTACCATGTTTATCAAAGACACCCATACAAAAAAGAAAATCAAACTTGTAATAAACCAACTTTGAAGTTAACTTGACCAAAACCCTAAAATGGAGCTAGTTAGGGTTATTGATGAGAATCTAATACATTTATGTAATCTTTTTCTTAACTAGGTGGTTGCTTGTGATCTGCATGGTCACAAAGATAGGTTAACAATCTTGAACTCAGGTATGGGCTTTAAATAATTATATTCTTATGGTTTTCTTTCTTGAACCTTGATATGTATGTATTCTTGTTTACTTCCTCAAATATTGCCATGTAGTATTGTAGTGTTGTATTTGATGCCTTGTCTCATTGATTTTATAACTTGCACACATAAATTCGATATCGAATACAACCCTTGTGCATCTATTTGTATTCTTGGGTAAGGACACAAGGTCGAGCATCCTATTTGATTTGTCAAGTTAGGGCAAAGAATATCAAATAAAAAGGGTTAGCTAATGGCACTCAGCCTTAAGAACCCTCATACTCTACCAATGTGCAGTTGATCAAAGGCCTTATAATATAGAACATTTTTGGTATAATTGGAGTGAAATGATGTATAACATGGGTTCTCATTTTGATATGTACTTAACTTGTTTACTCTTAATTATTTACTTCCACAAATATTTCCAAATTATGCAAGCCTTAAATATATGTGTCTTTCTTCCCTGTACTCAACACCTTATGTAACGTCCCAGGTTTTGAGGCCTTAGATAAAATGATCTTAAAAGAAATATTCGACAACCCATATCACCAAGGTGCACCTCCTTTTTAGGGAGACCATCACTAAAGAACTTTGTTGTTAAGCGTTCTCAGCCCAGAGTAGTACTATGATGGGTGACCAATCGAGAAGTTATCTTATTTTGTGCGTGAGTGACTAGTGGTAGTCTATAGGGCCAATCATCACTCCTGAAACTCTACTAGAGCCTTGGGAAGTGGGTTTGTGTCTTTACAAATGGTATCAAAGTCACTTCCCCTCCAATAGGTGGGGCCCATATGGGCATGTGGCATGCCAATCTATGAGTCATGTGGTCCAGGCATGTTGGAAAGGGCTAACCATGGTGATGGATCCACCCTTGCACTAGTAGCTGTGATCGGGAGTTGGTGTACATGGCCGTGTTGGGTCTACACTCAAATAGGGAAATATTATGAGGCCATATAGTTGAGCCTTGATCAGGACATCAAGAGTCTAAGTTAGGGAGATTGTAATGTCCCAGAATTTGAGGCCTCAGATACAATGATCTTAAAAGGAATGATTTTCCTACTCATATCACCAAGGTGCACCTCCTTTTCAGGGAGGCCATCACTAAAGAACTCTATGGTTAAGCGTGTTCCTTTTATGAGATATCTGACATGGGCCAACTCACTTCCTTTGATCCCTACTTCTGATCATCAATGAAAAGAGGGATTTCTAGTTCGTTTGTAATACTATCAAGAAATCCAGATCAGATGAGGCTTTAAGACAATAATCCACCCTTTGAAGGTACTATACTTGGTCAATAGATAGCTCAATCCCATTAGTACATACACATTAAAGAGGAAGTTATAGATAAATACACATCCAACAACTTTTTCTTCTTTGGGGGAGAATCTATCAAGCACAACCGCACCGCATTAAAAATGGTTTGTCTGAGAGATTTTTTTTTCTTTCTATGAGATAGATGGATTACACAAAATATTCATCTTTGACTGGCAAGTTCAAGAGAAAAAAAGCTAGCTCAAAAAGGGTTGGGGGGCACTGGAGGAAGGTGTCACAGGACGGAATCCATCACTAGAAACTCAATTCATTCCCTTTCATCAAGTGTGGGAGGAATGCCATCATACAAACTACTTGGGATTTGTCTCCAACTCTTTTTGGAACAAATCAAACAAATTAGGAAGAATGGAAAAAGAAAAGGGACAAGGGTGGTCGTCACTTAGTGCTAAGGCTACTGGTTCAGGGGTACGAAAGGACCTCAGACTTCCGGGCAGTTTTTCTTTTGGGGGATGTGAACCCGTCGAATCTTGCCAATACAACCTCCTATAGTTTTCGTTACTGAGATATATTTTTTCCCCCAGGGATTTCTTGGGTAATCTGCTACCATACTGCAAACATTCCCCACTTTGTGTTTTTCTTTCTTTCCTCATGGGCAGGAAGCACACCAAAAAGGAATTAAAGAGCAACTAAAACTTCCAACATCTCACATAGATCAGACTGTTGATGATGTGATTTTTCCTAGCAGATAGCAGATAATGATTGTGCTTCGGTCACGGGAGTTTGATGACAAGAGGCTCATTAAGAGTAAAGATCAATTTTTCGGTCCCAACTACAGAAAAGTAGCCAACTCAAAGGGTAGTGCTAAAAAGTTTTGATTAATGATTTAGAAAATTGGTAACCACATAAAGCACCATAATCTTTATACACACCCTTAGCCATGATAGACTAGGTACAACCTTCCACGTCGGTATAAATTTGATACCATGTAACAAAGGGACAAAATCTATACCTGGGACATACCTCCAACATAGTGTCTTCAGTGACACCTTCTCTTTTAGTTATGGTGTAATTTCTCTCTATCGATGACGACCTCCTACTCCACACACACTGAGTGGGATGATCCAGTTTGGAATGGTAGGCAACTAAAGTTTGAAAAGCATAAACATACTAATCATCTAATTTAGGATTCTAATCATTATATATGTGGTGTATCATTGATAAGAAGATCTAGCAAGATCACGCTCGTGAAAATGCAAGATACCACTCTGGTAGATTTGACCACATAAGTCTAGAAATACCAGTTCACGTAAAACCATCAAACTAGAGACCAAAGCATGACTCAACAAAATGGAAAGTAGCATGGTACGTCATCCTTCATTGAAATGGAACTTGAATGTGTCTTTCTTACTCCAGCATTCAAGATGATCTATTACAACCAACGTGGTTGTTATTATTTCATTTTCTTCTTCCAAGTTCCCTTCTCCAAAAAGGTCACTCACTGACTCCCTTGTAAATCTATCTCGAGACTGAAAATTTGAAGGTAGATTTGTTCCTCTTCCTAAAAGTCAATTTGTTCACTTGATATAATATATATATATATAGAAACACACACATACATACATACATACATATACATACATATACACACACACACACACACACACACATATATATATATATATATATATATATATATATATATATATATATATATGTATGTATATGTATATACAAGAGTCAAGCTAGAATACACTCGAGTGTATAGGTCACACAATAAACTCAAGTGGTGTTCACATATCTAGATTATTTTTTTGAAAAATCCAAACTATTGATATTCATGTTTATACTAAATATAGGCTACCTACAAATTTTGTGCTCATTTGGATTCTTCCAAGCCACTATTTTATGGCCTACAATATCAACGTATAAAACACTTTGAATTGTATAATTTTTTTCTCCTTTAGATGCATCACTTATAAGAGTCTGAATGACCTCAAAACATATCTAATAAGATCAATGGTTTAAATTTTAAAAATATATGTTGCATGATAGAAAATGACTTGAGTATATTTAGTCTCTGGTACACTCAAGTCTATTCTAGCCTGACTCATAATATATATATATATATATATATATATATATATATATATATCGATACACATATGTATATAAATATGTACATATTTATGTATATATATCGATGTGTGTATATAATATATTTATGTGTGTGTCTGTGTGTATGTGCATTTATTATATTATATATATATTTATGTATGTATATACATGTATATATACATTCATATATATTATGTGTGTCTATTTGTGTTTGTGTGTGGGTTGGTGTGTTTGTTTAATTTTTAATTTCTATGTGCACAAAATATATAGAGTTGAATATGTTTATCATTGTAATTAACCAAAATTGTGATTTTTCATTATTTGGAAATTTTGATTATACATTTTTATGTAGTGGTATACTTGTAGTTTTTCCATTAAAGTTGGATTTGAAGGTTCTTTGTGGGGTAGTATAATATCAATAACCACATTTTAATTTCAATGTGAATACAATTTTTTGTTCATAAACTAGGGTAGGTATAAGGTGTTTATGGATGTACAATATTGCTCGTAGTGTGTTATGACCTTATCAACCAGTACACTATCTATATGCCAATTCGATCCTAGAAATATACATATATGACTCCCCTTTATTCCATTACTTTCCTTATAACTTTGTTTAACAAAAATATGAACTTTTGTCTTCATGTCTAGATCTCCTTCTTTCCCCATATACTAGGCATAGCATTAGAGACAACTCAAACTCTCACATGTTGAAATATAGGAGGTATTATGTAAGGATAAAGTTAGATGTAGGAAAGTATCTGAAACTATTTTTTATTCCAACATAAAAATAGTCATTTAAAATATATTTAAATTCATTTGATATTTTACATATCATCAAAAGAGACTCACAAAAAAGAGGTGTCAAGAATTAAAGTTTACCATATGCCATCTCAATGACTAGTTTTGCTTAATATCCGTTTGTAAATTTACACATATAGATGCCTTATTTGAACTGACTATATCCCACTTGTTATATAAAAATTTAATAGAATTAAGGAACATGATGATGATGCATGTGATCTACATGTTTTTTCTAATATCTTTGTTGAAGGTAATATTCTCCCATGTGAAGTGGTTGATTTTCTATTATAAAAAGGTTTTTAGTTTCACATAAGGTGTCATTGTAAGGATGTTATTTGGAATATTTTTTATTATGAAAAGAAGTCACCATTTCACTCATTGGTGGTTTTGACGCTGGTCATAGGTATGGGCCACCCAGAAAAACCTCTTTACTATGAATTAGATAGAAAAATTATAAAATGACCTACCTTGAAGAATGAGTACACTTGAGCATTGAGTATAGTGTCCGTCTCTTTCTTTCTCTAACGGTGACCGTAACAATTATGCAGAGAAAGATCATTCAAAGATGTTAACTCAAGTCATTTTCCACATAAAAATGAGATATTTAAGTTCCACTGGTAACATTCTAATCATACATGTTTAAATGTGTTCCATATATATTAACCTTCATGAACTACACCTTCCTAGATAAAATAATTGATAAATTCCCTTTGTTAGGATTTATGTGTACACACTAATAGTTAGTGTGAGATAGAAACCCCTACCTCATCCTCTTTAAATCTCTATCCAAGGATAATTTACTAGATTTTGGTTAGTCCCTTATTGCATCAAAAGTAATTTTGTCATGCAATAGAGAGTGAGAAATTGTGATATGTGTTGAAATGCCATGATCTTTGGTGGTATTTCTTCATAAAATATTCATAGTATGTTAGACATGTGAGCATTTTGTCTTTGGTAGGGGCTTTGGTGCTCTACATTTCCCAACAAGAACATTCCTTATATACCTACTTTCCTTGACAAATGAGATTGTAGACTGACATATATTTGAATATTCGATTAATACTACTATTTTGATAACAATTTTTGTTTCCCTGACTTGGTGTTGGTTTGGTTACAAGTGTTATCTCATATGAAGTCTCACTAGGAATGAAGTATTTTGGGAATGGATGTACTGGTTACCATCCATGTTGTTGGCGTTGTTGATAGTAAGTCTGTGGAGCTTATTAAGGATGGGAATGAGTTGTCTGTGGAGCTTATTAAGGATGGGAATGAGTTTTCTAATCAAGATCTTGATGTTTTCCTCCATCCAAATTTGATTCTACACTAGGTTGTTATCTCCCAAGATAATGTTTTGGGTACATACTCAGTCTAACCATGTTTGCATGGATTGATATCTAAATGAAAATTATGCTTCTACCTTTTTGTTCATTATAGGTGTCATATTTTTTCCTTGAAAGCAATGAACAATGGTGCTTGTCAACATGTGAAAATCTCTTAGGATCTCTTCAAATGAATAACTTCATTATGATCCCTCATTATTTTGACTCTGATACCTTTAATATTTTTATCTGGGGTGGCATGTCCCATGAGTTGAGTGACACATGTCTTTTGTTTCTCCTCCAAAAATGAAGCACTTGATGGTGGTTTCATTGCAATCATATAGGTTAAGGGGTTATGGAGGTAATACATCGTATAGGTAGGTATTGCGTTGAAAACATTTTATCAAGAATTATTCTAACCTAGTGACTTAGATGTCGGTCTGCTATAAAAAACGATGTAAGAGGCCATTGTTTGAATGAAAAAATTGGCCCGAGTAAGGCCTGAGTCATAGGTGGTATACCAAAAATCAACACCTAACATAGTGAATTTTACGTCGGTAAGTTGTAACAAACCGATGCAAGGGGCCATTAACCAAATGCAAAAAAATTGGCCTAAATAGGACCTGAATCGTCAATCTTGTCAGGGAGAACTAACACTAGAGAGAAATTTGGAGGGAACACTTTTTTTGTAGGGACGTGGCGTGAATCCTATAACATCAGTTATATGACAAAAACCAATATCAATTGTACATCTTTTCATAGTTTTTTGGAATCAATATTGGGTTTTCAAGTAGACAACCGATGTCAGAAGTATTTTGGAGGGAATTTTTATTTCATACAAAGGTGTTTGTTGTCGGTTCATAGTAAACCGACGCTCATCTCAAAATGTGAAAAATTGTATTTCACAAGTTATTATAGATGCAGTTGTTTAGAAAAGTTACCGACGTTATAGGAAAAGAGGACTCATGACTTTTCTAAATTAGCAAGACTTGATTAATGGTGACGTTTATGGTAATGAACTGCCATTGTTTGGTATATAGTGTCATTTTTTCATTGAAATCGACGTCAGGAAAAGTGACATTAGAGGTCAAAAATGTACTAGTGAATTTTATAGATAAGTAGATCTTATCCTCATATGCAATCATTTTCAATCAGGATATTTGTTGGATCCTAAGAATCATCTTGTGACACTCAATGTTTCTTAATATGGCCTTATGTGTACATTTGTGATGAATGTTAAACCTTACGATCTTTTTTTAAGGAAGGTTACTCAAGATGTTTATGTGCCCTTGAAATAAGTAACTTCTCATGCCTTGTACCCCTAAATTCCTTACGAACCAGTTTTGAGTATTGTGATGATAAAATGACCTAGCTTGAAATGGGATCTAGTATTCATGTTGATAATTGAAGATACAATCTTATGTGAATCTTTCCCTAATGACCATATGTGTTATATAATGCACTCAAATCAGTAACTCATTTCTCTCTATGCCACTAAATCAAAATTGGTATGATCTGTACTCTAATGATGACTAACTTGCATGTATATGCCTACATGACTACTTTTGCCTATGCCAATCTTTATATTAACTACCTTTCTCAAATCATGTGATTGATTCGAAGAACATGTAACTCAAATTTATGACCCCTAATCTTATTTGTGATGTGTCACCCTAGATTTACATGAATCCATGATGTCTAATGTAGCCTGATAATGGACATGCATGACCTAGTTTGAGATTTTGAAATCAACATTGAAGGAATTGATACCTAAACTTATGTGGCACACCCAACCACCATGATTATAATAATATAACCTAATCTTGATGTCAATATCTAGTCAAAGTTTCTAATTATGGTTTTCTAAATCAAGTAGTTAATCTTATGCTCTAATCAAGGTACACTTTATCCTCCTATTGGCCAGACAGTGGTATTGAACTTGGTAGTATGTATGTATGCTTAAACTTTTTCGATTTATATACTTGTTTGAGCTTCTTATTCCCTTTGAATAGTACATTCTTTTTTTATCTTACTATGTTGAGCAAACCCTGAAATAAAATTTAACTTGTCCATTACACAAATCTTGTGCAGCTTCCTATATTCTCAGGGCAAGGATACAAGGCTAGATGTCCAACTTGTGTTGTCAAGTAAGAGAAGACCATGTTGATAAAAAAGGTTAACTTGAATTAGTCATATAGTCCCTTATGTTGAAACATGTGTTATTAGTATCTTTGTTTTTAGTCATCCTCACAGACCTTTCGTTTGATAAGTTGTAAATGGACATACAATGTAGTTTAGTATAATGTAGAGGCACCTTAAATATGCATGCTTATTAAAAAGAAAGTTTTTAATGTTGTTTCTTTCATTCTTTTTATTACTTCAAGTTTTTCAAAGAAATTTTTGCTCTCTTAAACCTGCAATTTTATGTGGTTTCTAGTGTATTTTGTACGGTTACAGAAATGAGTACCCATTTTAGGATTTTAGGGACTAGATACACATGACATTATTTCAATGATCATTGTATCCACTCTTATATGATAATTTACTGCTCTTACTCTGATGATATCGAACAATATGTAAATCAAATTAACATGGTTTGAAATATGGGGACTAAGATCTTATGTCAAGTACTAGTTTAGTTTCTTTAATAGTCCATGTTGCCTTATACCTTAGTCCTACTATGTTGTTCAATATGGTTTTTTATGTATATTTTATGTGTTCCATTCTAGGGATGGACATCCTGGTCCTATCGACTTAATTTGGTTGTCGAGCCATTAGGGGTTTGGATTTGTGTAATAAATGATTCCTTGACAAATTTGTCATGGGGTTGGAATCCCAACCCCATGAACCAAATCAAAATCATAGAAAAAATGCATAATCATGAAATGCTTAGAATACATGAAAAAATAAAAAATTGAAAGCACCAACATAATCTCAACATTCTATAAATAATTAATAGAAATATTTTTACTACACAATTTCTGTTACAAATTGAAACATACTTTATACAAGTCTGGTCATGTATGCTAACCTAGGATCCTATGGCATGTATAGCCTGAACACTTACTCACAATCTGTAAACTCGCCAGCTACCTATGAGCCTAAAACATATGAGAAACAAGCAGGTCTATATGCAAGGTGTTGAGTAAAAAGCATAAAGATACATATATATAAGGTTTGAATAATTTGAAAGATTTGTAGATGTAAATGAACAAGACTAAATAAGTTTAGTACTTAACTTCAATGCAATTAATACTAAAATCATACTCCATTCAATTAGTTAATATACTTCAACACCAACAATATCATGTAACTAATTCCTTTGACCTACCTCACATTTGAAGGGTCCATGAGGGTGCTTAAGACTCCATTTTATTATAGATGTTAAAGATACAACAACCCACATTTTAGTTAATATACTTCAATTATACCAACAATATCATGTAACTTGATTTCTTTGACCTACCTCACATTTGAAGGGTCCATAAGGGTTCTTGAGACTCTATGTCATTATCTAACCATGTTTATCAACATGGTCCACCCAAAATTGACAACTCAGGTAAGATGCCCAACCTTGTGTTCTTACCCCAAGAATATAGGAAGGTGCACAAGATTTATAATGGAAATATAATTTATGTGTGCAAGTTATAGAATCAATGAATAAAGCATTGAGTATGTTACTACAATACTACATGGAAATATATGAACACATAAGCAAGCATACATACATATCAATATTCAAGCAAGAAAACCATAATCATATAATTAATATGGAATGTACTTGAGTTCAAATATGCATAACTTATCCTTGACCATCTAAATCACAAACCATCACCTGGTTAAGAATAAGATTACATGCATGTATTAGACTCCCATAAACAACCCTAGTTATCCCCATTTTAGGTTTAGGAAAAGTTAGGTTCATGGTAGATTAATTACATATTAGATGATATTTAATAGATTTAGAGTTACACATCATATACATCAGAGTGTTGCAAAATCTTCCTCACCTAGGTGGATAACATGCCTGATTCTCTTAGCGTTAGATATTTTCATAGTAACTCTAGGATTCAACATTATTAAGGTAACCACATACTAGGTCATTTAACTCATTTACTTACAAGTAGTCTAGATAAGGACTTGTCATCATATATTCTATTGTTCACATATTTTTCAACATGTCATACGGTTTGGAGGATAAGTACTCTAACCTTCTCCTATTTCGGGTTGACTCATATCAATAGTTCACCGTTTTGTATGTCCCATGCTATAGGTCCTCCTTTTAAAGAGATTGATACATATGTTGTTCATGAACCAAAACTCCCTAACAATATCTCAGTCTATAAAAAACTAGGTACATGCAAGCATTCCAACCCACTAGATATGTGTAGCATATCAACCATGATATAGGTACCCCACATGGTCCTAGACTTAGATAGGGTTTCATGGCTAAGACTCATCTCATGTCCTCAAACATACTTGAAACATCCAACATCAAACTTAGGTCATCATGAAGAAAACTCATATCACCAACATCAACATTCATCATCAACTCAGATCATCTAGGCTACCTACTAGCCTATCCTTTCTCATGGTTCTAGACAACTATATTACTACAACTATTATCTAAATATTCTCATCTAGACTGATTTTACATCTCTTTCTCTTAGGTTACATGACACTCGCTGCCTTTTTGCATGTGGTAACATTTTTCATATGTTCATATATACTAATACTTGAAAATGGTTTTCTCCAACATTGAAGCATGCGATAGAAACCACCATACTCCATTAAATTAATACCAAAATCAAAATCAAATTGCCATACTCATTAGGCAGTATAGTACCATGACACATAGATAACTAGCGAGAACATGGTGTGCACCTATGTAGATACCCTAAGCACATGTTTCAAGCATATATCTAGGGTTTTCAAACATCTCCCATTCCTCACCCTCCTAAACCTACAACCCATACTACATGATAGAAGGGTGATAAAAGAAAGGTTTCAAGATTTACACAAGTCTACACCTAATTCTAGAACATCGAGGCTATAACCCAGAGGCTATTCAACTTAGTCCACTAAGGATAACTTATTAAGTTTCTAGGGTTGACATGTAAGATTGAGTGAATTTGTATTTCATGTGAACAATGTCTGGTGTAGTTATTTTTCATGCTCTAATACCATTTTTCATGGGGCCAAAATCCCAGCCCCATGAATAAAATGAAAAGCAAAGTCAACATGTAAAAGTTTATCGTGGAGCCAAAATCCCAACCCCATGAACCAAATGAATATCAAAGACAACATGTGGAAGTGTGAAATGATTAGCATACATGAATAGATAACAATATGAATCCAAAAACATAATCTTAACATTGAATAGGTGTAATTAATTATAGATTTGTCCATTACATAATTTCAATTAAAATTGAGAGTTTAAATATACAACTTTGCTCATGTACACTAGCTAGGGCCTGACAACAAGTACAACATGGACATTTGCTAACCAACCATCAACTCCTGGGCTATATATGAACCTAATACATATGATAAACAAATGGATCAACACACAAGGTGTAACACTCAGGTCCACTGCCCAAGGCCCTAGTAGAGTTTCAGGAATGAGGATTGGCCCCATAGACCACCACTAGCCTTAAGTGTGCGCTTTTTCCTCACTCACCCACAAGCTAAGATAAACTTCCTGACTGGTCACCTATCCAAGTACTATTTTGGGTTTGAATCGCTTTGTGGTGATCCCAACTATGATCTTATTCTGGACTTGTCTAGGTTAACACCTTCCTTTAAGATCCTAAAATCCCAATCCCATAAGACAAACATTCAAGAAGAAAGAAATTTCCTAGTTCTTTGACCCAATACCAAATCATTCATTCAAAAGGACATCTTGGGAGTCTTAATATAGAGTCAGAACTATTGGACTCTAAGATTGGATTTTTTTTGTAGTAGGAGTGGATTAGAGCATCATCTATCGCCAAAAAAGGCAGACTAAAAGGAATTGAAACTTCATGCAAATTTGTTTGTCCCCATTTGCTTCCCTGATCACGACTTCAATTTCCTCCCCAGTACACTTTTCTTGGATTTGCTCATGGTTGAGGGCCTGAATATCCCAATTTCTACACCATTCAGAAGTGCATGTTTGGCCATTGTTGAAGAACTTAATATAATATTCAAATATATGCTTCCTAATATTTCATTTTTGGTCCAGTCATTCTGTTCAATTTGTCTAGGGCTAGACCATGGACGGGTCGTCATAGTTCCATCAAGATACCCTCTTCTTATGATCAAATGATTGATTGCCTAGTCTAAAGCTAAAGAATGAGAGGTACATTTGAACTAGAAAATCCACCTTGCTATCCATCCTAGAAATCATCTGGCAATGTGGGGATGGATGCATTTCCTATAGATCCCGAGAAAGACATATATGGACTGGAGAATGAGTCATCTAGATTCATTTCTTGTAACAAATATTCACTTGTAGCATACCATATCTTAATAGATTGGTGCAGTTTTTCTACCTCCTGTAGGTGTTTTTCCACAATCCAACTTTAGAGTTGATTATGATAACTCCTCATTTTATAATAAATAGAGGTACATATATTATGGAAAATATCAGTAAAAATGTGAGTGTTTCATTCCATTTCATTAATTAAGAACAAAACATGATATTTTGTGCAAATTCATTGGTGGACAACTACCATTGTTGCCATGTCTCCATCAACCTTATCTCATTTCCTGCCACTCGGTTTTTGATATGAGTTGAGATAGGTGTGATTCAATTCCTCTCATCTACTCCATATCCTATGGATATTAGGAGGTAGGAAAAGAGCCATGCCAGTCTTGAGGCATAAACTATAGACCATATAAGTATATATATAGTCATGTAGAATACATTTGAGTGTACAGATTGCACCGTACACCCCAATGATGTTTGCCTAAATAGACCATATTTTTTCAAAATTTAATCCATTGATCTTCATTGTTACAACGATAATAGCCACATACAAAATTTAATCTCATTTTGATGAGTGTAAGTCACTCATACAAGGACAACAAAATCGACGCATGAAACTAATTTAAAATATATGATTTTTGCCTCTTTTAGATGCATGACCTATAAATGTGTTGCAACCCCAATTTTTGGGTTCATATGGTTCGAAATGCAATTTCCCCAATAAATATATGATTATGAAAATTGTATGATTTATGTGTATTGAATGGATTTTCTTGGCAATATTTCCTTTGTGCATGTGATTTTGTGGATTATAATATGTTAATGAGTCCAATATGATTAAAAGGAAAAAGAAGAAATCAAATAATGCATTATTAAGAAGGAAATTTGAGACAATGAGGAAAATATGTGGAAATATGGATAATGGAATCAACTTGGATGAGATTTCGAGTCTACATGGTTTCTAATGGTAAAAAGGAATCCAAATAAATGATATAAAAGAATAGGAGAGAGAAAATATGCATAAGATATGCCTTAATAAGTGATAACTTGCTTGTAAAGAAAAGTCCCTCATACTTTCGAATTTGAGTCCCAAACTTGGCACACAAGTAGTTTAAGTCATTGTGGACTTTCCTCTAAAATTTGGATGAAAAGGGATAAAAGAGGACATAGATATGATTTTTACAAGATTTCCTAAAGTGAATGGATAATCCATTAATTGTATTAATTGTCACACTAAGAATAGAATTAAGATTCGATTATTTAAAAAGTTGCACAACACTGGAAATTGGATCTAAGATCCACAGCTCAGGTTCAGTCCCGATCGCAACAGAATACCAGGAAATAGAGTACAACTCTAGTGATTTTTGTTGGCGATCAAATCACATGAGAGGAAATAAACAGATCTGGGATTAGTCTCAATGTCTCTAGGAGACCTTCCCGAACCTAACCATCCTAGCATTTGTGGGGTTTCGTGGTGAAACCGAGGAGTCCCCAAATCCAGGGAAGCCGAGGACTTACCCTATATATAGGGGGGGATACTCTGCAGTTGCAACACATCTACAAACTATTCTCATGAGTTCAGAAGAGTGCAGTGAACGTCTAACTGTCGCCAATTGGAGAATTTGCCTCGACCTTCATTGTCTTCTTAGAGCAAGTCTGGCGAGGTGTTGCGTAGTGTCGTCCCCGTGTTGGCATGGAGCAAGTATGGAATTGGAGAGTTCTTTGAGTTCGGCAAGCCAAGATGAAGCTGTAGATGCCTTTGGTTCGAGCACAGAGGCCCTGGAACTCAAAGTCAATGACAAGGTTGACTGTTGCAACTTGCTCACCAGTGCAGTGAGTTTGAAGATGACCTCGAGGCACAAAGACTTCTTTGCCCTCGTACGGATAGTGAAGAGGTAAGGGTAACTTAGACTTTTGGCTTGTTCTTTTACATTGATGTGAGACTGAGTGGGTTGCCTGTCTGGTGCGAGCCCATTGGCTCTGCCTTGCCATGTAGGCAGGCTGGGGCACCTTGCCTCGTGTCTACGTGGTTGCACCTGATTGGCTGAAAAATGAAAAAAATTGCTAAATCATAGTAACTAATAGGATGATCAGATTAAGACAAATAGTATATGGATCTTGCTCAGAAAAATATAAAGTTGCCACCTTTAATGGTGTTATTAATGAAAAACCCTAAGTTTTGATGATTAGTGGATTTAATGATGTTCTTTGGATAATCTAAGCCAATATTAACCTGTTATTAATAAAAGGAAGATTTAGATCCAAAAGGATGATCTTTATGGATAATTGGCTTAACTTAGGGTTCCATGTACATGAATATGCATTAGTGGGCTTAGAAACCCTAATTTTCATAATTAAGAATGTTAATGGTTTTAATTGTGCAAATCCATGAATAAAATAGAGATACGATGATCCTAAGCCAATTTGAGTATAAAAGATTCTTAATGTGGATAATTTGAGCAATTAGGGTTTATACGAGTAGAAAAAGTATTTTAGGGTTTGTTGACCTAAAAAGGATCTAGTTTGAGAAATTGATCTTAAAATCCCTACTGAATCCTAATGAGATCTAGAAACCTTATAAAGGTGTCCCAAGTCAATAAGGAGTTGTTTGGGATATGTTTGTGATAATTAAAATTATATATGTTTTTAGGATTCAATGTTTGCTTGATTGGTTGATTGGCTTGCTTGATTGGACATCTATTTGGATTTGGATATATTGATTCTTTGAGATATCCAAAGAAGGTATGTGGTTATGTTTATGGTTAAATTGCTTTAGTTTCATAGCGATTCTCGAGGTTTTACTGGTTTCTTGGAAATAATTGCTTGATTGTCTTTTATTTCATGCAACTATAAAGTGACTATGACTATCATCATAATTATATGTGCATGACTAGCTCAGATCCTGGTCCTCCTCTGTAGCTTTGATGATAATGAGATGGATGACCTAGTACATGGTCTACCCATGAGGTAGGATCATCAGGTTATCATGAGTCGATGTGTTGGTATACCATTGGGTAGGACCATAAGACTCCATGACCCTATGTATTGATCTACCTATAAGGTAGGATCATGGGGGTTAGTTGAGATCAACCATATGAGAGGTAGTATCCATGTCCACTGCAAGGACAACACAGAGGCTAGGGTATGTAAGGATTGAGTAGTCATGTTTAAAATGTAAAGCTTGTTTTGTGAAATCATAATTGCTTGCAATATGTTGTTATAATTAAATGCAAGATTATTGGTTCCCCCACATACTAGTATAATTCATTATACTGGCCATTGTTTTGTTTGTCGGAACTTTAGGTATTATCAGTAATTGAACAAACAATAAAGTGGCACATGTGAAGATTAAAGTTAAACTAATACAGGAGGATTTAGGTAGATAGAATTCTACTTCATGTAGAAGTCCTGGTTACCTAATTTTGAAGGTATGTTAAAAGAAATTTTTTATTCCAGTTTTTCAGTTTAGTCTTTAGTAGAATTTATTAATTATTTTTTATTATTTGCAAAACCATTGATCCTATTTTGGGATAACGCCTCTGACTTCTTAGTCTCCCTTAATTAGGGGTTACCAGGAAGTGGGATCGTTACATTTGGTATCAGAGCAATGGTTTTCCATTTAATATCCAATAATTATTAAATTTTACAAACTCTATAGAGCCCAAGGGAGTTATTAGAGAATTTTACAATTATGGAGGTGTCTAGAAAAGGATCACGACCTAGGGGCTGACAATATTTTCCTCTGCCCCTCTAGTCGGTTTACGAGGACTCCTGGATCTATGTGACTGTTGGCCAAAATCGAAGGATTTAACTCGAAATAAGATACCTTTAGGTCTTCTCTCATCTGTCTTCGTCCCTTCTCTACCCCGTTCATTGAATAAAATTTAAGAGAATAGGGTTTCTACCTCTCCACACCCCTCTTGTGTTTGGGACAAGATTAATAAGTATTAAGGAATCCTCCCCCAAATAATGAAAAGCATGTAAACAAGATGACATGGACATAAGTTTCAATAGTTTAAGTGTAAACTAAGGATTAGTTACATGCTTAAGGTTGCATGGCGTGTGTTGTCATGCCCTCAGGAGAGCTCTGAGGTTAGACCTTCTTGTAGGAGGATGAGGAGAGACAGTTAGCCTTGGAGGAAGAAGCCTCTAAGAAGAGGAAGAGACCTGACGCATCCTCTGAGGACGATGCTAACCCTAACCCTAAGTGGTAGTTAGAGAAAGAGAAGACACGATGAATTGGATACCTCAATTGTCTGTGCATTTGAGTATGTGGGTTGGACATGCATGCTTTACATAAAGGTTTTGAGTACACATGAGAAGCATGAACTATGAGTGGCCGGTTGATCCCTGGTGCCTTATGGTGACCCGACCTTGGGTGGTTGTTCCTGTTGAGGGTGAGGGATCGTTCCCTCATTGAGAAGGTTGATGGTGACCGTATGAAAACCCTAACGAGCATATATGGGCAGAAAAGAGGTATCTACCTACATAGAAGACAGTGGTATCAAGGCTGGCAGTAAGTTTTAGACCTAAGCTAGATAAGTTGTGCCAAATAGTTTATGAGATGGGCATGCAAAGAGCTTTGGATGATCTTAACTGAATATAAGTTTTGATAGTACGCTTCACCCAAGTAGGGATAGACGTGTACCCTTATGAGCTTGACCCATCTTTGGTGAAAGAAACTCCAGTGTAGGACCAGTTGTAGGTTTAGCTCTAGAGAGAAAGAACTAGACCCAATGAAGAAGGTTGGTGACCTTGATTCTGATATTGATTTAATATTATATCAAGTAGATCTAGCAAGACATGAGGAATCATGAGAAGTTGGTTATTATATGACCTGGAATGGACGACCTTGAGTAGATGTATGTGGTTTCCTCATGCATGATCCTTGGAGGCTTATCGTACCTTGGATGCCTTAGAGGAACCAAACCCTAGAAGTAAGAAAGAGGCTTCATGAAAGTGCCTACCTTTTAGGTGTAGGAAGGAGAGTTCCATAGACCCTAAAGGGGTATGATAACAAGTTGTGAGGTTTCACACCCAGTTGGTTGTCCTTGTGTAGGGCTCTAAAGGTTGTTCATAGGGAAGAGTGTTAGGAAGTATATGACCTATTTTGTATAGTTTTCGTTCATGGTTGAACAATTGAGCATGTAGTTAGCTAGCTGATGCATAAGAGGTGAACATGGGGTTCCTAGACCAAAGAGGGGAAGTAGCAGTACCCGGTGTACATGATGCTAACGAGGCTGATTGAGTTCATAGGATATGAGCATGGCACCCTTTCCCATGTAATAGAAGGAAACCCTGGTTGAGATGAGATATATGTTTGATGGTGACATATGCATGTATGATATTAGTCCAACTTTGAGGAATAAGGAATACATATGATATACCAAGGAACTCAGAGTGGCTTAGTAGGTTGTCTTCTTGCTGGCTATGTGCATAAGTAGTATGATAGGATTAATCATGTACATGATGATGTAAACCTTGGAAGTAAGGACGTTTGTGACCTTTGTAACTATCAAGAGATAGTTTTCTCCCATCCTAGGAAGGGACCCTTATGTAGGGTGAGTACCAGCTTTTTTTAGGTTCGAGGTAACCTAAAGAGGTCTCTCATAGTAGCCTGATGAGCTAAGTGGAGAGCACATAGTATGAGTACAAATCTATAGACCCATGTGTAACCATCTCTAAGGGGCATGAGGATATGTTGCCATGGAGGTAACCTGTATGGGGCCAGACTAAGGTAGGTAGGTCGCCATAATCCCTATGAAAGGATGTAAGTTTGACCATGAGTGCCCAGAGAGATGATGTAGATTTGGGTAAGGATTCAAGTTTGATATGTTCGATGATGGAATCCTAAGTCAATACTAGGGTCAGGTAGGGATAAGACCGATGGAAGTAGGAGTTGTCTGTTCCCTGAATGCACAAGACCATAGGGTTAGGAGGTAATAGGTACCTTTGCCCGAGGCCCATGGGTTATGAGGTTGTCCACCTTCATGAGTTCATGGGGCCTAAAGGGTAAATGTGATAGGCACTCCCTAGATGCATAAGGGTCAAATCACCCCAAAAGTACTGGCACCCTAGAGACCTTGAAGTAATGACTAAGGATTGTACATGAGAGAGATGTTAAGATCGAGAGGTGATGGGAAAAGTCTTCCCATGGGTGTAAACCCATAATGGAGATGTTCATGGTGAGGAGTCATGTGAAGTATGTTTCAACTTAGATTGGAAAGGATAATGGCAATATGTGATGCACCATCTCTACTCTTAGAATGGGATGAACTATGTATTTGGATTGTAGTCAAATGCTTATTTCATCTTGTTATGGGTGTGAGAGACAAGACACAACGCATGTCAGGTACTAAAGATAGAGGTAATATGAGTTGAAGCCCTTCTACGATGTTTGATAATGGAAGAAGTACCATACCTTTTGAGAGTACGTTGGCGTAGATGGTTTGAAAACACAAAGAGAACAAGGAATATGAGGACGTACCCCTCTGGAAGTAGTTATAAGCTTGGGTTTGGTAACTGAGATGATGAATGCAAGGGCTCAAAGTTCTCTTGACACAGATAGACCTAAACCCGAGACAAGGATGATGAGGGGAGTATATGAAGGTTTATGTCTTCACCGTCACCTCACATATAAGGAAACTATTGTGGTAACATATACTCTTAGTCAAGTCACGTCTCAGGTACACAGTTGTCTTGTTTATCCAGTAGAGAGGCTAGAAGAGGTTGCTAGGTGAACCCAATGATTGTTAGAATATGAGACTTGTATGGCTAACATCCAGGTACAACCAGACCCATTGGTAAAGTTGGTGGTTACTCAATTATCCAGACTATATCTTGATGAGATAAAAGGGTTGTTTTATGAACCTTAGATACACCTCTCAGGAAAAGGAAGGTGGTGAAACCCACTACTAGAGTGTTTTAGGATTTTTGAGGAGTCAACCTTGAGGAATCATGACATGTAGGAGATCCTAATTTTAAGTACACTGTAAATTGTGGTACTACCAAGATGGTTAAGGTTTGAAATGGTACCTTGAAGGCTCAGAATGAAGAAGGATATAGAGGTGCATGTGTCCAGTTGACATACATGCTAGAAGGTGAAGGTCGGGCACCAATTACCCAATGGATTGCTACAAATAATGAAATGTCCCCGAGAGGGAATGGGAGTAGATCACCATAGATGTTGTGGTGGGTCTCCCTAGACCAAGAGAGGTCATGATGAAATATGGGTTATGGTAGATCGCCTTACCAAGTTGACCTAATCCCTTGCCTAAGAGAGAGCACTGTCAATATGATAGTTTTGGTTGAACTATATATATGAGAGAGAGAGATAGTTCAACTACATTATGATATGAGTTCAATATCTTGAGTATGACCTTAAGTTCACTTCCATGTGGTGGAAGTAGGTACATGAATAACTCGATGCTAGATTGAAGTTGAATACAACATGTCACCCCTGACTGATAGACATTCAAGAGAGTATGAGCCAGACTTTAGAGGGTCTTATCAGAGCATGTGTGCTCGTTCAGGGTGCTACATGGGAGCAATTTCTTCCCCTAATAGAGTTTGCTTGTTATAATAGCTACCATAGCCAGTACTGGGATGTATGAAGCTCTATAAGGGAGGTTGTGTCAGTCACCGCTTCAGTTGGACAATGTCGATAAGAGGACCTTGTAAAGGTTAGAGAGAGACCACAATGTTTGTAGATGAAGTCGCTTTTATTGAGTAATGGCTAAGAAATCCCAGGATCGACATGAGTTGTGAGCTGATGCGCAGCAGACTGACATGTAGTTCACTGTGAGTGAACATGTGTTATGAAAACCCAACCTCTTTGAGCTATAGCTAAGGAAGTTGAGTCCCCGATACATGGGTCCATTTGAGATGGATTGGTGGATTTGTTTATGTTTAGCCTTACCCCCTCAAGATAATACGATGTATGATGTGTTCCATGTGTCTGATCTAGAGCACTATGTAAGATACCCAAGCCATGTGTTGAGCATTGAACCTATTGAACTCCAAGGGAGGCTAACTTACCCTAAGTCACCTATGAGGGTATGTGATATCGAGGTGAGAGAGAGATCATGAGTATAGAATAAAAGATGATAAAGGTTCTTTGGAAGCACCATGGAGATGATGAAGCCACATGGGAGCCAATGATGGACATGGAAAAGTCTTATCCTGAATTGTTTGTATGTTTGGTGGAATTTTGAGGGCAAAATTCCTATAAGAGGGGAAGGATGTTACAACCCCAATTTTTTGGGTTCATATGGTTGGGAATGCAATTTCCCCAATAAATGTATGATTATGGAAATTGTATAATTTATGTGTATTGAATGGATTTTCTTGGCAAAATTTCCTTTGTGCATGTGATTTTGTGGATCATAATATGTTAATGAGTCCAATATTATTAAAAGGAAAAAGAAGAAATCAAACAATGCATTATTAAGAAGGAAATTTGAGATAATGAGAAAGATATGAGAAATATGTGGAAATATGGATAATGGAATCATCTTGGATGAGATTTTGAGTCTACATGGCTTCTAATGGTAAAAAGGAATCCAAATAAATGATATAAAAGAATAGGAGAGAGAAAATATGCATAATATATGCCTTAATAAGTGATAACTTCCTTGTGAATAAAAGTCCCTCATACTTTCTAATTTGAGTCCAAAACTTAGCACACAAGTAGTTTAAGTCATCGTGGACTTTCCCCTAAAATTTGGATGAAACAAGATAAACAAGGAGAGAGATATGGTTTTTATCAGATTTCCTAAAGTGAATGGATAATCCATTAATTGTATAAAATGTCACACTAAGAATAGAATTAAGATTCGATTATTTAAGAACTCGCACAACACTGACCATTGGATCTAAGATCCACAGCTCAGGTCCAGTCCCGGTCGCAACAGAATACCAGGAAATAGAGTACAACTCTGGTGATTTTTGTTGGCGATCAAATCACGTGAGAGGAAATAAACAGATCTGGGATTAGTCTCAATGTCTCCAGGAGAACTTCCTAAACCTAACCATCCTAGGATTTGTAGGGTTTCGTGGTGAAACCCAGGGGTCCCCAAATCCAGGGAAGTTGAGGACTTACCCTATATATAGGGGAGGGGGTGTAGTAGAAGCACATCTACAAACTACTCTCACAAGTTCAGAAGAGTGTAACAAATGTTTAACTGTCACCAATTGGAGAATTTGTCTCAACCTTCACCATCGTCTCAGAGCAAGTGCAGTGAGGTGTTGTGTAGTGTCGTCCCTATGTTGGCATGGAGCAAGTGCGGAATTAGAGAGTTCTTTGAGTTCGGCAAGCTAAGACGAAGCTGTAGATGCCTCTGGTTTGATCATAGAGGCCCTGGAACTCAATGTCAATGATGAGGTTGACTGTTGCAAATTGCTCGCCGATGCAATGAAGTTGAAGATGACCTCGAGGAACAAAGACTTCTTTGCCCTCATGTGGACAGTGAAGAGGTAAGGGTAACTTAGACTTTGGCTTGTTCTTTTGCATTGATGCGAGGCTGAGTGGGCCACCCACCTGGCATGATCCCATTGGCTCTGCCTTGCCGCGTAGGTAGGCTGGGTCACCCTGTCTCTTGTCCACATGGCGGCACCTGATTGGCTGAAAAATGAAATAACTTTCTAAAATCGTAGTAACTAATAGGGTGATCATATTAAGACAAATAATATATGAATCTTGCTCAAAAAAATACAAGGAATCTATTAAAAATATAATTGAAGCCTAATTCTACTTGAAATTCGAAAAGTATGTAAAGTTGTCACCTTTAATGGTGTTATTAATGAAAAACCCTATATTTTGATTATTAGTGAATTTAATGATGTTCTTTGGATAATGTAAGTTCATATTAACCTTTTATTAATAAAAGGAATATTTAGATTCAAAAGGATAATCTTTATGCGTAGTTGGCTTAACTTAGGGTTCCATGTACATGAATATGAATTAGTGGGCTTAGAAACCCTAATTTTTGTAATTACGAATGTTAAAGATTTTAATTGTGCAAATCCATGAATAAAACAAAGATACGATGATCCTAAGCTAATTTGAGTATAAAAGATCCTTAATGAGGATAATTTGAGTAATTAGGGTTTATATGAGTAAAAAAAGTATTTTAGGGTTTTTTGACCTAAAAAGGATCAAGTTTGAGAAATTGATCTAAAAATCCCTAATGAATCCTAATGAGATCTAGAAACCTTATAAAGGTGTCCCAAATAAATAAGGAGTTGTTTGGGATATGTTTGTGACAATTAGACATTATTTATGTTTTCAGGATTCAATGTTTGCATGATTGGTTGATTGGCTTGCTTGATTGGACATCTATTTGGATTTGGATATATTGATTCTTTGATATCTCCAAAGCAGGTATGTGGTTACGTTTATGGTTAAATCACTTTAGTTTCACGACGATTCCCAAGGTTTTACTGATTTCTTGGAAATAATTGCTTGATTGTCTTTTATTTCATGCAACTATAAAGTGACTATGACTATCACCATAATTATGCGTGCATGACTAGCTCAGATCCTAGTCCTCCTCTATAGCTTTGATGATAATGAGATGGATGACCTAGTACATGGTCTTCCCGTGAGGTAGGATCATCATGTTATCATGAGTCAATGTGTTGGTCTACCATTAGGTAGGACCATACGACTCCACGACCCTATGTATTAATCTACCTATAAGGTAGGATCATGGGGGTTAGTTGAGATCTACCATATGAGAGGTAG
The DNA here is from genome assembly GCA_963693085.1 of Alisma plantago-aquatica. NCBI lineage: Eukaryota > Viridiplantae > Streptophyta > Magnoliopsida > Alismatales > Alismataceae > Alisma > Alisma plantago-aquatica. Next base: position 1,132,370,796 of record OY856409.1, on the reverse strand, counting down.
TATCCATGTCCATTGCAAGGACAACACAGAGGCTAGGGTATGTAAGGATTGAGTAGTCATGTTTAAAATGTAAAGATTGTTTTGTTAAATCATAATTGCTTGCACTATGTTGTTACAATTAAATGCAAGATTATTTGTTCCCCCACATACTAGTATAATTTATTATACTGAGTGCTATTTTGTTTGCCGGCGCTTTAGCTATTATTTGAAATTGAACAAACAGTAAAGTGGCACCTGTGAAGATTAAAGTTAAACTAATACAAGAGGATTTAGGTAGATAGAATTCTACTTTGGGTAGAAATCCCAGTTACCTAATTTTGAAGGTATGTTAAAAGAAAAATTTTATTCCGGTTTTCAATTTAGTCTTTAATAGAATTTATTAATTATTTTTTATTATTTGCAAAACCACTGATCCTATTTTGGGATAATGCCTCTGACTTCTTGGCCTCCTTTAATTGGGGGTTACCGGGAAGCGGGGTCATTACAAAATGTCCAAATGATCTGAAATTTATTATATGGTATGTTCTTAAGATATATAAGAAGATCAACATTTTATATTTTGAACTAGAACTTTATTATGGAAAATGATTGAGGTGTATAGAATCTCTGGTACACTCGAGTGTATTCTAGCTTCACTCTCTCTCTATATATATACATATATATACATATATCTATGTGTGTTTATGTGTGTGTAATATGTATATACACATACATATACATACAAAAATACACAACTAAAGTAAAAAGATGGTATGCATATTTTTGCCCTTTTTTGGCTAAAGACAGACTAAAATGCACTAAAATTAATTTACAAATTTAAACTATATCTGCACTATACTAGATACTTGGACGACATGGTTGTGAAATAATTATACTTATTTTTTATATTTTACAAATACCATCACTATGTATTCCCTCCTATTAGCTCACCTTCACTGGGATTTGAAAGGGGGTGAAGGGAACAATTGTCTCATCTTTTCACAATAAATTCTATTTGTCATAAGAACAAACAAACACTTCACTTTTTAGTGACCTTCCATTTGTTCTCATGTCGTTTGCATCCATACATATATATATATATATATATATATGACAATCTTTCCTCTCCTCTCCCTTCTGGTTCCCCTCCCTTCCTTTGTCGATGTACCAAAAATAGAAGTAGTTTGGTTGTTTATTTCATATATTGAGATATTGATCATTGATTCATAGATATTTGAACCACACTTGAACAAGTTTTAACATAAAAGAAGTGCTTTGTTGTATATAGATCCATATTAGTTTGTTTAAGAAATATTTGATCATTCAATGGAGAAGGATTGACAAAGTTTGAATCATTATGCATAAAGTTATTCAAGTTACTTATCTAAGGCTAACATCATACATTTAACACCATTACCCATCTTCAAAATACTTCAAGAGAAAGTATTTTATGATATCAATTAAAAACCAAATGGATCTCGGTTCTGGAAGAATTTTTAGTGAAAAGATCTAGTATTTCTTATAAAAATGACATATTGGAAGCCTACATTTGGAGCTACCATGATAAATTTATGATTTTTCAAACCTTTACCTAGATTTAGAAGATCTAGACAATTGGATCTTGATCCAATGGTTAAGGGGGATTCTTGGCGAGCCCTCCATCACTTGGGCATGTGTCTAGTGTCCCACAAGACCTATCCAGTAGGGCTTTGCCACAGTAGTTCGCTAGCTGCCATCACTATTGGCCACTCAACATGTGATTTCCAACGCCCCGAGGTCGCCACCTGCCACCCTACTTTGCCTCCAACCCATGTGAGGAACCTTCCTAATAGTGACATGAGGTTGTGGGAGTCCAATAAGATCCATGAACATGAGGGATCTGGTTCATGGGAGTTGGATGTTACATACATGCTACTCCCTATGAACTCGATGAGGGGTAAGCTCGTGGTAAGGTGTTGTGTTAGCACCACAACAACTCACCAGAGAAGGTTTCCACCATCAATGGTAAGATGGAGAAGAAGAAGAAAAGGAGGGGAAAAGAGCACAAAATAGATGGGAAAGAGAGGGGAAACTAAGAGAAAGAAGAATAGAGGAAAAAGTTGTTGTCAATTTATGCCAATGGGAGCATAAATTTATTGATTGGCCAAGGCAAAAGTTTCCCAAAAAGCTATTGTACCTTGTTTGACACTAGGTAGAAGACAACATGAGGGTCACTAGATTAGGGTCCATCATGGACAGCTATCGATCCAAGGCTAGAGGGGTAGATCTGTGGTCCCAAAATCAAGCCCTCTCATTCGTTGGGAAGAGCTCCCATGGATTGGTGACTTGTTTAAGTCATCTCAAATGTGTGTTTCTTTAGTAATAGTAACAAATTCACATCTTCGATACCATAACTCCAATTGAGGTAAAACTTTCACCGTTGGTTGAAAAATTTCTTCTACTTCTTACAAAGTTGGTTATAAGATGATAATTTCTAGGGAACTCAATTATTGAAATGATTTTCAAAAGTCTAATTATGCACTCTACCTTTGTCAATTAAGCATAATGTGACTTTTAATCAAGTCCATTTTATCATTTGAGCATTATATGACTCAAACTCATACAATTGAGGGAGAGGGAGGTTGTTGAACACAATAGAGAATATAGTGAGTCAAGATTTGTATTAATCAGATCAGAGAGAAAATATAGGTAATCACGTCATCCCACCTTAGAAGGAGTTTTGTGCCCAAAATTAAATCAAAATTTCAAATGAGATTGGGAGTCTTATTTTATATCTTGATATTCCAATAAGGTGTCATAAACATCATCTCAAAACTGAGAAATCAATCATCAAGGTAATATCATGTCACATATATCATTGAATTGGAAAGATCATCACGTGAATCAAAAATTGACAGAGATCTTCCTATGGATCACCAATTTGGAGAGATCACATTTTAGGTCAAATAAATAGAGATATTTGAATCAAGAGTAAATCATGACTTTTAATCCCAACATTTAGGGTTTTAGCTTCTAGATTTTCCTAGGTGGGGTTAAACATTCATGATTTGAGATTACATAGTTTAACAATTCGAGACAAACATCATATTTCAATATTGTTATTTCACACTCAAAAGCAATGGAACACCTCACCCTAGTCCACATGAGAGCTCATCCCTAAGTTATAAATTGAGAGAATCAACATAATCATCTTATCAAATTTGTTGAGATTTGGGAACATGTAAATCATCAATCATACATTAAGAGTGATATCAAGATCCAAATAGGGTGATCATAGGAGTGAAATCTATATCAAGTTCAATAATCATGAGTTAATATTTCATAAATCATTATCAAGAGTCAATATTTTTGGACATCAAAAGTCACAGTTCCAAAATTTCAAAGCTAGGGTTTAAGTTTCCACCTAGGCCATAGGTATGATCATTCATCCATATTAAATAATTGATGAACATTCATGCAATATTGGGGCAATATTTGAGCTACATTTTGTCATATCAACGCCTATTTCATCATTATGGTATTAGAGGTTGATGAATGATCTAGAACTAGGTCAATCTAGGAACTTAACCAAAAACTATGATCAACATCATTATATTCAAATTTCATTATCATATCAAGATCCAAAATCATATATCACTAGAATCATATATCTAACCTATTAGAGCTTATGTCAAGAAATCAAAATTGTGTGAAAGGGGGTTTTCCAAAACTCTAAATAATCAACAAGTCAAAAATTTAGAGGCAATCAAAATAGTGATGTGACCTAGAATAGCAGAGTCATAAGTCAAGTACCACCCTAATCTAGGACTTTAATCCCACTAGTGATGAACCATAAAGCATGTCAAATAGAGAGAGTGTCAATAATCAAATCATATTCCACAAGGTCATGAGATCAAAGATCATGATCATAATAGGTCAACAATGTTTCAATAATACAAGATCAGGGTCATAATTGCATTCCCTTACTTTCATGATCAACGTAAGGGTTTATTTGGAAACTGGGAAGTCAAATTGGAACTCCAAGACTTAGAGCATATAGGAAAATATTGAGATATGTATCCATCATATTATTTAAATGGTGATTACAAAGAGGCATAGAAATCAATATGGGAATTGCCTCTTGTATCAAACTCTTTCATCATGATTTTGAGAATACAAAAGCATAGTCATTTCAAAGCATGACCATGGTACATACCAAATAGGGGAAGGTTTGCTTGCTCATGTTTCACCTTTAACCATCAATAGGGAAACATAGACTCAATCAAATAGGAACCTCATCAACCATGAGGTATAAGGTATGAATACTCTTATCTTATCAAGATTATTATCATTCTATCCCATTCATCCCATCACTTGGGTTAGATATTGTAACCTCTCAGTCATACATCAACACTTTTACCAACTAGGTGCCAAATCTTTGTCTATTATCATGCTACCTCAAACATAGAAAACATATAGTATGGATATGGTAAAATTGAGTTTGCATGATATAAGGGGTTATACATGAGTACATAACTCCAAGAGAACTTTGAGTAGTCATAGTAGATTTTTCAAATTAAGATCAGATCATGACTTCATCATAGTTTTACTCAAATTTTACCACTTCATTCGAATTTTATTTTTTCAAATCATAAGATACTCATATGTGTTTAACGGTTTAAACGAAACATGATTAAACATCATTTGTGTCATGATGCACATATCTACTCTTTAATCATTTTCTTGGAATTTTCATGGAGGGGTACGAATTTATAACTTCTACTTTCATTAACCTACAAAGAAATTACAAAAATGCATTAAATACAAAAAAATCATAAACTAATAAAAACTTAAAACAAGTGAAATATAAGGTAAAATAAAATATAACCATGCAAAAATATATATAAAATACATCTAAAACATGAAGAATATACATTCATCAAACAACTTTAAGCTTTCATGGAGCTCATCCTCGAGCAACTAAAATACATAATACTCTATAAGTAAATACCTTCAACCAATGTCAATGCATCATTCTCATATCATGCTTGAATCTCGACTACCAATATGACCAGGTTACCCAACCTCTTTGATATCACAAAACATGAGTAGCCATGTCCTCTTTCCCAACGTTTCCTTACAAACCGATGTCCTCACCATAATACTCAACATCACACATGTCTAAGGGTTTCACATAAAATCAAGGAGTCTGATTACATCACAAGTATGTACAAACACCAACACTAGGGTATGTAAAATGGATATCAATGGAGCATGCAATACACCCTTGTGTAAAAAATAGAGTGAATGGAGGTATCAAAATAATATCCTCTATTTGACTTGATATTGCATTTATTTGTGTCAGCACACAATACTACAAATTTTTTCTTCTGTGCATATTGGCATCTTTTCTTTATTTTTGGTGATATGTCCCTCTTGCATAGTGAGGAGTATGGAAGAAGAAGATATAGAGAGAATGATTGTGTGCCACCCTGATCATAGGGTTTGGAAAACTTTATGGATTTCTTTTTTCATTTTGTTGGTGGATGGAAGTAAGAAGATGGAAGATGAAGTATAAAAGAGGGTTTGTTTCATGTGTAAAACTTTTTTTATGATTATTTGCATCTGGTTGTTCCTTTCATTCACTATGCCGAAGTAATGATATGGTAAGGCAATGCATGTAAATTCCATAAATATGATTCACTAAATAGTGGGAAGAAACATCACATTTGATCCCTGTTTATTTTTCTAACATGATTCTTATATTAATTGTCTATAAAGGGTTTATTTCTAACTAGCATGTTTTCATTACTATAGTTAGCATCAACAATTTATTTCAAACAAGGGGGGTTGTATGAAAAAAACTATGTGCAATGTAAACATAAATGTAAACTAAGCCGACTAGATAATGGCTTTAAATAACATTGTAAGAACTAATCTTATAAAATTGAGAACAAACAAGAATGGGTGGAGTGGATGCATATAAAACTAACATGCTGAAATAAAATAAGAATGTAAAAAATAGGTATGGGTGGAATGGATTATGTACCACCCAACCTCCACCATGAGATTAGAAATTTACTTGTCCCTGAGAAAATGCCGAACCAAGATGGAGGGGAAGAAATCCTCGATTCTCATCCAGCTAGTCCTAGAAACTAGAAGAAGGACCGGCTAAAAGCAATGTGGACAAGGGCTAGAACATTAGACATGAGAGATTCATGGTGAAATATGTGACTTGGTGGTCGTGGAAGCTTCAAAGGACATTGAGGATGCTTGAAGTGATGTTACTTTTCACCCCACAATCCATACAACAAGGTCGAAAAATACTCCTCCATTTGTAGAGGTAGTGTAGTAGCTATGTGCAGATCTACAAGAAGTGGCACAAATTAGGGGTAATGTCTTTCTAGTAGCCTTGAGATCTTCTCATATGTAAAGACTATAGGTGTAATACCTTCTTCTATGGCTAAGGTAGTACATAATAGATCCATAATCGATGATGCCAACCATGTTGATTCAGGTGGAGGATCCAGCCATCACTTCTTCTCATCACCTAGATCATCATGTAGAAGATGCAGTGCTCGCATAGGAGGAACCGTCTCATCTATAATATCATCCTAGTAGATATTTTTATGTAATTATGCATTCTCACAGTGTACAACCCAGTCAGTATCAAAATCAATAGAAGTTGTGGTATCCTAGACCATCTCATCCTGCAGCTCTAGTTCATCCACATGGAACACACCCAAATCATCCATGGGTAAGGAAACAACCTGAACTGAAGAGGAGATAGAGAAATCAATAGATGGTAATGTGTATACGTTCTTCTAGGGTGGTTCCTCATCATTTGAAACAACCATATATGTTATGGACCAATAAAACTATTGAGATCAGATCAATACATAAGATATTATCAAAACATTAGATAGTTTTTACTAAATATCACATGAACCATCTAGAACATTCAAATAATATCAACAACGTTATCGACTCTACTCATTTTTTTTATTTAATTTCACATGTCTTGAATGGATTTGTAGTACCATAGGTCTATAAATAAATGGATGAATCCAATAAACCCACCCCATATATCCTAGGGTTTTTTTACATGCTAATATCAACAACATAAACCTTGGTATGATACAAGTGTTGGGAAATATGGGCACAAAGTAAGCAGTGGAAACACAAATTTTATCTATCCATATTCCCCAGAATAGCAAGATTGCATCAACAACTATGTAATGAAAAGGATGGTTTAATGAGTTCAAACCTAGTTCTGGAGCAAGTCCAACAAATATTCCTCATTGCAACAGTCGTGCAGTTGTCTTCTAGTTGCATTGGGACTCATTTGCTGCAGCTCATCATCTCCACCATAGACAGCAGACTCAAATGGTGCATGTAGTATCTCATCTACAGACTACAGGCTGATGTTGTCCTCCTATCGATGGGCAATGACCACCCCACCTCTATGGTAGTCCACGCAGACCACCTAAAACTCCTATTGTTATACTAGAACCAAAAGGAAGGAGTTGTCCCTCTCATTGGTGTACTAGTCACCAACTTGATGTCCCACAATTGTTCTACTATCCCTCCCTTTAGCAGGTAGGACTTTCCTGGGATATCTATTGGTTACCACAACTAGCGAGGCCAACAATTGTCAGAGGCAATTGAGTTGTGTCTCTGGGAATCCCTTAATATCCCTTTATTTATAGGAGGGTCAGGTCAGGGTTCCCAGTCTATGTGAGAGTGGAAGGGACCAGAATCTCATGAATTCTTGCAACCTACAATAGGAGAAATGGTCATCTCACTAGTGAAGTGATCGGTTGGCATGTGAGTCGATTGGTTCACCTAGTGAACTGGTCATTTCATCATGTTTCTCAATTGCAAATGTATAGGCAATTTCCAATCCATTTAATGACACAACATGATGTCAACATTAATCTTTGAATCAATCAAATTGATCCACTAATGATCAATTCACAACTAGAGTCAACCGGTTCATGGACCTGAGTCGATCAGTTCAATTTCTTAACTGGTCGGTTCACTGTCCAGAATTGCAAACTTGGTTCTATTGACCCGACACACTGAAATGATCAATTCAACACTTGAACTGGTCAGTTCAACTGTCGAATCAGTCAATTTTCAACCAATGTTGCTTAAATTTTGAATGCCTAAACACTTTAGAAATCAATTTAATTAACATTAATGATTAAACTCCTCTTCTAGGTGTATCTTATGTGTGTGACCCCATAGGTTCCATGTTATGTTGGTGGTGAATGTCCATAACTAATTTATAACATCACAAGCAAAGAGTGGTTCCTAGTCACACATCATTGCTACCCAAATAATTAGGAAAGTTGGAGAACAACTTTAGTCTAAGATTTATGTTAGTTATTATAGTGATTGTCTAATTCCTTTGTCTTTGATATCCCGAATGAACTTGAGGCATGGAATCACCATTCGCTCGATGTTGTATCCATGTTCCTAGATCCAGAGTAGACAGTTTGAGATATATGTGACCTCAGTATCATTTATTGATTCACATGTGCATGTGCATGATTTTCTCAATTTCGCTTATCAAGTGGCTTGGATATCATACTTGTTACAACCCCAAATTTTTGGGTTCTTTTGGTTGAAAATGCAATTTTCCCAATAAATGTATGATTATGTATTTTGTGTGAATTATGTGCCTTGAATGGATTCCTTTTATAAATAGCCTTGTGTGTTTTATTTCATGGGCCTTGTTGGCTATTGGGCCCAATAACAAAAAAAAGAAATAAAAAGGAAAATGAATCAATTAATAAAGGAATAACTAAGATAATGAGAAAAGAAATATATGAAAGCATTTAGAAGGCTAAGAATTATCCTTGAAGGAGGTATTTCATATCTTTAGGATTTCTTGGGTTCCAAGGAGTCCAAGTTGCAAAGATAATAGGAGAAGAAAGAGATAAAATCAAATAAAGCATTATTAAGAAGGAGATTTGAGATAATGATGAAACTATAGGAAATATGTGGTAACATGGATAATGGAATCATCATGGGTGAGATTTTGAGTCCATATGGTTTCTAATGGTAAAAGGAATCCAAATAAATGATATAAGAGAATAAGAGAGAGAAAATATGCTTAAAATATGCCTTATTATGAGATAACTTGCATATGAATAAAAGTCCCTCATACTTTCGAGTTAGAGTCCCAAACTTTGCACACATGAAGTTTAAGTCATTGTGGACTTTCCTTTAAATTTTGGGAACGTTTGGATAAAATAGGAGAGTTATGAATTTATTAATTTTCCTTAAAGTGATGGATTAGCTAATATGATAATGTGATTTGTCACATTTATAAATCAACCAAGAATCTAGGGCCCGACCCTTTTTAGATGTCATGCATCCCTGGAGCCCTTGGATTGCATATTGATGGTCTATATATCGTCTCCCATCTCTAGCCAGATCGAGAAGGTGAGGTACAATGACTCTGAAAATTGCTGGACTCTACCTACTTCCTCAATGCATGTCGGTACCTGGAAAGCCTCCCATTGAAACTGGGAGATTGATTCAGAGCTTTCCACCCCCTGGTTTCTTCATTGTCGTGTGAGATTGGGATTTCCCCAAATCCCAGTCCATCCAGGAACTGGCGTTCCGCGGGAAACAACTACTTGGCATCCCTATATATATAGGAGATCTTAGTGCTCTTGAGGTCTCCGATGTATTCCGTCCATGAGTATCTGCACTTGTAAAAGAAGCGGCGAGATGAGAAGGGGCTTTTCCCTTGTCTGGCAACTCCCCTATACAGGGGTGGCGGCGGCTTATGAAACAACGCACCCCGACCGCGAGCGAGGGGCGTCGGAGGTTCAGCAACTTCGGAGGAGGAGGGTGGAGCTGACGAAACCTCTACGTCAAGGTCCAGCATTGCAAGTGTTGGTATGTATGCCCTGAGAGCCAATCATGGGATAATTGGTGGGATACATTAAGATTGATTTGATAAACATCAAAGGCAAGCTTCCAATTCTTTCTGGTTCAGTCATATGAGATAGTGATAGAACAGATTGAATGTCTAGAGAATGACAGTACTCAATGACGTATGCTTTCAGGTTAAGGACCTGAACGATGAGATCATACGGATGCTAAGAGTTTGTACATTCTTGTTATGTCCCTAGTCGGATGTCATTGTGGAAGGTAGATAGACAGCAATGACACACAAGACTAGATTGTGGTGTTGGTTGATGACAGAATCTCATTAGTCATGATATAGAGATATCAAACCAAACACATAGGTACTTGTTAGAGAACAAGTGTACCGGACAGACCCACCGTGAGTTTGACACATGGAACCATAAGATGGTAGTCACAGTCAGTACTCACAGTGATGGTGGTGAGTGTGATTCTTAGACCTGAAATCACTACACTCAACACATGTCGTTGGGCACACTTTGACATCATCAAACGCAATCCTGAAACATGGGTTGTTATAAAGGTGATGATTGGGTTGCTTTAACACATGGGGCTTTTGAGGGGTGAGTGATAGATATGGGATTTGTCCCTCCTGAGGGAGTTTGATATCCAAGGCCACTTGATGAGTAGGATTGAGATAGGCGTGCGCACGCATGTGTGAATCAGTATGTGATATTGATGTCATACATATCTCGTTCAAAATGCTCTGAGATCAAGAAAGTGAATGAACGTTGACAGGATGACTGTTCCATGCCTTGAGTTCATTCGGGATATCAGTGACAAAGGAATTATACATTCACTGTAACACCATTCACGGATTGTAGGATGAAAGTTGTTCTCCAACTTTCTACTTTCACTTGGGTAGCACTGATGTGTGACTAGGCACCGCTCTTTGCTTGTGAAGTCATAAGTGTTATGGACTTTCACTACCAACGTGAAATGGACCTGCAGGGTCACACACATAGGATTTAACCTGGAAGAGGAGTTTTATCCACAAAGCAATGTTTAGATTGATTACTAAAGGAGTTTAGTAGTTCAATTAAACACTCAATCAGTCGATGGCTCAATATCGTATGGTTCAAGGTGTTGGACGCATTGATTGGAGTATCGGATTGATTGAAATCGCAATTGACTGATTTTGCCCAACCTGTGCTCCCAACCGATCGGCTCATGTGATGAACCGGTCGGCTGAGGTTGCTGAACCGGTCAGCTGGAGTGTCCAGGCCGATCGGCTCATGCCCAGGATGAAACGACCGGTTCAAGGGTTGAACCGATCGGCTCAACTGGTGCAACCGACCAGTTGGGAAAGTCATGTTGGCAAGAATTTTCCTTTGGTTTCAAATTGCCCAATTTGATTGGGAATAACATTGGTATTCGATACCAATTGAGAACGAAACAAGGAAAGTCTTTTTGAGCCGGATTAGGACCATGAACCGATCGGTTCAGGGAACCAACCAATCGGTTGGAGTGCCCCAAACGATCAGCTCAGGTCCAACCGATCGGCTCAATGGCCGAACCGATTGGTTCAGTTGTGAACCGATCATTTCAAGTTGTGAACCGGTTGCTTTTTTTGAAAAATTCTCGAACCCTTCTACTCCTGCTTTAGTCCCATATTGCCGGGCACAGAGAACCCTGTCCCATGACCCGCCTATATATAGGGGTATTGGGGGCTTCTCAGAGTACAACTCAATGCAAGCCGGTTGATTTGCGAAGTTGTCGTTCTCTCTGGTTTTGGTAACCGAGAGAGAGCCCGAGCAAGTGCTTCCCACAAAAGGGAGGTGCAGCAAGGGAAGGACAACTGCAGTTGCAACTGGTAGCAGGAGAGTGTGTTGGCAACTAGTACGTCAAGAGGAGGGTGCGACTCCTTCCACTTCCTTGTGGGACAAGGAGAGTGGAGTTCCAGGTGGTCCGTGTGGACTACTTCAGAGGCGGGAGGTTTCTACCGCTCAGGAGGACAACTGTCATCCGACAGTCCGGTAGGAGGAGGAGTCGTCAGTCCCGGTGCGACCAGGAGCTGCACAGACACCGTCCAAGACCGGAGTTGAAGACCGCGCATTACGCAAGGTATTGTCGCCGAGCAAGCCTCGAGACAAGGTATGATTCCACAAACCATCCTTTCCTATTATATAGACGTTGACGCGTTTCCTCAGTATGGGTTGGGGGAGAATTTTTTTTTGTTTCCGCTGCCTTCTCCGTCTCCCCTAAAACCCAACAGTGGTATCAGAGCCACGTCAACTGCTCTATATTTTAGGAATATCGATATGATCGATTTTGGTTTGTCGCCTTTATTTATTGCATGCGATGCGAATAATATTGGCTTTATGCATGTCCAATCATAAATCCACAAATCCCAAATTACATATATGATATGTATTATTAATGCACTCGATACGCGTCGCCCTTAAACGAGTTTTGTGGTGGATGTGTGTAGTGTGATTATGGCCTATAAACCCCTATATGTGATTGGTTGTGTGTGGTTGCTTGCATCTCGGTTTGTGCACCGATATTCCCTCTCTTATTCCTGATGTAACTCGAAATAATTCGAGATTCTTTCCAACCTTTGCTCCCCCCGAATGTAACTCGGGGTTTCCCTTTTAAAGCAATGTAATAAATAGAATAGGATTTTATTTCCTGTTATGTCAAAGACCGACGGATATCAAGACGACTTCTCAGACGGTCGGTTCAAGGAGTGAACCGATCGGTTGATGTTCCAGACGGTCGGTTCAAGGAGTGAACCGATCGGTTGATGTCCGGTTCGAGGAGCGAGACGAGCGGGTGGCGGACATGATGAGATGCACGACGACCAGGCGAGCCGATCGGTTGGAGGAGCCAACCGATCGGCTGGTGGCACCCAGACGACCGGCTGGAGAGTACAGATCATTCATGAGATGAGTTGATCAGAAGTTCATCTTGTACAGGTTGCATATGATGTAGACCTAGATGACCGTGATTCCTCTTGGCTCGAGGAATCACATTAGGATGGCCATAATCATCGATTTTTATCGTTTGTGCATGTTTTCTGTGGGATATAGCATGTATATGATACGTACGATGTATTGTGGTGATTGGATATGTATATGTATATAAAAACCAAATCCCTCATTAAAATATTAAGTCTTATATGCCTTCCATTAGCGGCACACATGAAAAGCTCGATCGACCAAGCGTAGGTTACGCCAAAGCGTGGTGCGCCGTCTATCTTGTGGAAGTGTGAAGGGTAGACATGTAGGTTCTGCCAAAGCAGGGTGCATGTTTACCGTGTCGGCTTTTGGGTTAGACTTAACTGGTGATTCTTAGAGCGTCTAGGCCCAGAGGCAAGGAATGTTCATGGCAAGGTGTTGTGCATGTTCATTCAACAAGAGTTGCATATGATGCAATTGGCAAGAGTTGCCTACCTGAGAGATCTAAGTTGTGGGCGATCGGCCAAAGCTGACTCGTGACTTAGAGGATTTCAGGATCTTGCCCACTAGAAGGTTGTACGCTGCAATCTTCTGAATTGATGGTGAGGGCTATCAATTTGAAGTAAAATAGTGGGAGCGATAATTAATTAAAGGCCTAATTTTATCGTCAACTTTTCAAATCAATCAAACAAGTCAAAAATGAGTTTTTGGACTAAAATTGCATATATTTCCTTTTGTTAAAATAAATGGTTAATCAACAAATCACTTTATTTGCGATCGGTCTTTGAGACCAACAAATTAAATGGGAATAATTCCACGACTGGTTAGGATGGTGAGAAGTGTTCTCAAAGAGTGAAAGCTCCAAGTCCTAGTTATACCATAACCAGATGAACTCGATCCCACCACATAAATGGCTGAAAGTGTGCTTATGGAAGCATACTGAGAAAGACATTGATGAGGAGTGCTTGATGTTGTGTTCTCTGAACTATGAGTTGCAGAGACAACATGAGACATATGATGTCTCCAAAACATTGTCCTAGTATGGCATGACAGAAGGAGATCCAGTAAGGTATTCACACACTCAATGTGATTGGGTATGTGGAATGACCTGACTAAGAAGGATTCCATCTGAGCCAAGAGTTGGCTATTGGTATGATACTGCAAATGTTGCAAGAATCATACAATTCATGATAAGCTACAACGTGAACAACTTTGACAAGCGTTGACAGAGTTGTTGGACATGTTGAGGATAGTAGAGGAAAAGATGAAGAAAGACAAACCATAATATTTGATGTGATCAAAGAAAAGGTAAGTCTTAAGGGCAAGGGCAAGGGCAAAGCTAAGAAGTGTTTTGATGCTAGCCAGAAATCCAAGCTGTCTTTAGCCTCAAGGCACATGGGGAAAGGGTGTATGAGGGAACTGCCCTCTATATCTGGAAGAACAAAAGAAGATGAAGGAGGGGATGGAGATCTCCACCTAAGGTATCATGAAATGAACCACTTCTTTATCTGAGGTATATGATACCAAGATATGGATATGTCATATATGATATGCAATATCCGCAAAGAAGTGATGGCCTTTGTGAAAGGACCAAGAAAGAAGTACCCATCATTGGAGCAAGTGTTGCGGCCATAGATAGGAGTATCTTTCAGTTTATTTCAGCCTAAAGGGCACGAAATAGAGTTGAGAACTGCTATTTCATATATTGCCAATAGATAGAAACACTTTATTATTGCATATTGTATGACAATGATGGCAATTAATAAAGTTGATGTTTCAATCTTTAAGATATGATCTTTGTGGCAATGCCTTGTTTATCTTGTGATACATGGTATGCATAAGATAAAATGATACCTAAAGTTATTGATAACTCAAACAATCAAATTAGCATCAATCATGAGAAATTCATTTCTAGTTTCCATATGATGGATAAACCTAGACTCTTTTGGTTAGAGAACCATTAAGAGACATGAATATCTTGGACATGATTAATCAATCTTCACTAAAGGTAGTGGAAGAGTGATTATCCTATTAGGTATAATACATGTGATGTATTTACATACCAATTGGAACAAATGCTAATACTTCAAATGGTGTTTAGAGAAATACCAATATGAACATCTTGAAGTGTTCAAGATTGTCATAGATGAAGTACAAATTTGGTAAAGTATTAATTCTTGATGAGATCAATGAATGAAATACTTGGACCAAATGTTTGAGATCCTTATGAGTGATTATGATAGTGTATCATAGTGAACTCATGATTAAGGCATGGTGATGTCTAAATCAAGAAGGAATCATACTCTAAGGAGTTAGAGAATGATTATTGAATAACTGAATTCTTATTAATAAAAGAATACCCCACACTAATAAAGGAAATTAAGAATCACAAGGGTTGTGAGTTCTCATATCCTTAACAGATACACCTCAATTATCTATGTGATGAGTTGTTCATGTGATGAGTCAACTATCTAGATGAATATGAGGAACCGAATCTTGAGTTATGGTTTATGACCATTACATCCTAAATGACATCCATGTGAACCATAAGGAATGACCTTGATGGTAGCACTCATTGGATCATATCCATAAGTGCAAATGAGTCTTAAGTGTTAAGACACAAGGATAACATTTTGAGAAGGATGATGCTTGTTGATTGCAACTTAATGACTAAGACATTTGGCATATGGATACTAAAACTGCATTCCTATGAGGAATAAAACCAGGATGTGTACGTGACACAGCCTATAAGGTTTATGAATCCACTAATGTAAATGAAGTCTATAAGTTACAATGGACTAATGACGTGTATTTTACTACGCGCTAAAAATGCAAGTGTACGCGTTGAGTAATATAGGCCTTTGTGAGGCCCGAGTCGAACACAGGGATACGTTGAACTATTGGAGACTTCTACTAACTATTTGCGATCAGCTAAGCCAGATAACAAAGTAGGGTTTGTTTTCAAAATTAAAAGAAAATAAAAATAAAACAAAGCAAACAATCGATTAAAGGTTGATTTAATCAATTCAAAAGGATATCTTTAGGATTTTGGTTTCACCATGGGTCAACATTGCATTAGGTTTCATATAACTCCTCAATCTTCTCTCTCTATCCGGGTAGTGGCCTGAAAACAGAATTACCCACTGTCGTGGTGTAATTCACTACTTAGGTTTAGGTTGATTCCGCCGTCGTAGTAATCATTCCCCTAAACTAAGCGCATTACAACCGATCTCTCAGTTTCCACCATTAATTTTACACCTCCTTTGTCAAGGGATTTATCGATTAATGTAGGTTTCGTCTCTTTTCAACCGTTAATCCTTCTGTCGAAGTGATTAAGGGCATTAAGTTATTATTATGGTGATCAAGCATAACAATATATGGAGAAAACGAAACTATACCACGGATTTAAGAGAGAAAATATGAATTATTAATATAAAACTGTCATACAATGCATTCCCGGGCTACTCCCGGTCCTAAAGATGGAGGGGATTAGCCCCGCATGTTCATCTCGCACAAATACATGGTAGAAATAGGGGAAATCATATGAAAAACGTGAATCAAATGGGAAAACCCCTGAACGGAGGAGAACCGGTGGATCCTTTGCGTAGAACACGAGCTTTCCCGCCTCTCGGTGGTGAAATTCGTCTTCGGCAGCATCCGGATCGACAGGGATGAGCTTCTGGCCTCCGTTCTCCTTTCTCTCGCTCCTCGGCACTTGTGCAATGGCAAATGAGATCATCATCTCGTCTGGGCGGCCGTCATTAGGTATAAGTCCCTAATTAGGTCGTCAATTAACTCCAGCCATCCGATTGAGATCGAAATGAATCCAACGCATATCTGCCGGCGTCGATACCATCGACACGGGTCGATGGTATCGACCCGGTGTAGTAGCGACAGCCTTCTTGTCTTTTCATCCGAGTGCCTGTATCCATCTCCATACCATCGACTAGGGTCGATGGTATCGACTCTCTGTAGCGTCGTTTTTTTCGTTTAGCGACGTTGTAGCCTCCATGCGTCGATGGCATCGACTTGGTGTCGATGGTATCGACTCTGTGCTGCTCCTTTCGGCTGGCAACCTGTAGCCTTGTCGATGGTATCGACTTCCGTCGATGGTATCGACGGAAGAAGATACTTGTTTTTCCTGAAATTCCAAGACAAGACCAAATAAATCCACACAAGTGATAATTAATGCTCAAAATGATAAAACTAAGGGGATTTGACATAAAATGATGGCAAAGACCGAAATGAGTGAATTATGCAATATTGACCATAAAAATGACTAATAAGAGCACAAAACACATATCAAAAAGGTCTATAAATGCGACTCAAAATCATCGCATCAAACTCTCCTAAGCTTAAACATTGCTCGCCCTCGAGCAACTAATCCTTAGAATAGAATTGCAGATGTCAACTGAAAAACAACACACCAACCCCACATCCCATGTGACTCCCACTGAACATTCTCAAACCGGCCTTCTCTAACCACAGAACGGTAATTACCCTAAAGGCGACAGTAATCATCAATAAAAGAAATTATCCTCCAAACAGATGAACACTATCACATAAGGCAGTTAACATAATACAATTTGCCGATTCAACATTGGTGCATCTTGTGATCGCCTATACTACGTTGCTCGCCCTAACTACCATCTACATGGAAGCCATTCTCCTGATAATCATTAGTGAGGAGAAATTCACGGTGGCCTACCAATCCGAGCAACGGGTGGACGAAAATGGGTGGCTCATGGAAAAACTTGGAAGTATTGTACAGTTCCAACATGCATAATACAAAAATGTCCTAAATGATGCCAATGCACATTGAAAATGCCCTAATGCCTAAAATTGGGTGAAATGATGCATGCACTAACCTTCCACCTCAAAATGAGATGGACGTCTAATCAAATTACATCATGTACTCAATTTCCTGTAATGCGAGTGATATCCTGTTCCTTTCTCCCTCTTATTTCACTTCCTTCTGAATTCTCTCTTTTTTTTTCTTTTTAAGAGAGAAATTTTTTTTCTTTAGCCCACATATCCATAATTGCTTAAGGACAAGTTTATTGGGCTATTTTCTTCATGCTTGGAAATCTTTGCAATATTTAGAAGGTATGGAACAGTTTAATTCACCTTTGAGGAAAAATTGAGATACATGGTGTATTTTATGCATGAATATCATGAGTGCAACTACATGGCATGCACCTAAAGGTAATGTGCATGAATCCCTATATTTTTTTTCTTTTTATGCACAAGTATGGAAAAATATCAATGCGAGTCCTATCTAATTGCTATGCACACAAGAAGGAATTAAAACTGCACTTTACTTCCAATTCTTAGGTGGATTATGGAAAAATTAAATGGAATGATCACAAGATTAAATGACTGAACCTTATAAAGATATTATGTGTCCCTCCTTACTGACCTGTGTAGTGGTTTAGAGGGTTCTCTCTCTTACATCCAATTAAGGTCTCATTACCGTTTGGTTAAGTTAGGCTCAAACAACCATTACTGTCCACTTTGCATGAATCCATAGGAGTACATGTGTGAAATGTTGTTTTAAAGTTGACATAATCAATCATTTTCATAGGATGTGTTCCCCAAGGTCAACCAAAGCAAGCTATCCAAAGACACAAATTTTTTTTTAAAATTTCCCTTAAATTTCCCATGAACAAACAACAAGATGACAAACTTTTACGACATCCACAGTTACACTAGATAGCACGTGGATCCTACAAAAACTAAAAATGCAAGAAACAAATAACACTGCTAAAAACTAAAAACAATAAAAGAAAAGATAGAGCTGTTCCAACTACCCCCCTAAGCTTGAATTCAACTATGGCCTCATAGTCAAAAACAAACTTAAGAGTGGAACAGAGATACCCGATCAGTCTTGTGGAGGCGGAGGTGGGTACTGTGGGGCCGTAGGATCCCAAGAAGGATACTCCCCCTGGAAGCTCGGATCGTAATGGGTCCTCGGCTAAGGCTTTGGATAGCCTCCAAAGTAGCTCTGACTCCAGTAGTGGTCGTAGAAGGGCTTCTGTTGCATCTCCATCCTTTGCAACCGATTGTGTATCTGTTGTTGGTTGTCGAGGAGGAGACGTTCATTCTCGAACATCACCCTTTGGTTGTCAAGTAACCGGTTCATAGTATCCTGAATACCGGTATACATCTCTAGATACTGCTGATGTGTCTGATGTATGTCCTGCAGCATCGTATACATGCTTTGCATTGAGTAGACATCCTCGCTTGGCTGCGAGGGCTGTGGTGATGGCGGCGGGGGCTGTGATGATGAAGACGCACACGGATGCATCCGAGGACGCTTCCGGGGTGCTACCCGTGCACGAAGAGGTGTGAATGCCTCCTCTTCCTCCTCAGCCTCGCCTTCTTGTCCGTCGTTGCCGCCTTCATCCTCATCGGAGTCGATGGCTATGATCGGCCATCTGAAATGTTGTGCACCCTCGATGTTGAAGACGGGATCCGGCAGTGCGCACTCCTGGTACGCTTGATTCACATGGCAATGTGCAAATGCCGCGCCATCCTAAAGAAGAATTAAGTTGGCCCGGTGAAGATGTTGCAAGTTGACCTTGCTTCTTGTAGAAAGAGGAGTGAGGGATTGGAAATTCAGTCCCAAGTACGACGCCAGTTTGGTGATGAGCCCACCAAAGTGAATCGGCGCTTTCCTCATACTCCTCTTTACATCCATCACACGCTGCAAAAAGAATGCACCCCAATTGCATTCTTGTCTCTTCAGAAGCTTGTATAGAAAGAAGAGATCGGAGCCTTGAAATTTGCTAAGGGCCAGATCACCCCGCGCAAAAACAGTAGAACCCAACATCCGATGCAAAACCCGGACGAAGGGGTGCTCGAAGTCGGCTACCGCAGCGTTGTGGTAGCTAACCGACCTCCCTTGTGGCACCGTCACCAACTCGGAGAAGATCATGTCGTAATCGGTGCGGTGGTCCGGCCTCTGGTGGTCATACTGGGAATGATTCCAGTTGAAAATTTTGTTGAACTGCCGCAGCGTGAGGACGTAGTCGTGGTTGTACATCCGGAAAGATACCTGACCCTGGATCCACTCTCGGTCAATAGCATTGATGTCGTTGGGATAGATGCAGACGTCCAACGACGCCATGAACTCGGCTACCAGCTCTTTGTATGTCGGCCAGTCACTAAAGAACGGATGGCCATCTTGATGATGCTCCAGTTCGCCAAGGCTTATTCTAGTGTTACAGGCATGTCCGTTAAGAACATAGGCCAAGTTGGCCTCGAATCCCAGATCGCGCACCATCTCCCGGTCCACATAACGGGTGGGCTCGATCTTCCTCCTCATTATCTCCTCGTAGATCTTTCGAATCTTCGGGGAAGGATGGATGAGTCGGGGACGAGCAACTGATGCCGTTGGTGGTGGAATGAATTCCGTCGGAGTTGCGTGTGAGGATGATTCTCCGGGTGTATGCACCATGGTGGCGACGAGAAAGGGGTTGAAGAAGAAGAGCTCGGGGAAGATGGAGACTTGATTCTCCGCTCGGTGAAGATCTTTGCTTGATGTTGCTGCTCTTCGATCTTGGATGGCTCGGGGAAGTGCTCGGCGCGAAGGAGGAAGTTCACTCTGAAGGTGTGACGTCAAATGACGTAATAACTCTCCTTATATAGACTTGGCTGGAGCTACTGTTGACCCGTCGATACCATCGACGCGGGTCGATGGTATCGACACGTCTCGATGCTATCCGCCTCCCTCGCGAGTATCGACGGATGATGATTGCTGGATCGTGAAACCCGGATTGCTGACCTGTCGATACCATCGACGCGAGTCGATAGTATCGACGCATCACCCGGATCGCTGACGTGGACTTCACGATCGCCGTCGATGTCGTTGCGCGGATCGGTGACATGGATGGGCGATACCATCGATAGGAGTCGATGGTATCGACTTGGCTTCATTGAGACACCACCACTTTTTCACTTCAACCTGTGACCATGTCGATACCATCGACACGACCATCGATGGTATCGAGTTGACTGAGACAAATCGCTCTGAACTTCTCCAGAGATATCGATGGTATCGACTGCTGTGTCGATACTATCGACAGTTGTTGCGCAACCTGCCTGTAGGTGTGTCGATACCATCGACGAGACCATCGATAGTATCGACACAGCACGAATCTTGCAGTTGTCAACCTGAACCTATGTCGATAGCATCGACCAGTGTGTTGATGGTATCGACCCTGCCTCAGCCTGCACAATGAACAAACGGATCAAGGTATCTTCTTTACATCAAAATTTAAACGAAATGAAAGCAATCTATGACTATAATTAAAGTATCCTAATGTACCGATGGTTGGGTTGCCTCCCAACAAGCGCCCTTATTTAACGTCTTAGGCTAGACGGCTTCCCAGCATCTCATTCGTCCACAAGTGTAATGAGTTTGACCTCATTCACTTTTCTCTTGTAATTTTCACCAAAATACAGCTTTAACCTCTGTCCATTCACCAAGAACGTGGCATCTCCATCACGCACCAGAATCACACCGTGCGGTTTAACCTCTTCCACCACGAATGGTCCACTCCACCGGGACTTTAGCTTCCCGGGATGCAACTTGAGTCGGGAGTTAAACAACAAAACTCTATCTCCCTTCTTGAACGTGCGCAGCTCGATATGGCGATCGTGGATCAGTTTTGTGTGCTCCTTGTATATGCGGGCATTCTCATATGCCGTCATGCGCAACTCATCTAGTTCATTCAACTCGAACATCCTCTTTCTCCCAGCTTCATCATAATTCAAATTTAGCCTTCTAAGCGCCCAATGGGCCTTGTGCTCCAATTCCACCGGAAGGTGACAAGCCCGGCCATACGCCAACCTAAAAGGCGTAGTGCCTATAGGTGTTTTGTAAGCCGTTCTATATGCCAAAAGTGCGTCCGGTAGTAGGGCACTCCAATTCTTTCTTGTGGATGCCACTGTTTGCTCTAGAATCTTCTTGATTTCCCGATTTGAGACCTCCACTTGGCCTTGCGTCTGTGGATGATATGGGGTGCCAATGTTGTGCTTGACCCCATATTTCTTCAAAAGTGTCGAGAATTTCTGATTCCGGAAGTGTGTACCCCCATCGCTTATTATCATTCGGGGTATCCCAAACCTGCAGAAAATATTTTCCTTCACAAACCTGCACACTACCGTAGAATCATTAGTCCTTGTGGGGATTGCTTCCACCCACTTCGACACATAGTCAACAACTAGCAAGATATACAAATTTGAATTCAAAGATACAAACGGTCCCATGAAGTCTATTCCCCACAAATCAAATACTTCCACTTCCTGAAATACATTCAGGGGCATCTCTTGTCACTTTGAAATGTTACCTGCTTGCTGACACGGGTCACATTGCCTTACAAAATCGTAGGCATCCCGAAACAAAGTTGACCAATAAAGGCCGCTTTCCAACACCTTTGATGTTGTTCGCGAACTGGCATGGTGTCCTCCCGTAGGTGATGCATGACAATGGTGGAGAACACTCTCGTACTCCACCTCAGGCACACAACTGCGTAGGATGCCGTCCCTGCATTGCTTCAAAAGAATTGGGTCATCCCAAAAATAGTATCTCAAAGAATGAAAGAATCTCTTTTTCTCTTGATATGACCAGTCTTCCGGGATGATCCTGCAAGCCAAATAGTTAACAATTTCAGCAAACCACGGTTCTTTAGAATTAATTTTCAAAAGTTGTTCATCGGGAAACGTCTCGGTTATGGGTATGTGAAAATCTTTTTACTCTACCCTTTCTAACCTAGACAAATGATCAACCACTACATTTTCAATTCCAGACTTGTCCTTGATTTCAATATCAAATTCTTGTAAAAGCAAAATCCACCTAATGAGTCTGGGCTTTGCATCCTTTTTCTCCATCAAGTATTTTATCGCAGCATGATCAGTCCATACAACCACTTTCGATCCAACTAAATACTGCCAAAATTTTTCAAAAGCAAACACGACGGCGAGTAATTCTTTTTCAGTAGTTGTATAGTTCAATTGAGCATCATTCAGAGTTTTGGAAGCATAGAAAATCACAACGGGCTTATTATCTACCCTTTGCCCCAAAACGGCTCCTACTGCAAAATCTGAAGCATCACACATCAATTCGAAGGGTTTTGTCCAATCCAGCGTTTGAACAACCGGGGCCGAAATCAATTTTTCTTTCAAAACTTCGAATGCATGAAGACACTTATCGTTGAAATCGAAGACCGCATCTTTCTCCAAAAGTTCGGATAAAGGTTTTGCAATTTTAGAAAAAACTTTTATGAATCGCCGATAAAACCCGGCGTGTCCCAAAAAGATTCTCACCCCTTTTACAGAATTTGGTGGGGGAAGCTTGGAAATCACCTCAATTTTCACAGGGTCTACCTCAAGACCTTTGCTAGACACCTTGTGTCCTAGCACTATTCCCTCTGTCACCATCATGTGACATTTCTCCCAATTGAGGACCAAGTGTGTGTCCTCACAACGCTGCAGCACTTTGTCTAAGTTATATAAACATTCATCAAATGACGCACCATAAACCGAGAAGTCGTCCATGAAAACCTCAAGACAGTGTTCTACCATGTCAGAGAATATGGCGAGCATGCAGCGTTGAAACGTCGCTGGTGCATTACATAAACCATACGGCATTCGTCGGTAAGCGAAAGTCCCATAGGGACAGGTGAACGTAGATTTCTCTTGATCCAAAGGATCAATTGAAATCTGGTTATACCCCGAATACCCATCCATAAAACAAAAATGCGACCGACCGGCAAGACGTTCTAAAATTTGATCAATAAATGGTAAAGGAAAATGATCCTTAAGAGTGGCTGCATTTAGACGACGGTAGTCAATACAAACTCGCCACCCGGTTACCAATCAGGTGGTGACAGGTTCATTCAACAAATTTTTTGTAACAGTAATCCCCCCCTTCTTAGGGACTACCTGTGTGGGACTCACCCACGTCGAGTCTGATATGGCATATATAATACATGCAACAAGAAGTTTGATGACCTCCTTCTTCACAACCTCCATCATGCTCGGATTTAAACGTCTTTGAGGCTGAATAACTGGCTTGGCTCCCTCCTCGAGCCGTATCTTATGCTGGCAAAGTGTAGGGGAGATCCCCTTAATGTCTGCAACAGACCACCCAAAAGCTCCACGGTGGTTCTTGAGCACTATCAGCAGTTGCTCCTCCTCATCCGCACTCAAGTAAGCAGATACAATCACCGGTAACTTGTCCTTCTCAGCTAGAAAGACGTACTTAAGATGCGGGGGCAGCTGCTTCAACTCCAACTCAGGCGGGCAAATAAGAGATGATTGCAGCGGTGGGGGAAGTGTACCTAAATCTTCATAATGCCTCGTATAGAAACATGGAAGCATCTGAAGCATTTTGGCACACTCCTTGAGTGAATTACTCTGCATCCAATCATAGGTAACATTCAACAAACAAGCCTCCAGCGGCAGTTCCGGATATGCCTCAACAACCAAAGTAGTAATCGCATCATCCTCCCAAGAAGGCGGAATGTCCTCATTCTCATCATTCGGAAATCCAACAACTTTACATAAAGAGACAACCTCAGTTTTCTCCATGATGTCCACAGCTAAGGTTCCATTATCCATCTTACTCATCACATGAGCCATGTCCAAGAATGGTTTTCCAAGGCAGAGTGAGATGTTGTGATCCACATGTTTCACCATGTTACATTGTTCTTTTGCTTTAGTAGACGCAGTGCTAGTGGGCATGACCATCTCAAAGCGGTCATCTGCTATGCCTAAGGTCAAGCGACCTCTCCACATCTCTAAGATCATGTCGGCTGTAGCTTGGAATGGACGTCCAAGTAACAGCTCATTGCCATGCTCATCTTGCATCTTCATAACCACAAAATCAGCTGGAAAGACAAATCGATCCACCTTTACTAAGACATCTTCGCAGATCCCATAAGGCTTCACCACAGAATTATTGGCCAATTGAATAGTCATATTGCTCGGCCATGACTCCTTTAATCCCAGCTTTTTAAATGTCGAAAGGGGCAGCAAATTAATGCTTGCCCCAGAATCACATAATGCCTCTCCAAATTTAAACTTCCCGATAAAGCAAGAAATGTTGAAACATCCGGGATCCTGTCTCTTTGGCGGTAGAGTGCCCATAATGAAGGCACTCACTTGCTCCTTCAGCACCACGACCTCAGTATCTGGTATTTTCCTCTTCTTGGTGATGACATCTTTTAGAAACTTCATGTATGACGGAATTTGCTCAATAGCTTCCAACAACGGAATATTGACCGAAAGCTTCCTAAAGCTGTCCAAGAATTTCTTAAATTGTGCATCTACCTTCCTTGCCTTTGCACTATTCAGATAGGGGACCAGAACAGTGTGTGCCCTTTGATGGGGTGGCACATATGGTGTCATTTTCTGCGGTTCCTCCTCATCAACTTGTTCATCATTACCATCCACGGCTATGTCTTCAACCTACCCTGTGACTGGTGTGGGCTGCTCCGTAGTGGTTTCACCTTCAACTTTATCTTGCGGTATGCTTGTTTCATCCATTCTTGGATTCAACACCTTCTTACCGCTTCTTAGTAAAATGGCCTTGGCTTGCTGGTTTCCCCCGGGAACATTGGTGTTCCCCGGAAAACCCGGATGTGCTGGCTTCTTCAAACTAGCAATTTCAGCTGCCATCTGCGCCATGGAGGTCTCTATGGTCCTCATTTGAGCCCCATGGCTCTGCAATGTTTGCCCAAATTGGTTCATATATTCACCCTGTTGCTTGATTTGCTGCCCGAATGTGTTCATTAACTCCTGGTTTTGCTTGATGACCTGATTGAGCAACTCCGTGCTCTTGTCCTCCGTAGCTGGTGCGGGCTTGGCTTCCGGATCCTGCAGAAAATTGTTCGGATCCTTCCATGAGAACTTTTTGTCCTTACACCATGAGTAGTCATTGTTCCTGTACCCTTATTGTTGTCTCATGCACTTGACTTGAGCCTCATCCTCGGACTCATTTTCTTCTTTTTGCAGTAACTTCTTTGCGAGAAGATCCATCTTCTCATTCAGCTCTCTCATTGCCTTTGATTCGCTGGCGACTCGTGCTTGCTCAACTGGACCTCTCTCTCTTTCTCCCCAGGACTGCTTTCTCGCCATGTTCTTGAGTATTTCCCAGCATCTAGTGTCAGTGTTATTTAGGAAAAATCCCGACCCGGCTGAGTCCAAATTACTCCTATCATGCTCGGAGAGAGCAAAATAGAAGATTTTTACCTGTGTCTCTTTGTCCAAACCATGATGCGGACATCTCCTCAACATAACCTGAAATCGCTCCCAGGTCTCAGAATATGTTTCACCCGCCTGTTGGGTGAAATTGTGAATCTTCCTAATCATGTCGTTGGTCTTCTCAGGAGGGAAAAACCTCTCGAAGAAAACCTCCACCATATGATCCCAAGACTCCACAAATTCATCATCGAGGTTATGTAGCCACTCTCTTGCTGCTCCTGCCAAGGAACTCGGGAACAACTTGAGGTACAAAGCATCTTGTGGAAACCTGTCTATCTTCACCATGTCACAGTTTTCAACGAACTGGCTGATATGTGCAACAGGATCCTTGTTCTTCAACCCATGAAATGCATTTGATTTTACCAAGTTAATCAACGCTGGATCGATCTTGTATGTCGGTATGTTGATCGCCTGCTTTTTTATAGGCCCCTTTGAAGCTGATGAGGAAGAAGCTTTGATCTTCTCCCATATAGTCTGTGGCTCGGCCATGTCTTCTGCTTCAGATTCAGAATCTATCTCTTCTTGGTACTCGTGCTCAGAATGCTCCTCGTCTTCAGGTCCCGGAAACGGAACCTCGGGTGTGCGATTGTCGTAGTCTGTACTACGTGTATGCACCATACACAGTACCTGAAATAGGAAAATTCGAGTTCAATACTATGCTTAGACGAGTATAACAAATATAGAAAAGTTTTGAAATATTTGAAGGTGTTTCAAAATAAAAAAAATTGTGGCCTAGAGTGGCCGCTCGTAGCACTCGAAGTGCCAACAATTCGCCGTATCCCCGGCAACGGTGCCAAAAACTTGACGTGTATTTTACTACGTGCTAAAAATGCAAGTGTACGCGTCGAGTAATATAGGCCTTTGTGAGGCCCGAGTCGAACACAGGGATACATTGAATTATTGGAGACTTCTACTAACTATTTGTGATCAGCTAAGCCGGATAACAAAGTAGGGTTTGTTGTCAAAATTAAAAGAAAATAAAAATAAAACAAAGCAAACAATCGATTAAAGGTTGATTTAATCAATTCAAAAGGATATCTTTAGGATTTTGGTTTCACCGCGGGTCAACATTGCATTAGGTTTCATATAACTCCTCAATCTTCTCTCTCTATCCAGGTAGTGGCCTGAAAACAGAATTACCCACTGTCGTGGTGTAATTCACTACTTAGGTTTAGGTTGATTCCACCGTCGTAGTAATCATTCCCCTAAACTAAGCGCATTACAGCCGATCTCTCAGTTTCCACCATTAATTTTACACCTCCTTTGTCAAGGGATTTATCGATTAATGTAGGTTTCATCTCTTTTCAACCGTTAATCCTTCTGTCAAAGTGATTAAGGGCATTAAGTTATTATTATGGTGATCAAGCATAACAATATATGGAGAAAACGAAACTATACCATGGATTTAAGAGAGAAAATATGAATTATTAATATAAAACTGTCATACAATGCATTCCCGGGCTACTCCCGGTCCTAAAGATGGAGGGGATTAGCCCCGCATGTTCATCTCGCACAAATACATGGTAGAAATAGGGGAAATCATATGAAAAACGTGAATCAAATGGGAAAACCCCTGAACGGAGGAGAACCGGTGGATCCTTTGCGTAGAACACGAGCTTTCCCGCCTCTCGGTGGTGAAATTCGTCTTCGGAAGCATTCGGATCGACAGGGATGAGCTTCTGGCCTCCGTTCTCCTTTCTCTCGCTCCTCGGCACTTGTGCAATGGCAAATGAGATCATCATCTCGTCTGGGCGGCCATCATTAGGTATAAGTCCCTAATTAGGTCGTCAATTAACTCCAGCCGTCCGATTGAGATCGAAATGAATCCAACGCATATCTGCCGGCGTCGATACCATCGACGCGGGTCGATGGTATCGACCCGGTGTAGTAGCGACAACCTTCTTGTCTTTTCGTCTGAGTTCCTGTATCCATCTCGATACCATCGACTAGGGTCGATGGTATCAACTCTCTGTAGCGTCGGTTTTGTCGTTTAGCGACGCTGTAGCCTCCATGCGTCGATGGCATCGACTTGGTGTCGATGGTATCGACTCTGTGCTGCTCCTTTCGGCTGGCAACCTGTAGCCTTGTCGATGGTATCGACTTCCGTCGATGGTATCGACGGAAGCAGATACTTGTTTTTCCTGAAATTCCAAGACAAGACCAAATAAATCCACACAAGTGATAATTAATGCTCAAAATGATAAAACTAAGGGGATTTGACATAAAATGATGGAAAAGACCGAAATGAGTGAATTATGCAATATTGACCATAAAAATGACTAATAAGAGCACAAAACACATATCAAAAAGTTCTATAAATGCGACTCAAAATCATCACATCAACTAATCAATGTGATTGATTGAGTACAAGCAACTCAGAATTGGATCTTTACTTTGATGATATAGTCAAAGGGTTTGACTGATATGTCAAATATAAAGAAGGGATCTATGATTTAGTGGGAGCGTGCTCACATTCCACATGTTGATGTGAAATGGAAATGTCCTAGAATGGAAATCCAAAAGTGGAAATTATCTTTAAGGAAGATAGAGATGTTTCCTATATGATAGGAATAGAGATCTATAGAGATAGTTCTCGAAAAAATCTCTTGACCTGGAAAGAGAAAGCATACATTGGCAATTTGTACTGAAGGGTTCAGTATGCAAAGATTCAGTGGGAGAAAACTTGTTCATATTATATGGATATTAGCATCCCAAGGCCAAGTGTCCAATTCTTATGAAGAATGGGAACACTAAGAATAGATATGGATCTATCATGTATGTAATCATCCCATTGTCTTGCATGTATGACATGGCAAGAATAAAATGCATTCATCATTTTGTATGTATGACATGACAATATGATGTGCTCATCCTGATAACTCGTATGTGGGACATGACGAGTGGATGTCTGTCTACTTCCAGTAAGGGTTACTGGAATACCATGAGAACTTGATAAGTACTTATGAAGTACTAGTTCCATGGAGATAAGGAACAGTTTGATGTAAAGAGTTACATTGATGCGAACTTCCGAAAGGACAGAAAACTAATCGCAAAATATACATAGGATGTATAAAAGTGAAATTTGGTTGATAATTGGAAATGTTCCAATAAAACTATTTAAAAGGAAATGTTGAGTATCCGTGTGTTAGAGAACATCAGTGGATACTATATGGATATAGAAGTTCATGAGATGAACTTATAGATATTCCGGTCATTGATGACAAGTCTGGAATCCTTGATCATGCAATGTGGCTAAAGGTTAGCAAAGGAATACTAGATCGCATATTACGGCAACTCCATCTCATACGTGCGACGTACAGTGAAGAGATGAGAGACATGCAATTTATACTGACTTTGGCAAGGTGTTGTCATTACTCACTATGTTCGCACTAAGAGCACAATAACATGTGGGACATGTTTGAAGATCACTATGAATATGATTCAAGAGTGATTGGCTCGCAGTACAAGTGGGAGTCTGTTGGTATGTATGCCCTGAGAGCCAATCATGGGATGATTGGTGGGATACATTAAGATTGATTTGATAAACATCAAAGGCAAGCTTTCAATTATTTCTGGTTCAGTCATATGAGATAGTGATAGAACAGATTGAATGTCTAGAGAATGACAGTATTCAATGACGTATGCTTTCAGGTTAAGGACCTGAACGATGAGATCATACGGATGCTAAGAGTTTGTACATTCTTGTTATGTCCCTAGTCGGATGTCATTGTGGAAGGTAGATAGACAGCAATGACACACAAGACTAGATTGTGGTGTTGGTTGATGACAGAATCTCATTAGTCATGATATAGAGATATCAAACCAAACACATAGGTACTTGTTAGAGAACAAGTGTACCGGACAGACCCATCGTGAGTTTGACACATGGAACCATAAGATGGTAGTCACAGTCAGTACTCACAGTGATGGTGGTGAGTGTGATTCTTAGACCTGAAATCACTACACTAAACACATGTCGTTGGACACACTTTGACATCATCAAACGCAATCCTGAAACATGGGTTGTTATAAAGGTGATGATTGGGTAGCTTTGACACATGGGGCTTTTGAGGGGTGAGTGATAGATATGGGATTTGTCCCTCCTGAGGGAGTTTGATATCCAAGGCCACTTGATGAGTAGGATTGAGATAGGCGTGTGCACGCATGTGTGAATCAGTATGTGATATTGATGTCATACATATCTCGTTCAATCTGCTCTGAGATCAAGAAAGTGAATGAACGTTGATAGGATGACTGTTCCATGCCTTGAGTTCATTCGGGATATCAGTGACAAAGGAATTATACATTCACTGTAACACCATTCACGGATTGTAGGATGAAAGTTGTTCTCCAACTTTCTACTTTCACTTGGGTAGCACTGATGTGTGACTAGGCACCACTCTTTGCTTGTGAAGTCATAAGTGCTATGGACTTACACTGCCAACGTGAAATGGACCTACAGGGTCACACACATAGGATTTAACCTGGAAGAGGAGTTTTATCCACAAAGCAATGTTTAGATTGATTACTAAAGGAGTTTAGTAGTTCAATTAAACACTCAATCAGGTGATGGCTCAATATCGTATGGTTCAAGGTGTTGGACGCATTGATTGGAGTATCGGATTGATTGAAATCGCAATTGACTGATTTTGCCCAACCTGTGCTCCCAACCGATCGGCTCATGTGATGAATCGGTCGGCTGAGGTTGCTGAACCGGTTGGCTGGAGTGTCCAGGCCGATCGGCTCATGCCCAGGATGAAACGATCGGTTCAAGGGTTGAACCGATCGGCTCAACTGGTGCAACCGACCAGTTGGGAAAGTCATGTTGGCAAGAATTTTCCTTTGGTTTCAAATTGCCCAATTCGATTGGGAATAACATTGGTATTCGATACCAATTGAGAACGAAACAAGGAAAGTCTTTTTGAGTCGGATTAGGAACATGAACCGATCGGTTCAGGGAACCAACCGATCGGTTGGAGTGCCCCAAACGATCGGCTCAGGTCCAACCGATCGGCTCAATGGCCGAACCGATCGGTTCAGTTGTGAACCGATAATTTCAAGTTGCGAACCGGTTGCTTTTTTTGAAAAATTCTCGAACCCTTCTACTCCTGCTTTAGTCCCATATTGTCGGGCACAGAGAACCCTGTCCCATGACTCGCCTATATATATAGGGGTATTGGGGGCTTCTCAGAGTACAACTCAATGCAAGCCAGTTGCTTTGCGAAGTTGTCGTTCTCTCTGGTTTTGGTAACCGAGAGAGAGCCCGAGCAAGTGCTTCCCGCAAAAGGGAGGTGCAGTAAGGGAAGGACAACTGCAGTTGCAACTGGTAGCAGGAGAGTGTGTTGGCGACTAGTACATCAACAGGAGGGTGCAACTCCTTCCACTTCCTTGTGGGACAAGGAGAGTGAAGTTCCAGGTGGTCCGTGTGGACTACTTCAGAGGCGGGAGGTTTCTGCCGCTCAGGAGGACAACTGTCATCCGACAGTCCGGTAGGAGGAGGAGTCATCAGTCCCGGTGCGACCAGGAGCTACACAGACACCGTCTAAGACCGGAGTTGAAGACCGCGCATTGCGCGAGGTATTGTCGCCGAGCAAGCCTCGGGACAAGGTATGATTCCACAAACCATCCTTTCCTATTATATAGACGTTGACGCGTTTCCTCGGTATGGGTTGGGGGAGAAATTTTTTTTTTCCGCTGCCTTCTCCGTCTCCCCTAAAACCCAACAGCAAGAACAAGGGTCAATGGGCATGTTGACTGCACATGGCACTCATGTGTGAGAACTGGGTTGATCGGGGGGAGAAGACGACCATGGATGAAAAGACCAACCTGCCCAGCTCTCGCAGGGCCCGAAGTTGGAGGGCATAAGGGCAAAAGGGGGAAATACCCCTGGACCTGGCACTTTGCTCACGTGGAGCAAGTTGACTATTTGGCCAAAGCCGATTGGTCAAGCTTAACCCATGTGGAAATAAGGTAAACAATCTTGATAATGACGTGTCGACTTCTCATTGGTTCAAAAGTGATTAACTTGCAAAAATCATAAAAAAATATTAGTAAATCTGTTTAAGACAAGTAAAATATGAAAATTGATCAGGAGAACATGAGGAATCTAATAATAATAGTTTTATAACCTAAATCTGATCATAGTTCTAAAAGTGCCTTAAGTTGATCATGTTATGCATTAAACCTTGATTAAAACCCTAATTAAGTTTGGAAATCAGATCTAAGGTCTTAATAGGTTATTTTGAGATATAGTAACCTATTGAAAGAAAGACTAAGAGTTGGATTTGATTTAGATGTTAATATGTTTGGTATAGGTTTGTTACACATGTATATGTTATAATGCATATAGAAACCCTAATTTAGGGTAAAAGGTGATTAATGTGGTTAATTCGAGATTCCTTAGAAGAATGTAATTTTGAGTTGATGCTAAGCCTGTTAGGAAGGTTTTAACAAGCTAGTTAGGGTTTGTAACCAGTTTTGCTATTTTAGGGTTTATAGTGACAATAATAAAGATGAACCCTAATGAAATCCTGAAAGGAAGTAGGAAACCCTAGGAAGCAAGTTCGAGTTGAGTAGATAGAATCTGATAAAGTGGATAGTAAATAGAGTACATGTACTTTTTAGGATTCTTGCTTGTGTGGATTGAACTGCTTGCTTGGACTGTTTCTTTCTTGGATTTGCTATTAGCTTGTTAAATCTACTGAACATGTATGTGGTTAAATTATGAATAATCGCATTATGTTTCACGACATTTTCCTGAGGATTTATCATTTGCAATGAAAATTATACAGCTTGGATGTTTCATTACTACAATCCTTAAAGTAAATATAATTATCACAAATTATATATGTGTGTGACTCGCTCAAACCTACACACCCCTCTGGATATAAGATAATGGACCAAGCCCTAGAGGGAAGGTCAAGGTGGTCAAGCCCTGGAGGGAAGACTACAGGGCACCCAGAGAGGTGACCCCAGGTACCAAGCTCAGGATGGAGAAGGTAGCCTTAAAGTCACTTGTAAGGACTTAACCCTAGAGAGGGTATCCTAGAGGTGGTAAAAGCGGTTCAGGAGTCATACTGAAAATGTAATTTTGCATTGTTAACAATTATTTGATGGGATTATGTTATTAGAACTTATGTGCAATTCTTTAGTTGTTCCCACATACCTGTATAGCAATATACTGACTGACATTTTGTTTGTCGATGTTTTAGGTATTCTCTGAAAAGGACAAATAGTAAAATAGAATATGTGAAGATACAGCTAAGTAATCCAAAGGAAAATTAGATAGGTAGATTTCATCTATGGATAGAACTTAGATCCTAATTTTACAAGGTATGCAAAAGTTTTATTTTATTCCAACTTTCCAGATTAGTATTTTTTTATAATGAGGAACCCCTCCCGAGATCGGCCACTATGGGACCCCACCCAGCCAAGGGTAAACCCCGAAACCAGCCATGTACATGGGGGCACCGCGGCGCACTCAATAACGCGGGGCCTTTGTTGCACCTCAGAGGTTTTTGCCCATATTCAAACCTGGGTCCCTTCATTGGGGATTGTCGAGCTGCACCACTGGGCTATTCCCCCGCCCCCTAACTTTCTAGATTAGTATTAGTAGAATAAGATAATTATTTTTTATTAAATTATCAAACCATTGATCCTGAATTTTGGGATAACGCCTCTGACCTCTTAGTCTCCTTTGATTGGGGGTTACTGAGAAGCGGGATCGTTACATTTGGTATCTGAGCCAATGGTTTCTCATTTAATCCTTAGTAATTATTAAATTTTACAAACTCTATAGAACCTGAGGGAGTTATTAGAGGATTTTCTGACGACGGAGGTGACTAGAAAGGGATCACGATCTGGGGGCTGGCAATATTTTCCTATGCCCCTCTAGTCGGTCTATGAGGACTCTCAGATACTGTGTGACCACCTGGACAAAGTTTGAGGTTCTGACTCGAAGTAAGATACCTTTAGGACTTTCTCATCTATTTTCTTCCCTTCTCAAACCTAATTCAAGTAAGGTTCTAGGTTTAGGATTTTTCTCTCTCTTCCCCACCCGCTTGAGGTTAGGGTAAGTACAACAAGGATTAAGGAATCCTCCACCAAATCAATGAAAAGCATGTAAATAAGATGTCATGGACATAAGTCTAATAGTATAAGCGTAAAATAAAGATTAGTTACATGCTTAAGGTTGCATGGCGTGTGTTGTCATGCCCTCAGGAGAGATCTGAGGTTAGACCTTCTTATGGGAGGATGAGGAGAGAGAGTTAGCCTTAGAGGCAGAGGCCTCCTAGAAGATGTAGAGACCTGACACATCTGATAACACAGTACTTTATGTATTTTCTGTATATATTTTACACCACTTTTAGCATGATTTTAGTTAGCTTTTAATATAATTTCTTTATCTTTTAGACTAAATCCTTGATAAATAATTTTAGGAATCAACATGCCAAAAGCCGCGACCGCGGCTATCCAAGGGCCGTGACCGCGGCTATCCAAAGGCTGCGACCGCGGCTATCCAAAGGCCACGACCGTGGCTATTCAAAGATCGAGACCGCGGTCTCTCCAACCACGACCGTGATCTTAAGTCGGTAGAAGGCATCTATAAATAGCGCCCCACCTGTCTTGTCAAGGGGGGATCCGATCCAGTTACCACGAAGTGCTATCGCATCGTTGACACGTGGGTGGCCATCCATCAGTCTTGGACCTCAGGAGCGAAAGCCAAGGAGAGAGAAGACGCTCGTTCATGCTCGACAACCATCCACCACTTCCCCTTCTTTGAGAGAAGAAGAAATCCACAGGGTAGATCTAGATCTGAAGAAGTATTGTGTAGTATCACGTTCCTTCCACTCTAGATCTATTTCTTCCTCACGCTGTACTCACCTCCATTCCTTCATTGTAAAACATGGGACAGATTTACTGTAGCGTCGTTATGTTATTCGCAAGCATGAGTGGCTAAACGCTTTAACTTGGGTTGGGGGAGGCCCCTAAGGATCTCCCAACATGTATATCATCTCTTTCTTTAGAATATACATATTCTTATCAAGATTATCTCCGTGCACCTATTTTAATGCTTCACTTGTATGATTAGCTACCATCTTGTGATGTTGGATTGTTGATATCTCGAGAGAGTAATATCACTTTTATCTTGTGACATGGAGTGGTATGATTACACGAAAGTGTTAGAATACTAAAGC
Source organism: Alisma plantago-aquatica (assembly GCA_963693085.1). Lineage (NCBI taxonomy): Eukaryota > Viridiplantae > Streptophyta > Magnoliopsida > Alismatales > Alismataceae > Alisma > Alisma plantago-aquatica. Next base: position 1,132,335,527 of record OY856409.1, on the reverse strand, counting down.
TTTAAACCATATGTTTTGATACGAATGTTTATGAGTTGTTATCTCGAGAGAGAGGCTCCTTTTAGACCAAGTTCTATCCTCATCTCGAGAGAGAGTGGAATAGACGTTTTTCTTGGTTGCTTGTAATCTTGATACGAGTGTGTGAGAGAGAGAGATGGCTTTGCATGTTGGTGAGATACTCTAGTTGGTGAACCCCAACCCGGGTTTTCCTCTTATAATCGTTTACAAGTTGTTTCTTTTTCTTTCCTTTTACCGTTCTTATATACGTGTTACCGTTCCTTAGGGAAAGTTTATTATCGCCTTTGTCTGGAGTATAAGGGTGTTGATTCCGCGTTCTTAGCACGACCAACCTTGTCCCTGTGTTCGACTCCAATCGCTACATCGGACCCTGCTTATCATTGTGGGGGCCTTAGAGTCAGGTTATCTCTTTAAAAGTCTGACTACTTTTATCCACCTCTTTTGGACGTGCAATTTAGGTTGGTCAACTTTTTGGCGCTCTTGCCGGGGACAAGGCAAAATGGTAGTGTTAAGAACCCAAGTCCGCCCACCATACTCCCATGCCTCAAGCTTAGCAATAAGCTTGACAACACAGTAACTTTTAGCTATCTTCCTTGAGTTTGTATAAAATAGTTCGTTTTACCAAATTAAGTTTGCTAACTTGATTATACATTCTATTCAGGTACTCAGGATAGAATCTTTTTGCTTATCTGAGCACCGACATCACTAGGCATGCCACCTCGCGTCGAACCACCTCTTTCAGAGGGTGAGCGACATGCAAGAGTTAGACCTCACTCACCTCCGCTTGAAGACAATGACCTTTATGACGGCAACCATCAACATGAAGATCCTGAAGCAGAACAATTCGAGGATGACCATATCCATGAGAGACGTCGTCATCACCGAAGACGCACAAGAAATCAACCTAACTAGGAGCAGAGCCAGGGAGACAGTGACAGTGAAGATTCTACATAAGAAGAAAAGACCCTCAGAGAGTTGGCTACTACGAAGGCCAACAACTCCAGGTGTCCTATTGTCATCCCAAGGTTCAATGCTGCCAACTTTGAGTTGAAACCTTCCGTCATATCCATGATCTAGAAAAAGAGTTTCCGAGGAAGTTCAAAGAATGATAATCCTTACCATCATCTAGATGCCTTCAAGAACATCTGTGATATGATTAAGATGTGGGGAGTCCCGCAGGAGGTCATACTACAAGGGATCCATCTTCTCTTTAGAGGACAAGGCTCTATCTTGGTACCTCAGGCTGCCGCATCAAGCTCTGAATGGATGGAGTGCACTTGCAGATGCTTTTGTGAATAAGTTTTACCCTACGGAGAAAACTGTCAGGAATAGGTAAAGGATAATGTCATTCATGCAAAAGCCGAATAAGAATCTACATGAAGCATGGGAATAGTATCAAGAATATCATAGGGATTGCCCCCATCACAACTACAAGAAGGGTTTTCTGATAACCACCTTCTACAATGGTCTGACCCCCAAAGAAAGGGTTTCGCTGAATGCAGTTGCAGGCAACAACTTTCTGGGAAAGAAGCCAAGTAGATCCAAAAAGATCATCGAGAACATGGCCGAATTACAAGCTGACACTGACTATGACATATCTGATAGAGGACATGCTAAGAAGACCGCTAGCGAAGGGCCCTCCTTCGAATCCAAATCCCTCGAAGCTATCACTTCTTAGATCCAGAAGATAGCCACTGACGTCAGACAATTGAAAGAATCTGGTGGAAAAGGGAAGAAACAAGTTGAGAAAGTTATGAAGTGTGTCACCTGCGGAGAGGGTGGACACGGGGTCGATCTGCATCTATACCCAATCAAAGGAGTCAAGTGAAAGTGAATCCAGAGAGGACGAAGCTGAAAATGTCTCTTATGCCAACTTCAAGAGGCCAGATCACCCTGGTTTCAGTTATGGCAACAAAGATGCTGCGGAGAATTCACATCAGTTGAGTAATCCACCCAAACAACCACCAGGTTTTGAGAAGAGAGGAGGACAAGGCCAATTCACCAGAACAAGCACCTTCCATACCACCAAAATAAATTTTCAAGGGCAAGGGAAGTATCAAAACTGCCAAGCTGCAAACGCCAGCCAAGGATAAGGGCAAGCCCAGGAACAGAGCCAGAGAAGGAATAATAGTCAACCTAACTTAGTGGGCCAATTATTCGATTTTGTCAAGAGACAAGATATGATAAACAATCAACTGGCGCAGAGTGCTCTGTCAAATTCTGGCATTCTAAATACAATGCAGGTTCAGATGGCAGACATGCAGACTCACCAACGCCAAATCGATCAGCAGTTGGCCCAGATGGTCGAGTTGATAAAGAACCCCTTGGGTAAGATACCCTCCAACACTGAATGTGCTAAAATGGCAGTGCTGAGATCAGGGAGGACAGTAGAATGCCCTGAAGAAGCCAGACCCGAGGAACCTGAATCGAGGACTGAGACATACAATCCTGCAGAAGAAGAAGAAGACAATCAACAAGCCCATGTCAGGGAACCAAAACCAAGATCTATTGAGGAACTATTTGGTAAAAGAAATCCTTACTCTCCCAAGTTGCCTTTCCCTTAGAAACTAATAAAGACACATCTTAAAAGGCATTATGAGAAGTTTATGGAGTCAGTAAAGAAGCTTCACCTTGAAGTACCCTTCTTGGATGCTTTGGAGGAGATGCCGACATATGCAAAGTTTTTCAAAGATTTGATCACAAAGAAGAAAAGAGGAGGAAGAATCGAGACAGTGCACCTAGCTAGCATGTCTTCTACTTTTGTCAAAGTGGATTTACCCAACAAGAAGAAGGACCCAGGAGCTTTCACCATTCCCTTTGTTGTTGGAGACAATATCGAGCGAAAAGGTCTTGCTGACTTAGGGGCTAGCATCAGCCTTATGCCCCTAAGCCTCGCGCAGCGTTTAGGTTTGACGGATATGGTTAAGACCAATATGAGGATTGAATTGGCGGACCATACGTTTAAGAGGCAGGTAGGTGTTGTTGAGGATGTACCGATCCGTGTTGGAAGTTTCTTCATTCCCTATGAAATTGTGGTCATAGACACTGTGGAGGACCCTAGCTGTCCAATCATCTTTGGATGCCCCTTCTTGGCTACAGGAAGGGCGTTGATTGATGTTTCCGAGGGGATCATTACTCTAAGGGTCGGAAATGGCCACTTAGATTTCAAAGTAAAGGATGCTATGAAGGGACCCTCCCTACTAGAATATGCTTACTTTGTTGAAAGCTACAACCATCTTTGTGAAGAGATTGAAGAGGATACCGTAATAGTAGACCCGCTTGTAAAAGCATTAAGCAATCAAGATTTTGATGCTGAAGATTCTGAAAATCCAGAAGTTTTCGAGTTTCTCAACTATCTTAATCAGTTTGATGAAGATCTGTGCGACGAGGAAGAGGTAATAGAAACAGTAAAGTTTGCCTCTCTAGAGGAGGCACCAGAAGAAAAGGCACCCAAGGCTAAACCTGAGTTGAAGCAACTACCTGAAGGGTTAAAGTATGAATTTCTAGATCATGAGGAGAGAAATTTTGTCATCATTAATGCTTATCTTACGAAGGATCAGTTGGACAAACTTCTTGGGGAGTTGAGACTCCATAGGCAGGCTATAGGATACTCGGTAGAGGATATCAAAGGCCTTAGCCCTGCGTTATGTATGCATCGCATTAATTTGGAAGAATCTGCTAAACCTCTGGCTCAACCCCAGAGAAAATTGAACCAGATGTTGAAGGAAGTTGTGAAGAAAGAAGTAATCAAACTGAGGGATGCTGGGATCATTTACCCGATCAGTGATAGTAATTGGGTGAGTCTGATTCACGTAGTACCGAAAAAAGGGGGTATTACAGTAGTTAAAGGAGATAAAGGCGATGAAGTGGCCGTTTGGACTGTCACAGGATGGAGAATGTGTATTGACTACCGAAAACTGAACCAGGCTACGAAAAAAGATCACTATCCACTTCCTTTTATTGATCAAGTTCTTGAAAGATTAGCACATCATGACTATTTCTGTTTCTTAGATGGTTTTTCAGGGTTTTATCAAGTTCCCATCTTGCCAGACGACCAAGAAAAGACTACCTTTACCTATCTTTATGGCACTTACGCCTTCCAAAGAATGCCTTTCGGCCTGTGCAATGCTCCCGCTACGTTTCAGCGTTGCATGATATCGATGTTTTCGGACTTTCTTGGAAGACATCGTGGAAGTTTTCATGGACAAATTTTCTATGGAAAAGACTTCGATGCCTGCCTAAAGAACCTATCTCTGGTATTGCAACGCTGCGAGGAAAAGAGTTTGGTCTTGAACTGGGAAAAGTGCCACTTTATGGTACGACAAGGCATCGTGCTAGGGCATAAGGTTTCAAGGCGTGGCATCGAGGTAGACATTAGCAAAGTTGAAGCCATATCTAAACTTCCTCCACCGAAGTCTGTAACAGGAGTGAGGAGTTTCCACAGGCACGCCGGCTACTACCGAAGATTTATAAAAGACTTCTCAAAGATCTCGAAACCATTGTCCAACCTTATGGTAAAAGATGTTGAATTCAATTTCTCTGACGATTGTATAATTTATTTTTAGGCCTTAAAGGATGCCCTTGTCTCACCGCCTATCCTCCAAGCTCCAGACTGGGAGCTACCTTTCGAGCTTATGTGTGACGCCAGTGACTACGCTGTAGGAGCAGTCGTGGGTCAGAAAAAGGACAAAAAGCACCACGTCATTTGCTACGCCATTTGTACTCTGGATGAAGCTCAAGTGAATTATACGACTACAGAAAAAGAGATGCTCGCGATAGTCTTTTCTTTCGACAAGTTCAGGTCCTATCTTATCGGTACAAAGGTGAAAGTCTACACAGACCATGGGGCAATACAATATCTCATGTAGAAGAAGGATACCAAGCCCAGGTTGTTAAGGTGGGCTTTGTTATTACAAGAGTTTGACCACAAGATCGTCGATAAGAAGGGCGTGGAGAATGTGGTCGTCGACCACTTATCAAGGATAATTGTGGAAAAGTAGAAGGAACCACCTATTAACGACAACTATGCTAATGAAGCCTTGCTGATGGTTGAAACCAAAGATGAGAACTTACCTTGGTTTGCAGATATTTGTAATTATCTCTCCTGCGGAGAGTTGCCCCCTGATATAACCTATAATCAAAAGAAGAAGCTCTTTTCGAATGTAAAGAACTACTACTGGGACGATCCTCTCCTCTTCAGAAGATGCGCAGATAACCTGTACAGAAGATGTATCCCCAAAGAAGAAGTCCCAAACATCCTGAAAGAATGTCATGCCTCTCCTTATGGAGGACACCTGGGGAGCGAAAGGACCGCCGCCAAAGTGCTACAATCGGGATTTTACTGGCCCTCTTTGTTCAAGGATGCCGCAAACTATGTTAAGGTTTGCAAAGAATGTCAGATGACAGGAAGTATAGGGAGAAGAGATGAAATGCCCATGGCTGACTGGGTAGAGGTCGAAATCTTTGATGTTTGGGGGATTGATTACATGTGCCCTTTCCCCTCATCAAAAGGGTATCAATATATATTGGTGGCTGTGGACTATGTGTCTAAATGGGTAGAGGTTGTAGCCACCCAAACTTGCGACTCTAAGGCGGTAATCAAGCTATTTGAGAAAACCAATTTTCCACGTTTTGGAGTACCTCGCACTGTGATAAGCGATGGTGGATCACACTTCAGAGAGAAGCAGTTTGAGGCACTACTGAGGAAATACGGTGTGAAACACAAGGTTGCCACACCATACCACCCTCAAACCTCTGGACAAGTGGAAGTGTCTAACAAGCAAATCAAACAAATTCTAGAAAAGACTGTGAGCAGAACAAGGAAGGATTGGGCAACAAAGCTAGATGATGCCCTTTAGGCATACAGAACAGCTTACAAAACCCCAATTGGGACTACACCCTATCGGCTCATGTATGGAAAGTCATGCCACCTACCCTTGGAACTTGAGTACAAGGCACTCTGGGCAATCAAGTTTCTAAATATGGATATAGTAAAGGCTGGCCAGAAACTCTACCTACAACTGCAAGAATTAGAAGAACTAAGACTGCATGTGTATGAGAATGTGAGAAATTACAAGCAAAGGACCAAGGTATGGCATGACAACTATCTGAAAAGTAAGGATATCCATGAAGGAGACAAGGTCCTCCTGTTCAACTCTAGCATTCACCTTTTTCCAGGAAATTTAAGAACTAGATGGCCGGGTCCCTTCACTGTAGTAAAGATGTATCTGTCAGGGATGATAGCGATTGAAGGAGAAGGTACATGGGTCTTCAAGGTTAATGGCCACATATTGAAAAGATTTTACGAGGATGAAACCTTTAAAAGAAGATCAGAGATCAAACTGGATGAACCAACCCAGCCCAACCAAGAGAAAGATCCAGAGTTGTTGCACCCTAATACCCAACCCGAGAAATGAAGAACCATAAAGTCTAGCTAAGAGACTTTAAAGCAAGCGCTTCTTGGGAGGCAACCCAAGTTTATCTTTCTCTCTTTTCTCTCTAACTTTGTTTTTCTCTTGTTTTTCTTTTAGTCAATAAGTTAAAGTCTCCTAGAAGTTTAGTTTTACGTTGATCGTGACCGCAGTAAATGTCGCGACCGCGGTGTTTTCTTGGGTGGTTTAAGTCGTGATCTGAACTCATATAAATACTTTAACCCACCTAGCGACAGGCTCTTTCCACTCATTTGGTCGTCTCGCAACCCTAAGAATTACCATGTTTTCCCGTTCGAGCACCGAACCCGCGATTCTGCCTCAGGACGCCGAGATCGTTCGCCTAGAGACGAGTTTTCCGCCGTCTTCGCAACCTCTCAGGTTAATTAGGTAACGTCTTGCCTATCTTTTTCTTCGCTCCATCAAGGTTTGGCTTGTATCTGATCGCCACGACGAGCTGCTCTTGCCGTTGATGACGTTTTCAGCCTCGACGACGCCACTTCCGGATGTTTTGCCCCACCCTTTCTGTTCTACCCCTAACGAAACCCTAACTGAACAACGAACGGCGGTCGGAAGAACTGAATCATCAAAGGAATGACTAAATGAGTAACCAGAGTGGGGTGTAAAACCCTTGGAACTGCCACCGACCAACGCAAAACCCTAAAGGGAAGATCGCGACCGCGGTAAATTCCGCGACCGCGGTCTTTTCGGGATCTTTTATAATCTCGATTAGTGAAAATTGCGACCGCGATTAAGATCGCAATCACGATTATCACTGATCTTTTGAAAATAAAAGAGAACTATATCAAGTATAAGAAACTTACAACTTGATGATGATTGATTTAAAACCTAACCATGCTTAAGATAACCGAATTACCTTAAGCATATTTTATTAATTCTTATGAAATTTAATTCACATAATGTCTTCCCCAAGCTCAAGTGACCCCATTTACAAAAGGGCTACATCTTTGAAGGAAGTGGAGAAAACAGTCAGCAAACTATCAATGATGATGAAGGAGAATACCTCCATCCTTGTGCAAAAAAGGATACAAATACAGCTGAAGTTGCAATAGTATCAGAGGATACTAGGAGAGATACCTCAGGAGGAATTCCAGGAAGAGGAGTCCCAGGAGGAGGGTGAACAGACAGGGAGACCTCAGAGTACTTACCTGAAGAATCAGAGAGCCATGTGCAAGGAAAGAAGCGGAAGACTGCACCAAGGGAGGCAAACCTCAGCAAGAAGGCAAGGACTGACGGAGCGGTAAAGTGGAACCAAAATTCATATCCCGCGACATTGACCACCAGTCAAGGTATAATTCGATGTCTGCAAATAAAGAATGCATTCCAACACGTTATTTCAACGTGGAGGATTTCAAGAAGATAGGGATTTATGATAGGACGGTGAAATTCCTGGAGGGCGCAAACCTACGAACAATCTGCACGCCCGAAATGAGTTCATACAAGAGGCTAACTCTTGAGTTCATGTCCTCTCTAACAAAGGACACCATCAGCACCTCGACGAGAGCGGGAGGAGGTGGGGATTTCCAGCTCCAGGTTCGACTAGGAGGAAAGACCCACAGTTTAACAGAGACGGACTTGAATATGATCTTCACAGCAACTGAAGACGAAGCTAAGGCTTGTTCGGCTGCTCTAGGGGGAAGAGAGATTGCTGTGTATGACAGCAACAAAATGTGGGAGGAACTGACTGGAGAAAGAAAACACGATGCAAAGAGCTCCAAGTCCTCCAGAATCACCTCTTGCTTCATAAGGGTTATACAGAAGATCACTACCTTCACAATTGATGCAAGATCTGAAACCGGGACAGTCAGTAAAGGGGATCCTTTCCTGATCTGGTCAATGATAAATAAAAGACCAGTAAATATAGGAAAGATCCTGATAAGAAGGTTGTCATCGGCCGTAGGCGGTGAAACCAATAGAAAGTCTACTTTCTGCATGGGCGGGCAGATGGCAAGGATCACTGATTACCTGTTGGACGAAAGAGAAATGTAAGAATATGAAGTAATGGAGGGACAAAAAAGTATAGACATAAAGTCCCTCGCTAGCATGGGAATATTGGGGGTGAAGGGGAAGAAAACATATTTCAAACACCCAGCGCTGAAGAAGCCACTCCCCCTTCCAGAAATGGCATTTTACGACGCCCATAAACTAAGGCCGACTCTCGACGATGTCGAAAAAATGAGCTCCGGGACACTGCACGCTAGAATGATGGAAGAGACTGTACAAATAATAGAAGAAAGCAGTGTCCCAACCCCAACAGTTAAGAAAATACAGGAGCAGAGAAAGAAACTTGTGGTGGAGAAAAAGAAAGTAGAAACCACCATTAAGCTAGCTGAGAAAGAGGGGACCAAAGATGGACTGACAGAAGAAGAAGTTGCAGACATCACCTCCCCAATACCGCAGAAGGAAACTGCTACGGAAGAAGGAGAAACAAAGAAGACAACAAAGGTCAAAGAGATCCCGCAACCCACCTGTCAACCGGAGACAGAGTCAGAGTACAAGGCTCCCATGCTATACCGGAACCAGAACCTGAGAAGGGACAACCAGTACAAACAACCCCTTCGGATACCAGCACACTGGAGGCGGAGGCAGATAGACAAGCCCCTCAAGCTACACCGGAGGTGGAACCAAAGACAATCCACCCTGGGGAGATTCCCCCACCGCCGCATCCAAAGCAACCAGCCATGCCGAGCACGTCAACGACACGCGCGGGACAGCAGCTGCACCAACAACAACCACATGCACCCTCATTCAGGGGAGCTCTAGGTAATAGGTTTGACGCAATGTGGGAACACATGCATCAAACAGATAAAATAAATGAATGTATTTCTACTTCTTTATCTTCGCTAACAACATAGGTAAAGGACATAGAAAATATGACCTCAGCACTCCCGGAGTTCATGCAAGAAATCCTGAGAAACCAATGGACTATGATGGGAGTGCTACGAAAGAAGCAGGAAGAGATGGAGGCCCTGCGAAAAGAGGGGCAGGCCATTCACGCAGACAACCAACAGATGCACATAAACTATGAAGAGGCGATGGCCCACCTACATGAAGAGGAGCTAGGCATAGAAGAAGACCGCCGGAAACTCGAATAGGAACGTAAAGAAATCAAGGCCCAGTGGGAGAAGAAGAAGATAAGATGCCCATCCAGCTCAGAATGCTCCCACGCCACTCCCTCCAGCCACGACGACAATGTAGAAGGGCCGGGAGCAGAAGCAGGAGCAGGTGCATCAAGAGCTGGCACAGCCAAGAATGGGAGCCCAAGCCAAAGACCATCCCCCGTAGCAGAACAACAAGGCAGCCAACCAGCTGGAAGGTCAAGCCCCCAGAGTGAGAAACAAACTGCAAAATCATGAGGGTTTGACCTCAACAGCGACCCGAAGGAGATGATGGATGAAACCGCCAACGAAGATCAGCACCTCTCCCCTCATGTGCACACCCCAACCTTAGAAGAGCAGATAGCAGCGGCTCATCGGGAGAAGGTGGTCGCAAGACTTAGCTCGGCCGGCGCAGTAGAGATTGATAGGCTGATAGCCGGGCTAGGGGCCGGTATGGAAGAATCATCTGGCTTCCTCCTCCTCCTCCCATCGCATGATGAGCACAATGACTACATCTACGATGGGAAGATGGAGGCAACACTGAAGATGATGGCCGAGGCCAGACTGGGGCAGGCGTCAGAAGAAAGTCATGCAACAGACGTCGCCCTAGAGGCCTCCTCAAGGGAAGAGGAACCAAAGGCCACAACACAACCAACGCAAAAGGGTGTTGAAAAAGTGGCAGCGACTATGCCCACTATCAGGGAAGCCTCAATACTAACGACACAGGAGGTGACGTCAGAAGATGAGGAGGGCGGGCTAACAACCTTCTTCACAGAAGAGCCCGCCAGGGAGAGGCAAGCTGAGGAAAGGATAATACTACCTGCAGCATCTCCCCCCTGCCATGCAAGATGAAGGATATGGACATGACAGTCGTCTCGCGCATCTCTTGCAGAGATGTTCATATCCTGGCAGATGTCCTCGATGACGATCTACCCGGATCAGACACACTATATATCAACAAGGGTAGACGTTTAACAAGAGAGGATTTCAGGATGGTTTTTTTTAAAACAGTGCAAGTACACAAAAGAATGTTCAAGGTACTTTGCGCCACCCTCCTGGAGGAGTTCCTCCACCCAGATAAGCCGCAGCCAGTTTTCAACGGCACCACACGTCTAGCCAGCTTATTATACAAAGAAGAATATATGGCGGCAGAAGTGTTGGAGCTTCAGGCGGCAGTAAGAAGAAAAGAAACAAGAACAGTGGTCCTTCCCATCCGAACTGTAAGGCATTGGGGCCTAATCGTCATCGACCTTACGGAGCAAAAGACGACGGTGCTCAATTACTACACATCAGATATGGATAGCACCTCTCTTATTTACAAAAGGAAGGATGTCAGGGATGCCTTGAAAATACTAATACGCCTACAATGGGCTATCAAGGAGGTGAGTCCAAGATATAAAGGGTCCTGGAAGCTATTCTCAATAAGCAAGAACGTTCCCCAGGAAGGAGCTGGTTCAGGGGATTGCGCCATTATCGTCTTACGTATGATGGAAGCCATAAATAAGGGCATTCCCTTGGAAGATCTGCAAACAGAAGACCTACATGGATTGTGCGGCATGTATGTATTGGAAGTTATCTACGATCGCCGGTTCTTTAAGGATCCGGCGATGTCAACAGATGTCGTACCCCATAGACTCCACGCAGACATCCCTCTCCCAGAGAAGACACCTTGGAGAGAGCAACTAAAAACTATGTGGGTCGATCCGACGGAGCCAGCTTAGGCTACAACATGGAAAGCTGGTTGGGCTGCAAAAACTGAAGAAGAAAATCAAGAAGCTGGGAAACCTGCAGAAGAAGAGAGTCAGCCTGCAATATCAGATGCACCAGAAATCACTTCTGCTGAAGAACAGCCCGGACAAACAGAGGTGACGTGGTCTTTTTGAACGCACTAACAAACTCACTCGGGGTTGAAATCCCCGAGCTTTTACCAAAACCAAAGTGCAATAATACCACCCGCAAGAAGACGAGTATTATCACAGTATAGTTAAGGATCGAACCCAAAGGACAACCTTTTTAAGAATCCTTGTCAGTCGAATCTAGCTCAAGTAAAACTAATATTTAGAACGATTGGTTGATTTGAGGTTACTTAAACTAATTGCAAGAAAGTAAAGGCTGAATTATAGTTGGGTTTAGATCAATGATATGAAATTGCTGGGATGGTACCGGGTTTCACCACCGCTACATGTGCAAACACCTTCAATCACAAACAAACCAGGCAAGATATATTAATCCAAATAGAGCTGCTGCAGAACCCCTCGTGAGGGTGTTAGGTTCGCGTAAGCATCACCTTAGGCATCAGATGTCTCGTCACCATCCGGATCACTTACTTACGGCTCTGAAGAAATCCCATTCTATTTCTAGTTTGGGAGTCAACCACATTAATTGATAAGTGAGCAGGAAATTAATATACAAGCAAACATCGACGACTAACAAGAAGATACAAAATCCAACTAAGGTTGTGAACCCCCTGTAAAGGCGTTAGGCACATAGAAGAATCACTGAAGGCTAGATGGCTCGTCCCCTCGCGGATCATACACTTACGACCTCAAGAAATCCTTTCAGAAGTTCTCGTCAAGGAGTCAACTTGTTAAACAACATTCTATCCTACATATAGATGTTCTCGTAATATAGGTAGAACAGAGATGAAAGCAAGCAATTAATCAAACTACAAGCATAACGGTTAACCACAAGATGAAGAGTTATATACATTGCCATGGAAAGTTTAGCAAAAGAACATGATGTGCATGGGCAGCGGGGTTAGTCCCCCCACCCCAGCGAAAAGTTACTACTCGCTCATGATGCGAGAAATAAGAAGAATGAGAAAGAGAGAGAAATCCGCCATGAACTCGGTGCAGAAGGTAGTCGCAGCTCGGTGAAGAAGATACTGCCTCCTACGTCGTGTCGGAGCAGATTTGGACACGAACGGGAGTTTCCAAGACAGACCAGACAGTCTCCCTCACTCCGTCTTCCTTCTCTCCTCAGCCTCCTTGGTTGCAGCACGGGTAGTAGATTAAATGGAACTGGCGTAAACTGGACTGGATTTGGATCGGAACTGTGTTCGGGTAGCCTGGCGGCGTCCGGATCTGATGCCCCAAATAAGGACCATGTTGGTCCTATTTATAGGCACTGGACTGGCCCTCACATTTTTGGTGTGATTCCAGTCCGAAAATATCTTGCCCAAACGGTTTGATAAAAAATCTTGGTCATACGGTTTTTGTTTTAGTGCCACTTTATCAAACGGTTTGGTATCTATTCGGTTTGCACTTCAACCCTTATCCAAATGGTTTCTTGGTATACTCTGCCAAACGGTCTTGGATGTTACTGTGATCATTCGGTCCTCATGCAATTGTTCAAACGGTTTGCATTATGCAAACGGTTTGCAGCTTTTCACAATCCATTCGGTCTTGGCTGTGCGAGTGACCATGCGGTCTTGGTACGTGTTAATGTAGCAAACAATTCTGCAGCCCCAACTCCATGTGGTCTGCATGCATGGACTTTATTCAATCAGTTTGACAGATATCTCTCATTCGGTCTTGTATTGTGCTGCATGTCCATGCGGTCTTGTGTAAAAGATCAAATGGTCTTGATGCATGGCTTCCATACGATCCCGCAGTCCGGCTGCAAATGGTTTCACAGTCTGGCTCCAACCGGTCTCACAGACCGATGCTACTCAAATGATCTGGTCTGGCTAAACGGTCTTCGCTGCCAAACGGTCTTCGTGGCCAAAAGGTCTTGAGACCGAATGTTCTCAAACAGTCTTGAGACCGCATGGGCTCAAACGGTCTTGAGACTAAATGTGTTCAAACGATCTTGAGACCGCATGGGCTCAAACAGTCTTGAGACCGAATGCGCTCAAATGGTCTTGAGACCGCATGGGCTCAAACGGTCTTGAGACTGAATGTGCTCAAACGGTCTTGAGACTGAATGCGCTCAAACGGTCTTGAGACCACATGGGCTCAAACGGTCTTGAGACCAAATGCGCTCAAACGGTCTTGAGACCGCATGGGCTCAAACGGTCTTGAGACCGAATTCCCTCAAATGGTCTTGAGACCGCATGGGTCAAACGGTCTTGAGACCGAATGCGCTCAAACGGTCTTGAGACCAAATGCGCTCAAACGGTCTTATTCAGCTTTGTCAAAACCTGCATTAAATGAACAATATTTAGTTAAAACCTTGATAATCGAATCAACTAAGTAGTTTTGCACATTATGATTCATATTGAGTGAAAAAGTATGTATATATAGTTGAATTTGGTCCCGAAGTGATAATTGAATTTCATGATGAATATGCATTCATCAAAACACCCCGAACTTAAACGTTGCTCATCCTCGAGTAACACAAAATCTGAAACAGTCGCCAAATGAATACTTTCAATTCGTGTGATTTCTTCATCTTTACATCACGAATGTTTTCTTTCTGCTTAATATGACTCAGTATCTCAACCTCCTGATACCACTAAACACATCTTACCATATCTTCGTTCCTGAGTTCGTTTTCCAATATCACTTCCTCCTCACTTTTTCCAACAACAAGCATGTCAAAGAGCTTTGTAAGAGTCCAGAGATACCCGCAGAACAGCAAGTGTGCATCCGATCTGACACTGGTGTTTTTCAGGATAGTGGGGGCATGCATTGTGCCATTAGGTAGAAAATGGAGTGAAAGGTGGTATGGAAGGAAGAAGTAAATATCTCCTCTATTCGACTCGAGATTTTTATTTGCTATGCAATTTCATTTATTGTATTTTTTTGTGCAAATCTCTCCTCTATTCGACTCGAGATTACATTTCTTTTTGTGTGCACTTTGGCATCTTTTGTTTGCAAATATCTCCTCTATTCGACTCGAGATTGCATTTTTGGTGGTACGCCCCTATTAATTTGTTAGGGGTATGGAAGAAGCAAATATAGAGGGAAGTGGCGTGCCACCCCGAACTTAGGGTTAGGCACTATTTTGGCTACTTTTGTTTCTTTTTTTTATGGATGGAGAGATACGAAGATGATAGAAGAAGTGTAGAAGAGAGTTCAGATCAGAATGCAACTTGATTTACAATTCAGTGCACTAGGTTGTTCTCTTTGTCGTACTCTGCTCAAATAATGACTTGATGAGGATCCGGTGGATATTCCATGTTATTGTTCCACTAGTCAGTTAGGAAGCACGACGTGTTTGGTCCCTATCAGTTCGAAAGACACTTATCAATTTTGCAAAAGTAACATGATGTTAGGAGTCATAAGCTTCACAAGATGATTTCAATTAAAAGGCTTGTTTCAAAAAATGGTCCTTTTGAGGATTTACTTTGAACAAGGGGGATTAATGATTCAAAATGCATAGCAGTTTAGTAAGTGATTTTTACTGAAACATGAAGTGTCAAAAATTCATCAAGTATCTGCTCAATTTCTTTGAAAAACATTAAAAAATTGAAAATTTTGAATTTTTTTAATCAAGAATGTGATAGTGAAAACTTAAGTATGAAAAGGATGGGTGTAGGTGGAAAGTGAGGTACGTACCACCCACCCTCCACCCCGAACCTATAGATTTGCTCGTCCCGAGCAAACCCTAAATCCAAGATGGAGGGGAAAAATCATGCCAGAATGACTACCAGGTGTGGTTGCGTTCCAATCAGCGAACATCCGTGTATCTGAAAATCTCAAAGGTTAAAGAGCAATTAGATCTTAAAATAGCATCTTGTGATGCTAATTTTATTTAATGAATTATTAACTAGGAGGTAAAAACAAAATTGAATAAACGAAAGTAAAACAAATTTATTGATCGGGTTGCCTCCCGACAAGCGCCTTTGTTTTATGTCGATGGCTCGACTGGATCCTTCAGCTTCATGGTGGATCTTTTGGATTGGTGAGTTCCAGCGTTGCTTTAGTGCCTATGTCAGTTGAGATGAAATATCTCTTTAAACGGTGACCATTTGTTACAAATTCACCTGAATTTTCACTCCATAATGAGAAGGCACCATGTGGAGAGATGCTCTTGACGATGTATGGTCCAGACCAGCGTGAGCGGAGTTTTCCTGGGAATAACTTCAATCTTGAGTTGACTAGAAGAACTTGGTCTCCCACTTGTATGTCTTTTCTTTTCAGATGTCCATCGTGCCAAAGTTTTGTACGTTCTTTGTAGATTCGTGCCTTCTCATAAGTTGTCATCCTGAGTTCATCCAGCTCTTGGAGTTGTAGAATCCTGGCTTGGCCTGCTTCTTTCATATCAAAGTTCAATTGTTTAATTGACCACCATGCCTTGTGTTCCAGTTCGACTGGTAGGTGACAAGCTTTTCCATATATTAATCGAAAAGGTGTAGTCCCAATGGGAGTTTTATAAGCAGTTCGATAGGCCCATAAGGTGTCATTGATTTTTGTTGACTAATCCTTTCGATTGCGTCCTACAGTTTTTTTAGAATAGCCTTTAGTTGACGGTTAGAGACCTATACCTGTCCACTTGTTTGTGGATGGTAAGGCGAGGCTACCTTATGTGTTACACCGTATTTTCTCAGTAAAGCTTCAAAGCTTCTTTCAAGGAAGTGGGAACCTCCGTCAGATATCACGGTACGTGGCACTCCAAAACGGGGGAAAATAATCTCTTTGAATAATTTGATCACGGGTTTGGAATCACTAGTGACGGTTGGTATAGCTTCAACCCATTTTGAGACGTAGTCTACCGCCACTAGGATGTATGAGAATCCATGAGAAGATGGGAATGGACCCATGTAGTCCACCCCCAAACGTCGAATATCTCTACTTCTTGCCATAGATTCAGCGGCATCTCATCTCTCTTTGTTATATTGCCTGATCTTTGACATTTGTCACATGACAGGACAAAGTCGTAAGAATCTTTAGTTATGGTTGGCCAGAAGAATCCACATTGCAAAACCTTTAAAGCAGTCTTTTTAGAGCTCATATGTCCTCCCACAGGTCCTGAGTGACATTGTTCCAAAATAAATTGAGCTTCTTCTTCAGCAATACATCGTCTATACAGACCGTCGGCACATAGTTTAAAAAGATATGGCTCATCCCAGTGATATTGCTTCACATCATGCATGAACTTCTTCAAGGCATTTCCGGTGCATTGGGGGTGGATCACCCCAGCAGCAAGGTAGTTCACAAAATCCGAGTACCACGGTATAACTTCTGAGACCTTCATTAGTTGATCATCCGGAAGAGAATCGTTAATCGGAATCTTCTCTATATCCTGAGTGTGGATGCGACTGAGGTAGTCTTCTACAACATTCTCTGTGCCCTTTTTATCTCTTATCTCCAGATCAAATTCTTGCAATAGGAGAATCCATCTAATTAACCTGGGTTTCACATCTTTCTTTGCCAGAAGGTAACGAATGGCAGCGTGGTCTATGTAGACAATGACTTTCGAACCAATTAGGTAGGATCTGAACTTGTCAAAGGCATACACAACTGCTAGAAGTTCTTTCTCAGTAGTAGCATAATTCCTCTGGGCTTCATCGAGGGTTTTCGATGCATAATAGATCACATAGTGTTTCTTCTCTATATATTGTCCAAGCACAACACCCACAGCATAATCACTGGCATCACACATGATTTCGAATGGGTGATCCCAATCAGGAGCTCTAATGATGGGGTGGTTGTAAGGGCCTTCTTCAGTGTGTTGAAGCTTTTGACACATTCTTCATGGAAATTGAAATCAGTATCCTTTAGTAATAGGTTCGTCATTGGCTTCATTATCTTGGAAAAATACTTTATGAACCTTCTGTAAAATCCTGCATGGCCTAGGAAAGCGCAAACTTCTTTTACATTTGTGGGTGTAGCCAGTTTAGAAATCACTTCAATCTTGGCTTTATCTACTTCAATTCCTCTATTGCTGACCCTATGACCGGGGACAATGCCTTCTTTTACCATAAAATGGCACTTTTCCCAATTTAGCACAAGATGTGGGTCTTCACAACGTTTGAGGACTAGGGAAAGGTGCTTAAGACATGAATCAAATGAATCTCCATATATAGAAAAATCATCCATAAAAACCTCAATAATGGTTTCAGTGAGACCGACAAATATTACAGCCATGCAATGTTGGAAAGTTGCAGGTGCATTGCAGAGGCCAAATAGCATTCTTTTAAATGTGTATGTTCCGAATGGGCAGGTAAAGGTCGTTTTCTCTTGGTCATCTGGATGTATGGGTATTTGATAGAATCCAGAGTAACCGTCAAGATAACAAAAATATTCTTGGTGAGCCAACCTTTCCAAGACTTGATCAAGGAAGGGCATAGGAAAATGATCTTTTCGAGTTGCCTTGTTCAATTTTATATAATCTATGCACATCCTCCACCCTGTGACTGTTCGAGTGGGGATGAGTTCATTGTTTTCATTCCTTATAACAGTCGTTCCACCTTTCTTCGGGACAACATGCACTGGGCTTACCCATGGCGAATCAGATATCAGATAGATTATTCCTACTGTGAGCAATTTAATGACCTCGCTACGGACCACTTCCTTCATTGGGTTCAATTTCCGTTGATGATCAATAGTAGGTTTGTGATCTTCCAGCATAGGGATCTTATGCATACACAGCGCTTGACTGACCCCAGTGAGGTCACTCATTTTATAACCGATGGCTTTCTTTCTTTCCCTCAATTCCTTCAAAAGTTTCTCTTCTTGTTCAGCTGTTAGATCGGAATTTATAATAACTGGACAAACCTTGAGATCGTCTAAAAACACGTACTTCAGTCCTTCGGGAAGAGGCTTCATTTCAGGAGCTTCTGGTTTTTCGCTTGTTTCTTCTGTAGTTTCCATAGCTTTGAGTTCTTCACTAGTGGCTTCAACATCTTCCTTAGCGGAGTCGAGGGATTCGATGCAATCTTTTACTTGTTCATCAATTGACTCATCAACTGATGGGTTTGTTAGGGCAACTTCTAAAGGATTGTCTGATTCATGTTGCTCTTGAGTCAGAAGTGACATTTTCTCAATGCAGTCAATCAGGTATACTTCTTCTTGCATACTTGGTCTTCTCATACTTTCAAAAACCTTAATCCGAGAGTTTCTTTGCCTAATCTGAGTAGTAAGGTACCAGCTTCAACATTTATCAGGGCTCTTGCAGTGGCGAGGAATAGACAACCAAAGATGAGAGGATATCTGGTGTCTTCTCTGATGTTCATAATGACGAAGTCACATGGAACATATGTGTCCTTGCCTACCTTGACCGGGACATCCTCCAGAATCCCAAACGGATGTTTTATCAAATTGTCTGCAAGCTGTATAGTCATACCAGTAGGAAGCAAATCTACAAACCCTAGTCTGTTGCACAGGCTAAGTGGCATAATAGAGATGTTTGCACCGAGATCTGCCAATCCTTTCTTACATGATGAGTCGCCAATGTGACATGAAATTCCAAAGGATCCTGGGTCTTTTTGTTTCTTTGGCATCTTGCTCAATATGATATCTGATGTAGTTGTAGCCAGTTTTAATGTCTCATATTCTTCGATTATATACTTCCTGGTGAGGAGTGACTTTAGGTACTTAGTCCAGGCTGGTATCTCATCTAGAGCATCCAAAAAGGGTATATCAACATGAAGTTTCTTCATAGATTCTTTAAACTTATTGAATCTAGTATCAAGCTTGGTTTGCCTTAGACGAGTTGGAAAAGGTATACGAGGCTTATATATAGGAATATCAGGTTCTGGTGTTTCAGCTTCTTCATCAGTAGGTTTCTCAGGACTTCTCTTATCTGTCTTATCATCTTTTGATTGAGACTCTAGAGTTGTGGAGTTTTGGACAATCACAGGTTCATCTTCGTCTGTAATAACCACAGGTGTCTTTACTGGGGGATCTGAATAATCTTTTCCTAACCTGGTGGTGACTGCCTTCAACTGTTCAGGATGCTTAGGATTGTTCTCGGGTTGTCCAGCAAAGACTCCAGTAGGTGGCTTTATGCTAGCTGCAAGTTGAGCTAATTGAGATTCAATAGCCTTCTGCTGAGCTTGTTGGTTGGCTATCATAGTTTGTTGAGTTTGCAACATCTTTTCAATGGCTGATAGCTTGTCATCAGAAGAGATGGGTCCTGCTTGTTGTCCTTGTTGTTGATTAAGATTCTGATACTGAGAGTTGTTTTGATAATTATTGTAGTTCCTATTCTGAAAGTTCCCCTTGAAATTCCCTTGATTCCCAAAATTCTGTTGTTGGTTATATTGGAATCTTGGTGGGCCTCTTGGTTTATTGTTTGAACCAAATTGATGTGAGTTTACTGCTCCAGAGGGGTTTCCATATTGGAAACCTGGGTGATTCCTATTCTGATTCAGATTGTAATAACTTTGCCCAGGAATAGTGTTGATAGCATTAAGATTTTCCATCTGACCATTATCTCCTTGTCCACATACATTGCTCAGTACAACGTCATAGAGAACATTGCATGATAAAATGGAATGATCGGTGCTCTTACATGCTTCATAGAACAAGGAAGTGGACTTGACCTATTCTGGTCGCCGAGTGGGTGAACGTCCTCTTCCAATAGCAGCTAAAGATGATTCAAAATGGTCTTGCTTGGCAACCAAGACTTTCAAGGTTTCAGCGATAGACTTGTACTCAGGAATAGCTTCGGCCATAGCTACCTTCAAGACTCCTTTACCTACAGATCTTCCCCAATTGGCTTGATTTTCTGCTCCCACGGTGACGACTCTCCATGCACTGTCATAACTTTGACGCATGAAGTTTCCTCCATATGAGGAATCTAGAAACCTCTTAATATCATCATCCACACCCCTATAGAAAATCTCAATGAGTTGGTTTTTGGGAATTCAATGGTGTGGACATTTGCGTAGAATCTCTTTGTACCTATCCCATGCTTCAGCGAGAGTTTCTCCAGGGACTTGAGTGAAATTTGTTATCCGGCCCCTAATTTCATATGTGAGAGATGGAGGATAGAATTTTTCCAGAAACACATTTTGGAGTTGTTCCCAGGTGGTGATGGGTATTTCACTTTGCAATGAATTGTACCAACTTATGGCTCTATCAGCAAGGGAATACTTGAAGAGACGAAGTCGAATGGCATCATTAGTGACTCCGTTTTGCTTTGTCATAGCACATAGATCGATGAATCTCAGAAGATGTCCTTGGCTGTCCTCTGCTTGTTTGCCATAGAAAGGGTTGTTTTGAAGTAACGTGATCCAATGTGCCCTAATCTCAAAATTGGCAGCATTGATGGGAGGAGGTTGTACTGGATGATGAACATTCGTAGCTTTCGGGATTGAGAACTCTCTGAGATCCTTTTGTAGTTCAGCAGCTTGCGCTGCTGCTTGTACTACTAGGATTTCCTGTTGAACCGCAACCCTGGATTCTTGCATGAGTCTCTCTCTTTGTGCATTGATGGCTTGAGCCACCCTTCAGGCTACCTCTTCTTATTGAGCCATCCTTTCTTGATTCTCTCTGACCTGACGGTGGAAAGTTCTATCTATTTCAGGGTCAAAGCTCGTTGTGAGTCTGGGGTTGTCCGAACGGTGCATACACTATGCCTTGGGTTGTACCTGAAAATAGAAATATTTTGAAAATGAGATCCACAAAGTAGAGTCAAATTCAAGTAGATGATCGATTGTTTCAAAAGAAAAAGCAAAATCCTAGATTAGTCTTAAAAGAACTAGATTTGACTAACTGATTTCGTTGTCCCTGGCAACTGCGCCAGAATTTGACGTGATCCTTTTGAACGCACTAACAAACTCACTCGGGGTTGAAATCCCTGAGCTTTTACCAAAAACAAAGTGCAATAATACCACCCGCAAGCGGACGAATGTTATCGCAGTATAGTTAAGGATCGAACCCAAAGGACAACCTTTTTAAGAATCCTTGTCAGTCGAATCTAGCTCAAGTAAAACTAATATTTAGAACGATTGGTTGATTTGAGGTTACTTAAACTAATTGAAAGAAAGTAAAGTCTGAATTATAGTTGGGTTTAGATCATTGATATGGAATCGCTGGGATGGTACCGGGTTTCACCACCGCTACACGCGCAAACACCTTCAATCACAAACAAACCAGGCAAGATATATTAATCCAAATAGAGCTGCTGCAGAACCCCCCGTGAGGGCGTTAGGTTCGCGTAAGCATCACCTTAGGCATCAGATGTCTCATCACCATCCGGATCACTTACTTACAGCTCTGAAGAAATCCCATTCTATTTCTAGTTTGGGAGTCAACCGCATTAATCGATAAGCGAGCAGGAAATTAATATATGAGCAAACATCGATGACTAACAAGAAGATACAAAATCCAACTAAGGTTGTGAACCCCTGTAAAGGTGTTAGGCACACAGAAGCATCACCGAAGGCTAGATGGATCGTCCCCTCGTGGATCATACACTCACGACCTCAAGGAATCCTTTCATAAGTTCTCTTCAAGGAGTCAACTTGTTAAATGACATTCTATCCTACATATAGATGTTCTCGCAATATAGGTAGAACAGAGATGAAAGCAAGCAATTAATCAAACTACAAGCATAACGGTTAACCACGAGATGAAGAGTTATATACATTGCCATGGAAAGTTTAGCAAAAGAACATGATGTGCATGGGCAGCGGGGTTAGTCCCCGCACCCCAGCGAAAAGGTACTACTCGCTCATGATGCGAGAAATAAGAAGAATGAGAAAGAGAGAGAAATCCGCCATGAACTCGGTGCAGAAGGTAGTCGTAGCTCGGTGAAGAAGATACGGCCTCCTACGTCATGTCGGAGTAGATCTGGACACGAACGGGAGTTTCCAAGACAGACCGTACAGTCTCCCTCGCTCCGTCTTCCTTCTCTCCTCAGCCTCCTTGGTTGCAGCACAGGCAGTAGGTGAAATGGAACTGGCGTAAACTGGACTAGATTTGGATCGGAACTGTGTTCGGGCAGCCTGGCGGCGTCTAGATCTGATGCCCCAAATAAGGACCCTGTTGGTACTATTTATAGGTACTGGACTGGCCCTCACATTTTTGGTGTGATTCCAGTCCAAAAATATTTTTCCCAAATGGTTTGATAAAAAATCTTGGTCATATGGTTTGCTTTAGTGCCACTTTATCAAATGGTTTGGTATCTATTCAGTTTGCACTTCAGCCCTTATCCAAACGGTTTCATGGCATACTCTGCCAAACGGTCTTGGATGCTACTGTGATCATTCGGTCCTCATGCAATTGTCCAAACGGTTTGCAGCTTTTCATGATCCATTCGGTCTTGGCTGTGCGAGTGACCATGCAGTCTTGGTACGTGTTATTGTAGCAAATAGTTCCACAGCCCCAACTCCATGCGGTCTGCATGCATGGACTTTATTCAATCAGTTTGGCAGATATCTCTCATTCGGTCTCGTATTGTGCTGCATGTCCATGCGGTCTTGTGTAAAAGATCAAACGGTCTTGATGCATAGCTTCCATACGGTCCCGCAGTCCGGCTGCAAACGGTTTCGCAGTCTGGCTCCAACCGGTCTCGTAGACCGGTGCTACTCAAATGATCTGGTCTGGCTAAACGGTCTTCGCTGCCAAACGGTCTTCGTGGCCAAACGGTCTTGAGACCGAATGCGCTCAAACAGTCTTGAGACCACATGGGCTCAAACGGTCTTGAGACCGAATGCGCTCAAATGGTCTTGAGACCGCATGGGCTTAAGCAGTCTTGAGACTGAATGCGCTCAAATGGTCTTGAGACCGCATGGGATCAAACGGTCATGAGACCGAATGCGCTCAAACGGTCTTGAGACCGAATGTGCTCAAACAGTCTTGAGACCGCATGGGCTCAAATGGTCTTGAGACCGAATGCACTCAAACGGTCTTGAGACCGCATGGGCTCAAACGGTCTTGAGACCGAATGCGCTCAAACGGTCTTGAGACCGCATGGGCTCAAACGGTGTTGAGACTGAATGCGCTCAAACGGTCTTGAGACCGCATGGTCTCAAACGGTCTTGAGACCGAATGTGCTCAAACGGTCTTGAGACCGAATGTGCTCAAACGGTCTTGTTCAGCTTTGTCAAAACCTGCATTAAATGAACAATATTTAGTTAAAACCTTGATAATCGAATCAACTAAGTAGTTTTGCACATTATGATTCATATTGAGTGAAAAAGTGTGTATATAGTTGAATTTGGTCCCGAAGTGATAATTGAATTTCATGATGAATATGCATTCATCAAGAGGCGCAAGAAGACCTGGGGAACGAGGGACGAGAAGGGCCGGCAGGAGATATAGTGCCCTCCTTCGAGAACTTTGACAGATGGAGCTGCTTCAGCCTGTCGACTGAAGAACTCACTTTAATTATGAGCTCTCTGAAGGACAAAACCTCGTCAGGAGATGTCATCTTCGAACGAGAAGGCATCTGCGTGCTCAAAGATGACATTCGAGATACGTTGAAAGCAGGAGGGTACTTCTCTGTAAGCACAATGTCAGCCTACCAGGCGCTGTTAGGGGATTCAATGTCAAACTCACATATGGCATATTTCCTACTGGTAGATGACATTCTCAAAGACAAGAAGATGGGAGAGATAGAACGGCTGCAAAGACATCTTCAAGCATCGACGCCAGAACACATCTTCCAACCTATTCTTCATGATAATCACTAGACTTTGCTGCATGTCGATCTCTTAAAGAAAGTTGTGATTCTGTACAACAGTTCTGATGCAGCTTTCTCACTAAAGAAAATGAAAAACATGACTACAACAAAGTCCCCTACAGAAGAAAAATCCAATACCTACGCCGAAGCCGTCATCGAGATGATAAAGCAGCATTGCAGAGGATACGTCAGCACGAAAGGAAAGGATTTCAAGAAAACCCAATATTGCCACCGTAGCCCTCAACAGATACCCCTATCAAACGACTGTGGGTTCTTCTTCCTTTCATGGATGGTCGCCATAGCCATTGGAAGCCAGAAAATAGAGAACATGTAGTACGAGCAATATCACGTGCTACGGGGTATCTATGTCAGCATGCTCCTGGAATCCAAATGGGCCTTCCCCACCAAATAAACAACTAAAGATGGCCCGTTTATACTTTTAACTCAAATTTTGACACCCTGAGACGGGGTGCATGATAAGTTTGGGGGAGGAGTAATAAATGGGCCACAGAGGTACTTACACCTTTCTCTTACTTTTACTGCATATCCCTTTAACTACAAATGCAAAAAATCTTTTTATCTGAAATACTGTTGCAACTCACCTTTTAGAAGATCGCTTTCTCTCGCTAAAATTTTCCAAACACAGTGTTCAAACTCTTTGAGAAAGGAATGACAACTTACACATGAAAGAGTGAGAAAAACAACAGTCATAGCATGACCCCTTTATCCTATTCTTGCAGTAAGATGTTGTAATTGTAACAACCTTAACTCATGAAAACCCTGCAAGCTAAGAGAACCTTGGTTGTACTCCTAAACAACCATCCCACCAGACGCTATCATCCAGAAAACCCTAGTTTCAGTAGATAGGAAAAAGCTTCCCTATTCAAGGAAAAGTTTCAAAAAAGAGGCTTGTCCGCCCAGAAAATCAATCCAAATCCTAAAAACCCAAGCCCGAAAGGAGAGTAAATAAAATAAAAAAAAGCCAAAAAAGCAAATAAAGAAAAGAATATGAGAGTTGTTCCCTAAAAGATGCCTAAGGTTTCTGCCCGATCGGTGTATAGCTGCACTCATGAATTCAGATATGTCGTGCCCGTAAGTAGAAACTTGAAGCCAAACTTTCACACCTCCGAGCCTGAATGGAACCTCGCATACCACCTGACTTAAAGTCAGAGACCCAAAAAGGGAAACAATGTTCTTACGACAGTTGAGGTGAGGAGTTCAGGGCAAAGAGGAAACACCTAATAAGCTTCTAGCCTACCCTTACACATTAGCATAGGGCCAACTGAAAATAAAGGATAGGTGTGAAAGATACCTTTCGAAAGGATGTGGCGTTAGTATGGATGTTTAGCTAAAAGTGGGGTGATGTGTTGAGAGGGAGAAACCTTTTATAATGAAGGTTATGACAAACATGAGGTTGTGCAACTCTGAGTTTAAGAGGAAAGATTGAGATCTAAAGGCTTGAATGCACACTACAACAGTCGTGGTGCAAGGATGGGATATTTCGGTCATGCTTCTGTGTTATCCTCTAATCTTGTTTATTCTCTCTTCGGGACTCTCGAACCTGCACTTGGCTTGAGGACAGGCTTGATTCTAAGTTTGGGGGAGTTGATAACACAATACTTTACGTATTTTCTGTATATATTTTACACCACTTTTAGCATGATTTTAGTTAGCTTTTAATATAATTTCTTTATCGTTTAGACTAAATCCTTGATAAATAATTTCAAGAATCAACATGCCAAAAGTCGCGACCGCAGCTATCCAAGGGCCACGACCGTGGCTATCCAAGGGCCGCGACCGCGGCTATCCAAGGGTCGCGACCACGGCTATCCAAGGGCCGCGACCGCAGCTATCCAAGGGTCGCGACCGCGGATATCCAAAGGACGCGACCGCGGCTATCCAAAGGCCACGACCGAAGCTATCCAAAGGTCGTGACCGCAGCTATCCAAAGTCCGCGTCCGTAGCTATCCAAAGGCCACAACCGTGGCTATTCAAAGATTGAGACCGCGGTCTCTCCAACCGCGACTGCGATCTTAAGTCGGTGGAAGGCGTCTATAAATAGCACCCCACCTGTCTTGTCAAGGGGGGATCCGATCCAGTTACCACAAAGTGTTGTCGCATCGTTGACTCATGGGCAGCCATCCATCAGTCTTGGACCTCCGGAGTGAAAGCCAAGGAGAGAGAAGACGCTCATTCACGCTTGGCAACCATCCGCCACTTCCCCTTCTTCGAGAGAAGAAGAACTTCGCGGGGTATATCCAGATCTGAAGAAGTATTGTGTAGTATCACGTTCCTTCCACTCTAGATCTATTTCTTCCTCACACTGTACTCACCTCCATTCCTTCGTTGTATAACATGGGACGGATTTACTATAGCATCGTTCTGCTGTTCGCAAGCATGAGCGGCTAAACACTTTAACTTGGGTTGGGGGAGGCCCCTAAGGCTCTCCCAACATGTATATCATCTCTTTCTTTAGAATATACATATTCTTATCAAGATTATCTCTGTGCACCTATTTTAATGCTTCACTTGTATGATTAGCTACCATCTTATGATGTTAGATTGTTGATATCTCGAGAGAGTAATATCACTTTTATCTTGTGACATGGAGTGGTATGATTGCACGAAAGTGTTAGAATACTAAAGCTTTAAACCATATGTTTTGATACGAAGGTTTATGAGTTGTTATCTCGAGAGAGAGGCTCCTTTTAGACCAAGTTCTATCCTCATCTCGAGAGAGAGTGGAATAGATGTTTTTCTTGGTTGCTTGTAATCTTGATACGAGTGTGTGAGAGAGAGAGATGGCTTTGCATGTTGGTGAGATGCTTTAGTTGGTGAACCCCAACTCGGGTTTTCCTCTTATAATCGTTTACAAGTAGTTTCTTTTGCTTTCCTTTTACCATTCTTATATACGTGTTACCGTTCCTTAGGGAACGTTTATTATCACCTTTGTCTGGAGTATAAGGGTGTTGATTTTGTGTTCTTAGCATGACCAACCTTATCCCTGTATTCGACCTCGATCGCTACATCGGACCCCGTTTATCGTTGCGGGGGCCTTAGAGTCGGGTTATCTCTTTAAAAGTCCGACTACTTTTATCCACCTCTTTTGGATGTGCGATTTAGGCCGGTCAACATCCTCTAAGGATGATGCCAACCCTAACCCTTTAGTAGTTAGGGAGAGAGATGTCACGATGAGTTGGACATCATGGTTGACCATACAGGTATGTATGTGGGTTGACATGCGTAGAGGCTTTGTGTACCCATGAGAAGCACGATCTAGGTTTGACCTAGTGCTTTTGGTAACCTGACCTTGGGTGGTCATGCCTATTGAGGGTGAGGAATAGCTCCCTCTCATGGAGGATAGTGGTGACCATATAGAAACCCTTATGGGAATATAGGAGCAGGGAAGAGGCATGCGCCTATGTAGAGGTGGACAGCAGCAGGCTGATCATAGGTTTTAGACCTAGACATGTAGGGTTATGCCTGATGTTCATGAGAGGAGCATGCAGAGCCTGGGATGATCTGTGTCGGACATAGGTCTTGATAGTATGTTTCACCCTGGTAGGTGTAGACCCATATCCTGAAGGGCTTGACCCATCTTCTATGAGAGAACCTCAAGTTGTAGGACCATTTCTAGGGTTTTCTCTAGAGAGAGGGCAAGGCCCGATGAAGAAGGCTAGAGACCTTGACTCTGAGACACGAGGGACCATGAGAAGTTGGGTATGTTATGAACTGTATTAGACGACCCTAAGTAGATAGTTGTGGTTGCCTCATGCACGATCCTTGGAGGCTTGTTGTACCTTGGATGCCTTTAGAGGAACCAAATCCTAGAAAGAGAAAGAGGCTTCCTGAACCATTGTACAGAAGTGTAGGTGCCTAACTTACCTTTTAGGTATAGGAAGGAGAGCTCCTTAGACCCTGATGAGGTATGGTAACAAGTTGTGGGGCCTCGCACCCAGTTGGCTGTCCCTGTGTAGGACTATAAGGTGTGGTTCACGTGGAAGAATGGTGGGAAGTGTATGCCATGCCTTGTGCATGTTTGGTTCGTGGTTAGACAGTTGATGCATAAGAAGTGAACTTAGGGTTCCTAGACCAAAGAGGGTAAGTGGTAGTACGTGGTGCACCTGATGCTCACAAAGATGTTTGAGTTCCTAAGGATACAAGTATGGAACCCCTCTCATGTTTAGAGGAAAAGGAAACCCCTTCGACTAAGGTATATGTTTGATGAACCCCTCACACGTGTTGGTGACATATATATGAGTTTGTTCAACTTCGAGGAATAAGGAACAAGTAGGACATACCTAGAGTGTCTTATTAGGCTGTCTTCTTGCTAGCTATGTGTATAGGTAGCATAATAGGGCTATGCATGCACATGATGATGTAAACCTTGGAAGAACAAATGTTTGTGACCTTTTCTACTATCAAGAGATAGTTTTCTCCCATCTTGGGAAGGGACCTTTTGTAGATTGAGTACCAACTTTTGTTTAGGTTCAAATTAACCCAAAGAGGTCTCTCATAAGAGCTTAATGAGCTAAGTGGAGAGTACATCATATGAACATGAATCTATAGACCCATGTGTGACCATCTCTAAGGGGCATGCGAATATGTTGCCATGGAGGTAACTTGTATGGGGCCAGACTAAGATAGATAGGTCACCATGATTTCCATGAAGGGATGTAAGTTTGACCATGAGTGCCCAGAGAGATGACGTAGATTCGGGTAAGGATTCAAGTTTGAGATGTACCATGATAGAATCCTAAGTCAATACTAGGGTCAAGTAGGGATAACATCGATGGAAGTAAGAGTTGCATGTTTCCTACATGCACAAGACCATAGGGTCACAAGGTAACAACTACCTTTGCCCGAGGCCCATGGGTTATGAGTTTGGCCACCTTTATGAGTTCATGGGGCCTAAGGGGTAAATGTGATAGACATTCCCTAGATGCATAAGGGTCAGATCACTCCAAAAGTGTCGATACCCTAGAGACCTTGAGGTAACGACTAAGGATTGTACATAAAAGAGATATGTTAAGATCCAGAGGTGATGGGAAAAGTCTTCCCATGGGTGCAGACCCATAATCGAGATGTTAATTTTGTGGAGACATGTAATGTACATTTCAACTTGGATTGGAAATGTTATGGCGATGTGTGATGCACCATCTCTACAATTGGAACGGGATGAACTTTGTATTTGGACTGCAGCCAAATGCTTATTTCCTCTCATTATGAGTGTGAGAGACAGGACAAAGTGCATGCCATATACTAAGGATGAAGGTGATATGAGTTGAAACTTTCCTATGATGTTTGAGTATATGGGAAGTACCACATCCTTTTGAGCGTATGTTGGATATATGGTTTGAAAACACAAAGAGAACAAGGTAGTATGAAGATGTACCTCTCTAAAAGAAGTTTAGAATCTATAAGTTATAAATTTGGGTTTGATAACTGAGATGATGAGCTTAAAGTTTTCTTGACTCAGTTAGACCTAAACCCAAGATGAGGATGATGAGGGGAGTATAGAAGACTAGACGTATGTGGCTAACACCCAGATACAACCTGACATGTTGGTTAAGATGGTTGATACTCAGTTAGCCAGCCTAGAGCTTGATGAGATAGAAGGATGGTTGTAAGAACATCAGATACACTTCTCAGGCAGAGAAGGTGGTGAAACCCACTACTTGAGCATTTTAGGGTTTCTGCGGAAGTCATCTTTGAGGAATCATGTCATGTAATGAGCTCATGATTTTAAGCATATCATTAATTCCATGGTACTACCAAGATGGTTAAGGTTTGTAGTAGTACCTTGAAGACCTGAGATGAAGAAGAATATAGTGTTCCATGTGGCATGTCGCCATACATGCCAAAGTATGAAGGATGAATACCAATAACCCAAGGAGTTGCTACAGATAATGAGGAGTCCCCAAGAGGGAATGGGAGCAGATCACCATGGACATTGTGGTGGGTCTCCCCTGGGCCAAGAGAGGTCATGATGCAATATGGGTTATGGTAGATTGCCTTATCAAGTTGACCTAATCCCTTACTTAGGAGAGGGTACTATCAGTGAGATAGATATGCTTGAACTATATATATGAGAAAGAGATAGTTCAACTACACCATGATTCAAGTTCATAGGTTCTTATGGTAGATCGCCTTATCAAGTTGACCTAATCCCTTACTTAGGAGAGGGTACTATCAGTGAGATGGATATGGTTGAACTATATATATGAGATAGAGATAGTTCAACTACACCATGATTCAAGTTCATAGGTTCTTGAGTATGACCTCAAGTTCACTTCCACGTGGTGGAAGTAGGTACATGAAGAACTCGATACCAGTTTGAAGTTTAGCACAACTTATCACCCTTGACTGATGGACAGTCAAGTGAGTATGATCCATACTTTAGAGGGTCTGATGAGAGCATGTGTGCTCATTCAGGGTGATGCATGGGAGCAGTTACTGCCCCTAAGAGAGTTTACTCGTGATGTAGCCACCATAGCCAGTATCAAGATGCAAGAAGCTCTATAAAGGAGGTTGTGTCGATCACGGCTTCATTAGGATGATGTCGGTGAGAGGACCCTGTGAAGGTCAGAGTGACCATAGTGTGTGTAGATGAAGTCACTTTGATCGAGCAATGGCTGAGAAAGCCCAGGGGTAACAAGAGTCGTGAGTTGATGCAAAGCAGACTGACATGCAGTTCATTGTGGGAGAATATGTATTATGAAAACCCAACCCCTCTGAGCTATAGACGAGAAAGATGAGTCCCTGATACATGGGTCCATTTGATATGGATTGGTGGAATTGCTTATGTTTAGCCTTACCCCTCATGATAACATGATGTATGATGTGTTCCACGAGTCTGATCTGGAGCACTAAGTGATGTACCTGAACCATGTGTTGAGCCATGAGCCTGTTGAGCTTCTAGGGAGGCTGAAATATCCTGATTCACCTATGAGGGTATGAGATACCAAGGTGAGAGAGAACTTAGATGTAAGAATATAAGATGATAAAGGTTCTTTGGAAGCACCATGGAGAGGATGAGGCCACATGAGAACCAATGATGGACATGGAAAAGTTTTATCCTGAATTGTTTGTATGTTTGGTGGAATTTTGAGGGAAAAATTCCTATAAGAGGGGAAGTATGTTACAACCCCAAATTTTTGGGTTCTATCGGTTGGAAATGCAATTTCGCCAATAAATGTATGATTATGTATTTTGTGTGAATTATGTGCCTTGAATGGATTCCATTGATAAATAGCCTTTTGTGTTTGATTTTGTGGGCCTTGTTGGCTATTGGGCCTAATAACAAGAAAAAGGAAATAAAAAGGAAAAGGAATCCATTAATAAAGCAATAACTAAGATAATGAGAAAAGAAAGATGTGGAAGCATATAGAAGGCTAAGAATTATCCTTCAAGGAGGGATTTCGTATCTTTAGGATTTCTTAGGTTCCAAGGAGTCCAAGTTGCAAAGATAATAGGTGAAGAAAGAGATAAAATCAAGATGAGGATGATGAGGGGAGTATAGAAGACTAGATGTATGTGGCTAACACCCAGATACAACCTGACCTTTTTGTCAAGATGGTGGATACTTAGTTAGCCAGCCTAGAGCTTGATGAGATAGAAGTATGGTTGTAAGAACCTTAGATACACTTCTCAGGCAAAGAAGGTGGTGAAACCCACTACTTGAGCATTTTAGGGTTTCTGCGGAAGTCATCTTTGAGGAATCATGTCATGCAAGGAGCTCATGATTTTAAGCATATCATTTATGTCGTGGTACTACCAAGATGGTTAAGGTTTGTAGTAGTACCTTGAAGCCCTAAGATGAAGAAGAATATAGTGTTGCATGTGTCCTTTCGCCATACATGCCAGAGTATGAAGGTTGAATACCAATAACCTAGTGAGTTTCTACAGATAATGAGGAGTCCCCAAGAGGGAATGGGAGCGGATCACCATGGACATTGTGGTGGGTCTCCCCTGGGACAAGAGAGGTCATGATGCAATATGGGTTATGGTAGATCACCTTATCAAGTTTGTGCAGATGAAGAAACTTTGATCGAGCAATGGCTGTGAAAGCCCAGGGGCAATAGGAGTCGTGAGCTAATGTGAAGCAGACTGACATGCAGTTCATTGTGGGAGAATATGTGTTATGAAAACCCAACCTCTCTAAGCTATAGATGAGAAACATGAGTCCCCGGTACATGGGTCCATTTGATATGGATTGGTGGAGTTGCTTATGTTTAGCCTTACCCCTCATGATAACATGATGTATGATGTGTTCCATGAGTCTGATATGGAGCACTAAGTGATTTACCTAAACCATGTGTTGAGCCATGAGCCTGTTGAGCTTCTAGGGAGGCTGAAATATCATGAGTCACCTATGAAGGTACGAGATACCAAGGTGAGAGAGAACTTAGATGTAAGAATATAAGATGATAAAGGTTCTTTGGAAGCACCATGGAGAGGATGAGGCCATATGAGAGCCAATGATGGACATGGAAAAGTTTTATCCTGAATTGTTTGTACGTTTGGTGGAATTTTGAGGGCAAAATTCCTATAAGAGGGGAAGGATGTTACAACCCCAAATTTTTGGTTTCTTTTAGTTGAAAATGCAATTGCCCCAATAAATGTATGATTAAGTATTTTGTGTGAATTATGTGCCTTTAATGGATTCCTTTGATAAATAGCCTTGTGTGTTTGATTTCATGGGCCTTATTGGATATTGGGCCCAATAACAAGAAAAAGGAAAAGGAATCAATTAATAAAGGAATAACTAAGATAATGAGAAAAGAAAGATTTGGAAGCATCTAGAAGGCTAAGAATTATCCTTGAAGGAGGGATTTCATATCTTTAGGATTTCTTGGATTCCAAGGAGTCCAAGTTGCAAAGATAATAGGAGAAGAAAGAGATAAAATCAAATAAAGCATTATTAAGAAGGAGATTTGAGATAATGATGAAATTATAGGAAATCTGTGGAAATATGGATAATGGAATCATCATGGGTGATATTTCGAGTCCATATGGTTTCTAATGGTAAAAGGAATCGAAATAAATGATATAAAAGAATAGGAGAGAGAAAATATGCTTAAAATATTCCTTATTAGGTGATAACTTGCATATGAAGAAAAGGCCCTCATACATTTGAGTTAGAGTCCCAAACTTTGCACACATGAAGTTTAAGTCATTGTGGACTTTTCTTTAAAATTTTGGAACGGTTGGATAAAAGAAGAGAGAGAGTTATGCATTTAATAAGTTTCCTTAAAATGAGGAATTAGATAATATGATAATGTGATTTGTCACATTTAGAAATCAACCAGGAATCTAGGGACCGACCCTTTTTAGATGTCACACATCCCCGGATCCCTTGGATTGTAGATTGATGGTCTGTAGATCATCTCCCAGCTCTAGCCAGATCTGGAAGGTGAGGTACAGTGACTCCAAAAATAGCTGGACTCTGCCCCCTTCCTCGATGCATATTGGTTCCTGGAAAGCCTCCCATTGAGACTGGGAGATTGATTTAGACCTTTCCATCCCCTGGTTTCTTCATTTCTGTGTGGGATTGGGATTTCCCCAAATCCCAGTCCATCTAGGAATTGGAGTTATGTGGAAACAACTACTTGGCATCCCTATATATATAGGAGATTGTGGTGCTCTTGAGGTCTCTGGTGTATTCCGTCCATGAGTATCTACACTTGCAAAAGAAATGACGAGATGATAACGGGTTTTGCCATGGTCTAGAAACTCCCCTGTATAGGGGTGGCGGTGGAGGAGGAGGGCAGAGCCAACGGAAACTCTATGTAAAGGTCTAGCATTGCAAGAATGAGGGTCAACAGGTGTGTTGACCGACCATGGTGCCAATGTGTGAGAACTAGGTTGATCGGGGGGAGAAGACAACCACGGATGCAAAGACCAACCTGCCCAGCTCGCACGGGGCCCGAAGTTGGAGGGTGTAAGGCCAAAAGGGGGAAATACCCCTGGACAATTGCATTGCTCACGTGGAGCAGGCCGACCATTTGGCCGAAGCCAATTGGTTGAGCTTAACCCACGTGGAAATAAGGTAAACAATCTTGGTAATGATGTGTCGACTTCTTATTGGTTCAAAAGTGATTAACTTGCAAAAATCATAACAAAAGATTGGTAACTCTGATTAGGACAAGTAAAATATGAAAATTTATTAGTAGAACATGAGGAATCTAATAAAAATAGATTGATAACCTGAATCTGATCGTAGCTCTAAAAGTGACTTAAGTTGATCATGTTATGCATTAAACCTTGATTAAAATCCTAATTAAGTTTGGAAATTAGATCTAAGGTCTTAATTAGATAATTTTGAGCTAAAGTAACATGTTGAAAGAAAGATTAAGAGTTGAATCTGATTTAGATGTTAATATGTTTGGTATAGGGTTGTTACACATGTATATGTTATAATGCATATAGAAACCCTAATTTAGGGTAAATGGTGATTAATGTGGTTAATTTGAGATTCCTTAGAAGAATGTAATTTTGAGTCGATCCTAAGCCTGTTAGGAAGGTTTTAACTAGCTAGTTAGGGTTTGTAACCAGTTTTTTTATTTTAGGGTTTATAGTGACAATAATAAAGATGAACCCTAATGAAACCCTAAAAAGGAAGTAGGAAACCCTAGGAAGCAAGTTAGAGTTGAGTAGATAGAATCTGATAAAGTGGATAGTAAATAGAGTACATGTACTTTTCAGGATTCTTGCTTGTGTCGATTGAACTACTTGCTTGGACAATTTCTTTCTTGGATTTGCTATTAACTTGTTGAATCTACTAAATAGGTATGTGGTTAAATTATGAATAAACACATTATGTTTCATGGTGTTTTCCCGAGGATTTATCATTTGCAATGAAAATTATACTGCTTGGATGTTTCATTATTGCAATCCTTAAAGTAAATATGATTATCACAAATTATATGTGTGTGTGACTCGCTCAGACCTACATACCCCTCTAGATGTAAGATAATGGACCAAGCCCTGGAGGGAAGGTCAAGGTGGTCAAGCCCCAGAGGGAAGACCATAGGGAACCCAGAGAGGTGACCCCAGGTACCAAGCTCAGGATGGAGAAGGTAGCCTTAAAGTCACTTGCAAGGAGTTAACCCTAGAGAGGGTATCCCAGAGTTGGTAAAAGCAGTTGAGGAGTCATACTGAAAATGTAATTTTGCATTGTTAACAATTATTTGATGGGATTATGTTATTAGATCTTATGTGCAATGCTTTGGTTGTCCCCACATACCAGTATAGCAATATACTGATCGATGTTTTGTTTGTCAATGCTTTAGGTATTATTTGAAAAGGAAAAACAATAATACAGAATCTGTGAAGATGCAGTTAAGTAATCTAAAGGAGGATTAGATAGGTAGATTTCATCTGCAGATAGAAGTCTTATATCCTAATTTTACAAGGTATGTAAAAGTTTTATTTTATTCTAGCTTTCCAGTTTATTATTTAGTAGAATTTGATAATTATTTTTTATTAAATCGTCAAACCATTGATCCTAATTTTTTGGATAACGCCTTTGACCTCTTGGTCTCCCTTAATTGGGGGTTACTGAGAAGTGGGGTCGTTAAAATACTCCAATATGAGGGATAAATCCCATCTTCATCACTTCTAGTCATCCCCATGTGTCAAAACACATTTGATCATCACCTTATGGCAACCCTTATTCAGGATTACAGTGGATGATGTCAAAGCATACTGAACAAGAAGTGATGAGTGTAGTGACCTTAGGTCTAAGAACCACAATCACCACATTTACTATGAGAGATGACTATGACCACCATGTATAGTTTCCATGTGTCACTCTCAAGGTGGGTTTGTCCAATACATTATTCCCAAACAAGTATCTATGTGCTTGGTTATATCACACATCATGGATAATGAGATTCTGTCATCAACCAACACACACTCTAGTATTTAGTGTTAGTGTTGTCTATCTGCCTTCCATAGTTCACCTGAACAGGGACATAATAACAATGTACACACTCTTAACATCTATATGATCTCATTGTTCAAGTCATGTACTTGAAGACATATGTCATTAAGCATTGTCATTCTTTAGACATTCATTATGTTTCCTCATTATCTCATAACTGAGTGAAATACAACAATCAAAAGCTTGCCTTTATTATTAATCAAATCCTTTATATGATATGCCACTACATTCATCATATGATTGGCTCTCTAGGCAAACATACCAACAACAAAGCCACATGTATGGCTAGCAAGGGCACAACAACCAGTAACCCACACAAGAAACATGAAAACATGCTTTAGGTATACATAGTGTGTCAAATAACGATAAAAGAAACAAATGTGAACAATGTTGTAACATAAAACAAGAAAATTGGTAAATATAACAAGATGTTAAAATTTGCATAGGAGTCACAAGTTTTCCCTCATTATATGAGGTCTTGTACTCAACAAGACATGGAAGTTATAGGCCATCCCCACTCTATGAGGTCATATCAAATCCCACATGGATTCTAACCTGATTAAGGTTATAGACCAAGAAATCCATGATTTTGGGTAACTTTACAACACCACACCAAAGTCTATAGATGTTAACATTTTCATTTTATTTTATGAACCTAAAGAAAAACAAATCTCCAATACACATGGCATCAACATCAAACTCTCAATTATCAATTTCCACTATTCTTATTCAGATCATCTCATTGTTAACACTTACTAGGTTTACATGTGAATGGGATGAACAATGGTTAAAAGGGCTATAAATGTAATGTATCAACATCAAATGTATATGATAATTTCAAAGAATTGTGAACATATTCAATTTTATAGTGTAATTTCTTCATTAATTCATTAGTAAATTCACCTTATGCCATCTCAACATGTATCATCACATCTAAAAAAGTAGGAAATACATGAAATTCATTTTTTTGATGTTATCACTTAGAAAATTCACTTGACACTCACCAAAGTCACAATTCAACAAATGATAAATATTATATAATTTAGAGAATCTCATTTTACATGTACTCTGATTAACGTCTCAACATTTCTCAAATGAAAATGTGTGTGATTCACATTAAAACTAGGAGAATCAACATATTATTTCTTATCTATTAATTAATGAGAACATTTTACTCATGAAAACCTTAACTAGAATAATCAAATATCAGTTGTGGAATCAATAAGCAATAGAAGATCTATAGTTATAAGAACCTATATATATTTACTAAGCGTTGACATTGAATATGTTAATATAGTAAACAAGTCATTGATATTTAATTTATGTCATTATTTTCATATCTAGTTATACAATGGTTACTTTCACTTTTGACTTGACATTCCAATTATAAAAGTCATTCATGTAAGATCCTAAGTCATTTTATCCAGGTAGTGATCATTATATAACTAATTTTGTATTAATTTACATGTTACTCCTTGTTAGTTGTTTGATATGTTTAACCTTTTAAAAAGTCATGCTTATGCATTATGAAAATCTCAAGACTTGGTCAGTCAAAACCCTAATTTAAATCAAGTATAGTTTTTTTGGGGGTCAGGTATTCATAATAGGAGTTGGTGTTATAGTTATGATATAATAATGTATATATTGTATAATTATATAAGGACAAATTTGAGTTAGTATTGACCCTGGAATGAATTCATAAATCCTTGACTTAGATATTAGGCAAAGTTGGGTTTGATTGTGCCAGATTGACTAACTTTGGTCTACCTTAAGGTAAATGTAGGATTACCATTTGCATATGTTGACCAACTATTTGGGGTATGTGAGATTTAGAATGTTGGATCTTACCTCTTTTCATAAGTTGACCAATCTTTTGGTGTGTGCTAGATTTATAATGTTGGTCGACCTTCTGTCTACCCTGATCTTATAGAGGTCAACTGACCTTTGAAATTTCTATCATTCTTTAAGGGTTGGCATACTTTTAAAAGGCTACCAACTAGCTAAAGAGCACATTGAAAATAATTTTGACTTAAATGCAAAGTACTAAAACACCTCAAATGAGTTAAAAGGACGAAACTCTAGAGAATCACCTCAAATCATTCCATGTGTAAAAACTTAAATGTAAAGGAGGTAGGATAATTAGGGTTTTTATGAAAGATTTTTTCCCTAAATGAGATGGGATCGACGTCTATGACTGGATTTTAGCTAATATTGAATGAGTAATGTTTCTAACTATTCATTCATGTTTGTTTCACTTCCTTAACTCCTTTTAGATGAAATATACCTAAACATTTTGCCTAACCCTAATTTTTACCTCCCTTATTTCTTCCATGAATGACCAAGAATGAAACCATGTAAGTGGTATTTCTGGTACATTTTGATTTTGGTG
This sequence comes from Alisma plantago-aquatica, assembly GCA_963693085.1. Taxonomy (NCBI): domain Eukaryota; kingdom Viridiplantae; phylum Streptophyta; class Magnoliopsida; order Alismatales; family Alismataceae; genus Alisma; species Alisma plantago-aquatica. Next base: position 1,132,297,106 of record OY856409.1, on the reverse strand, counting down.
AAATTTGGATATGCAATTGATTGGGATCTTAGTTTCTTATGCTTAATGATTGTTGTTAAGTGAAATAATCCTATTTTAGATATTTAAACTTATACATCTAGAAATCTAGCTATTATGACTTTTTTTTTTGGGGGGGACATGGGGAATTGCATAAATATTTATTTAACATCATTTGTAATGGGAATAATTTGTTATTTATTATGTATCATGGGTTAGAATCTAGTTAAATTACTTTACAATGGTGTACCCATTTTGATGTTTATATTTCTAAAACTTGATCTAATGGGGTTTCTAGAATGTTGTTTGTGTTAAATATTAAATGATGTGTTTATTTTTTCCTTGTTGTTACCTTTATGGTTCTAAGCATGCGTAATGGAGTATTATCAATTCTACTAGTAAATAGTATCAAAAAATAACAAAAAGTATATTTTTTATTTATTATTTATTGAATTATATATCCTCCATCACATACTATTGGTTTTTGATTTCATTAATGGTGATGATATATGCTCTTATGTGTCAACAGGATGATGTTAGGGTTCATGTTGATGAATTGATTGTATACCAAAGATCTTAAGGTATCAAATTAAAATTTATTTTTTTATTCAATATTAAATATTTACAGCTACCACAGGGATAATTATCCTAATTATTCATGATGAAAAGGTTGATATGAACAAAATAAAATCACAAATATCCATCGAGTCCCTTTTGGGGTCAAATAAGGAATCAATCCCTAGATCAAAATTAGTATATAATAAGAAATTTAAGCTAATAATACAAGATTTATTACCTTTGTAAAATATAACAAGTTTAATAAAGGTGTTTCAACCCTAATACACCCATTTTACGGCTACAATGGGAAATCTCAGATAAAAGTAAGTCCACTCACAAGTCATATAACATCAAGTCAAGTAAAAATAATCATTTCATTATATCTAAAAGTAACCATATTTTCCTCTTCATTACAAATGAGAAGGCTTTAAAGAAAATGAATATAACACTCTTAGTCACCAAATGAATGTCGTGGAATATAAACTTTTAAATATAAGAGAAAGAATAAGTTGTGCATTTGTAATAATGAATATATTTATTTGAAGGATACAAAATTAGAATTTATAGTTTGACATTAATTTAAATGGGTTTAACCGAATATTGATAACATTTTAAATTTGAGTGAGAAGTAGCATTGTCAATAAAGTGAAATGAAACATACAATCCAAAAAGAAACACTGTATAGGAAGTGATAAGAAGAAATTTATATGGTGAAATGGAATAATTAAATTAGTTAAAAAAACAAAGTTTATGAAACCATAAAACCTAACTATAAACCCATGTGCCAAAGCTTATAACAACAATAAACATAAGTCTTTAAGTCTTTTATATGAATATGATTAGTTGTATAAATTTTAGCATCCCTAAAGAATTATTATTTAAGGACGTCGAATGGTAAATCACTTGCATGTAGTTTGGATAATATTTTTCTTGATACTATAAATATATCATAATACCCCAAATGGCCATGAACATAATAAATTAAAACATTTAAGGGGTTTTTCTGATTATTAATTTATAAATGATATGTATGTATTTCATTTATCTTTCAACTTCAATATTTGCCCCTTGACGATAAGTTTAAAATTTTATCCACAAATTAACAAGCTAGATGAATACATAAATCCCTTACTTCCATTGCATGATCTAAAAGTATAAATTAACCCAAAATATGGTAAGCTGCATATGAAAATGAGATTGTGGTGTGGTATCCCTATTTGGGGTCTGCAAAGGACGGAATGAATTTCATAGTGAGACTTTTGTTGTAACTGAAAAATAATAAATACTTTATATACACGTTTAATGATATTATTGTTGAGGAAAGACTAATATCAATGTTACACCAACCTTTATGATTATTTGTGAAATCTTACTCTAGGGAAAAATAAAATATTGACTATAGAAAGTGGTTCAGTGATGGAGATCCATTTGGAATGACATGAGAATGAGTAGAAATCCTAACATGCACTTATCAGATCACCCTATACTTACAATGATTTCTTTAGTCAAGCAAAACTATAGTGAATAAAGAAAAAATGAAAGAGTAGAACATCAACAATTTTGAAACAACTACACATTATACTCTCTTCTCAAAACAACTTAAAATGAGTATTAGTTTGTGTTTTGATTATGGACGTTAGTAACATAAAAACCAATATAAAAATTTTAATTAACACAAAAAGAATGTAGAGTTTAACATGAGATTGCCATATGACCAAACTTAACATAACCTAAGAGGTTAAACTTAGGGGTATGGGCACCAGATGCTCATGGAGGCTTATACACGTGAGATGTCCCCTAGGATATAAAATCCTCTTAAAGTTATGGACTTGAATGCTCATGAAGACTTATTATGTGGATCCATGCGGGAATCTCAACCTCTTTTATTGAGATATTAATGTAGGGAAATATGGCTACAAAGTAAGCAGTAGAAAAAAAAGTATCTACCATATTCCCATAAACTAGCAGATCGTGTCAATTACTATAAGATGGGAAGGATGGTTTCAAGGATATGTCTGGTCCTGGAGAAAGTCCAGTGACATCTCCTTGTCATTGTAGATGTGCAACTATTGATTAGACTCTCTTGGAGGATGTCTATGCAGCTCTTGGTCTTCACCACAGACAACAGACATGAACAATGTCTGTAACATCTCCAACGATCTTACCACAGACTACATGTTGGTGTTATCCTCCTAGCAACAACCAAAGGACTCCTACCTCTAGATAAGTCCACACAGAGTGTGTAGAACTACTATCATCCTTGTAGAACAAATAGGAAGGATTTGTCCCTCATGTTGGCTTAGTGGTCACCAACTTGCTCTCCTACAACAATGATCCTCAATTGTTCTCTCTCGTAGCTATCCCTCCCTAGTCAGGTAGGAATAGCCTGGGCTCTCTTGGTTACCACAACCAGAGAGGACAAAAATTGTTAGAGAAACTTATTCTCAATTCTCTTTACTATGTTCTGGGAAGCCCCCAGTACCCCTCTATATATAGGAGGGGTTTGGGTCATGGTTCCCAGTCTATGCGGGCATGGAAGGGACTGGATGATCTCAAATTTTTACAACCTACGAACACCCAAATGGTCGTCTGGCAACCTAGATGATCATCTGGCATGAGAGACAGTCATCCTGTACTATGAAATGATCTTCTTGTACTACATGATGAATGTCTGGTAGTTTCCCAATTACATGTGAAATTGGAAATTTGTTTCCCATTAATGATAAACATTAATTCATTGCACCACAAGTATTATGCAATTGAAATGATCAAATTTAGGAAGGTATATAGAACCTTCCTCCATCCCAACTGAGTGATCTCTCCCATGCAAGAAGGTCATCTCGCTCACCTAAACAGACGTCTGGTGAGTCAAGTTGAGCCAATCAGTTCATCAGAATGAAGTGGTCGGTTCAGACCTCAATTTGAGTAAAACTTAGCCAATTTCAGTTCAAATCACTCTGACATTCCAAATGACCATCTCAACTCTTGAGCCAATTTTCAGGCACTCCAAACGACCATCTCACTTAGTGATATGATCGTCTGGTAGTGTAGCCAATTGATTTGTTGTGAGAATTGAATACCTCAACACTTTAGTAGTCAATTCAATCATCATTCAAGATTAGACTTGTCTTCTAGGTCGATACCTATGTGTGTGACCCTATAGGTCCCATGTTACGTTGGCAGTGAATGTCCATAACAACTTATGACATCACAAGCAAAGAGTGGTGTTTAGTCACGTATCAGTGCTACCCAAGTAAATGGAAAGTTGGGGAACAACTTCAACCTACAATATGTGTTTGGTGTTATAGTTTTTGTATAATTCCTTTATCACTGATATCCAGATTGAAATCGAGGCATGGAGTAGTCACCCTCCTCAATATTTAATCATGTTTCTTGAACCAAAGTAGAATGATTGAGATATATGTAAGCTCAATATCACATATTGGCTCACATGTGCATGGGCATGTATTTCTCAATCTCACTAATCAAGAGGCCTAGGATTTCATACTCCCTTAGGAGGGAGAAATCCCATCTCTATCACTCACAATTAGTCCCCATGTATCACAGTCACCCAATCATCACCATTATAACAACCCATGTTTTAGGACTACATTTGATGATCTCAAAGCATACTAAACGACATGTGATGAGTGCAGTGATTTCATGTCTAAGAACCACAAACACTGCCATCACTATGAGAGCTGAATATGACTACCATGATAATGGCTCCCATGTGTTAATCACATGGTGGGTTTGTCTGATACATTGTTCTCTAACATTTATCTGTGTGCTTGGTTTGATATTGACATATCATTACTAATGAGACCATGTCATCAACTAACTCACACTTCGATCTTATGTGTCATTGTTGTCTATCAACCTTCCACAATAACAACTGATCAGTGACATAATGATAATATATGTGTACTCTTAACATATGTATGATCTCATTTCTCCAAATCACGTACTTGAAGACATACATCATTGAGTAATATTATTATCTAGATATTTATAATGTAACATCATTATCTCATAACTGAATTTAACAGAATAAATTGGGAGCTTGCCTTTGTTTATTAATCAAATTATGCCATTACAATCATCATATGATTGGCTCTCTGGGCATACATATAAATAGACTCCCACTTTCACTTAGATACAATCACCTACGAATCGTATTCCAAGTGATCTAACATGTTCATCATGCTTCTGCTACAAAAGTGCCTTAGTCAAGGGGTCAAAAGCATTGTTCTCAGTTGGTACTTTGCAAATATTTGCATCTCCTCTTTGTAAAATCCCTTGTATGAGATGGAACTTCCTTTGTATATGCTTTGAGCACTGATACGATTTGGGTTCCTTATCTTGTGCAATAAATCTATTCTTGTCACATATAGCTCAATTATGTAGTTGATGCTTGGAATGAACCCAAGTTCTGTAATGAACTTCTTGATTCATACAACCTCCTTTGTTGCATTTGATGTAGAAATATACTCAGCCTCTATTGTAGAATCAACAATTATCTCTTTCTTGGAACTCTTCCAGCTCACAACTCTGTTGTTTAGGCAAAATATGAATCCTAATTGTGATTTGTAATCATTTTGATCAGTATGGAAGCTTGCATCAGTGTAACCATTTACCACCAACTCTTCCTCTCCTCCATAGACCAAGAACTGATCTTTAGTTCTTCTCAAGTACTTGAGGATGTTCTTCATAGATATCCAGTGAGCATCATTTGGGTCTGACTGATATCTACTCCTCATCCTCAAGGCATATGAGACATCTAGATGGGTACACAATATTGGATACAAGACTAATCCAATTGCAGAGGCATATGGAATCAAACTCATGTGTTCCCTTTCTTTACAAGAAATAAATCATTGAGCTCTAGATATGGGGATACCATGATGCATATGTAGGTTTCCTCTCTTTGAGTTCTCCATGCGGAACCGTTTCAACACTTTGTCAATGTATGTGCTTTGAATTAGTCCAAGAAGCCTTTTAGATCTATCTCTATAAATCTTTATCCCAAAGTTGTAGGATTCTTCTCCCAAGTCTTTCATAGAAAATGTATTTCCAAGCCATGTCTTAATATTTTGTAAAGTAGGGATGCCATTCCCCATTAATATTATGTCATCTACATACAATATAAGGAATGTCATATGATCTCACTAGCCTTCTTGTAAACACAAGGCTCATATTCATTTTTTGTAAATCCAAACTCTTTGACTGTCTCATAAAAGTGAAGATTCTAGCTCTGAGATGCTTGCTTCAATCTATAGATTGACCTTTGTAGCTTACATAATTTATTTACAAACTTTTAATTTATAAAACCCTTAGGTTGTGTCATATACACATCCTCAAGAAGATTCTCATTAAGGAATGCAGTTTTAACATCCATCTACCAAATCTCATAGTCATGATAAGTTGTAATAGCAAGCATGATCCTGATGGACTTAACCATGGCCAGTGGAGAAAAGGCTTCATCACAGTCAACACCTCAAACTTATCTGAAACCCTTTGCAACCAATTTGCCCTTATAGGTTTGTACTTAACCATCCATTTCAGTCTTCTTCTTGAAGACACACTTACACCCTATGTGTTTTACCCCTTCAAGTGGATTCAACAAGGTCCAAACCTTGTTGGTGTACATGGATTCCATCTCATATCTCATGGCTTCAAACCATTTCTCAGACTCTAGTAGTCCCTCTATAGCATCATGATAGGTTATTGTTTCATTATCTATGTCCAATTAACTGCCTTCCTGAGTCACAAGATATCCAAGTCTTTCTGTGACGTCCCCGGATTTTGGCTTCTCCAAACCCTATTGGGAATGAGAGCCCATAATCCGAAGACATCAAACAATCATATCAAAAAGCGATGTGGAAGCATAATACACATACATGAACATACAACCATAACATACTCAACATTCAACATGTATTTATATACAAAATGGACTTATTACAACATGATTTACATTTACATATTGAAAGATGATTTACAAGTCTAAGAACATGTATGCTAACTAGGATCTTCACAATAGGTACAACCTGAACAACTTGCTCACATCCTGAACTTTTCCTCCCATGCTATCTCTGAACCTAAAACATACGTGAAACAACAAATCAACACACAAGGTGTTGTGTACGTGGGAAGAAAGATACATATATTTATGGCTTGCATAATTTTTGAAAAAGATTTGCAGAAGGAAGGAAAATCATAGAAAACACTTCTTTATTAAGCGAAATACGCCAATTTAAGTCATTTTCCTAGATGAATTGCATTATCAAGGTGGACTAGTACCAAAACATAAATATTGGGCCCATCCCCGTGTACCAAGTACTCTAGGGAAATTCCCCATACACCGTGTGCTCTAGGGAGGTGTACTAGCCAACATTAATCCATTCCCTCGTAAGGGGGATAATGAACACCTTAAATAACTACAAAACATCTACTCATAATTTATGTTTTCAAGTGACAAAACAACGAGTACTACATAGCAATACTACATCCAATATTTTGCAAATAGAAGAGAGCATATATACATATCATGTTTGCAAGCAAGAAAACCATAGTCATATAATTAAGTAAACCCACGTACCTGAGTTCAGAGATTTCTAACTTATCCTTGATCATCTAGAAGTCTGGTCATCACCTGATTAAGACAAGACCACATATTATCATCAGATTCTGATCATCTTAACCCTAGTCGTGTTCATTTTAGGGTTTACTTAGGTCATTATGTTATTCTCATGATTACTTGTATTCTTACCTTATATTTATCTTACTGATGTCATTTTCCAGATTACAGTTCATTATCTGAATATTAGGTTCCATACCCCTTTTGTGCACATATTAACCTTAGGTTACATCATTAACCTGGATTAGGGTTTTATAACATGTATTATGATTCATCTTCATATAATATGAATTTTGTTCATCATGATGATTTCATAATTAAATCTGAGGTTCAGTATACTGATATGAGCTTTCTCTGTAAATTTCATCATTTATAGAGCACATATGTATTTATTGCATTTTATTAGGGTTATTAGTCCTAATTAGTCATATTAAGCAAATTACATGATTTCGAGTCATAACATGACCATAACTGATATCATATGCATTCTATACATAATTATAGACTTATTAATATTTTTCCATGATTTTATGTCATCATTCGCTACCTATTATCCACTAAACAAGCATTACACATCTTTCATGATATCACAGATATTAGTTACTCAAAAACCAAATATTATACTTCCATCTTGTTCTACGCATTTTTCTGAACATTTTGGTATATTATATGTATTTTTCTGATAAGCGGGCAATTTTCTAGGATTTATTGAAGAACTGGGAATTTCTGAGAATGTTTTACCTTTTTCAGCAAATCGGGTCTTGCCACGTGGCCATTAAAGGGTTGGCGCAAGTCAAGGCTTGGGCCGCTGGTTCACAGCTATGGACCCGGTTCAAGGTTTGGCTTGGAGGGCCGGTCTGCCCTTTCTCCTTTTCTTTCTCACGCAAACAACGTTGGGCGGCTCTCTGTTCGTTCCCTGGAGAGTCGCCGCCGCCAGCCAGGATCCGGCGAGTAACAAGCTGCAGCTCCAAGGTGCCACTAGGATCCTCCTCTTCTTCACAGCACTGCCGCAAGGAAGCTCGGCGCCTCCCAAGCCTAGACTGATTCCGGTGAGGGATCACTGCAAATCCTCACCTCCTTCTCTGCTTCTCGCTGACTGATTCCTGACGTAAAGAGGACCCTCATCGTACGGTTTTGTCCACCAGGGCTCGACGAGGAGGTCACGTACAAGGGTTTGAGAACGTTGTCCATACCCGCTGTAGGGCGCCGCCGCGAGGTCTTCCTTAGCCTAGTATCGTTGTACGTGAGTTCTCCGGTGAGGAACCACGCAGGCATCGAGCTCTGACTTTGCCCGTTCGGCCCTATGTTATCATCTCGATGGAGGAAGAGAGATCGACTCCTTCCCCCATGGGGGTGATATCCCTAGATCATGGAGACGGAGCTGGGTGGCGTTTGGCAGTAGGGAAGAAGTAGTAGTAGGGATCGGGGATGATGGTGGGGGTTGCTCCGCACCACGGCAGGACCTGCACTTGGCGTTGCAGGTCTAGCTTCCTATGGTTGCGGATCCGGTGAAGGGAAAAAGGAGGAGGAGGTCTGGGCGGCGCTGGTTCTTTCCAAATATACCACCTCATGGGTTGTTTGAGATGTTACGAGAGAGAGACAGTGAGGACTCTTTGTTAGATAATCATGTTGATCTGAGTTTTGAGCGCTAGCCGGTGCTGGAGATGCACACCTGGTCATCACGTTTCCACAGTTTACGGGAGGTAGAGGATGAATAGATGTTATGGGTTTATGATCTAGGAATAGGGCCAAACATCTACACCGAACCAATGCAGCCCAAGTACTGCTGACCTTGTTGAACAACAAATGAACTTTTCCAAACTGAACCATGTGTCAATAACTTCATGAAATTTAAACATTGATAACTACCTATAGGAACATGCTTTGGCTCCAAAATTTTGATTCAAGATTCTTCCTAGTGTATTACACCTTAAGAGAATGTTTGATACCCAAAATTGATTATTTGACCCCTCAATTGAGATACTCCAAAGGGCACATATATATAAGTACATTGAGATTATACTATACATAAATTTAGCTTCTAATGTCACAACAGAATTGTAATTACTTAGTATGACTATCATGCATCCCATGATTCATTATTCAGTCAATTGAATCCATGTACACTTAGAAACCATCATTGAGTAAAAATTCACCCTGACTTAGGATTGATCAACTAGGAACACCATGAAATTTGAATACTACATAAAATATGAAAACTCTAAAATCAAGGTCGTCACACTTTCATGTTCAAGGCATGTCCTATTAGATCTATGAGGTTCCTATGTAATTTGAGGAATTTGAGATTCCACAATACCTTGTGATTCTCTTGGTTCCTTTTGTTCTTCTATTGGTTCAATGTTCTCTTGTTGGTCTCAAAGATCTTCGAGTTTTACTCTCCTCCCACTAATTCCTTTGGAAATGAATCCATCTCAAGGAATGCAGCATCTCTAGAAACAAACACTTTCTTGTCAGATTGGGAATAAAAGTAATATCCTCTTGTTTCTTTAGGATATCCAAAAAATAACATCTATCAAATTTAGGACCAAGCTTATCATAATACATTCTTTTAACATAAGCTTCAGATCCCCAAATCCTCATAAAAGACACTTTGGGATGTTTCCCATGCCATATATCATATGGAATCTTTTGAACTAATTTAGATGGTACTTGGTTTAGTGTAAATGTGGAGGTTTCTAGATCATACCCCCATAAGGTAGTCGGAAGATCAGCTAAAATCATCATTTATCGCACCATATATAGCAATGTGTGATTCCTTCTTTCTGACACACCATTATGCTGAGGTGTTCTAGGTGGATTCCACTGGGATACAATCCTATGGGCTCTAAGAAGGTTCTCAAACTCTTAGTTTAAGTATTCTCCACCTCAATTAGAATGAAGTGCCTTAATAATTTTACCAAGTTGGTTTTGTACTTCATTCATAAACTCCTTGAACTTTTCAAGAGTTTCTGACTTATGTTTCATTAAATAAACATAGCCATACCTACTGAAATCATTAGAGAAGGTAATGAAGTAATGATACCCACCTCTAGTTTTTGTTCTAAAAGGTCCACACACATCAGTATGTATGAGTCCTAATAGATCACAAGCCCTATCATTGTTGCAAGTGAAAGGGGTCTTAGCCATCTTTCCCAAGAAACAAGATTCACATGTATTATTGATTCTAGATCAAAAGAGTCTAGATAACCATCCTTATGGAGTCTAGATATGTGTTTCTCAATTATGTTCCCTAGATGACAATGCCAAAGGTATGTTTTGTTTGATTTGATGAGTTTTAGTATTTTGGTATTAATATTATAAATATTTTTCTTTATATCTAACAAGTAAAGACCATAACACATTGGGGCACTGCCATAAAAGATCCTATCTTTTGAAATAGAATGTCGACCATTTTTAAAATCGAATTCAAATACATACTTTTCCATAAAAGATACTGAAATGATGTTTTTATTTATCTTAGGTACATAATAGCAGCTCTTTAACTCTATTACAAACCCTATAGGCAGAGATATACTATAGGTTCCAACTGCACTGGCCGCAACTCTTGCACCATTAGCAACTTGCAATTCCACCTCGCCTTTTCCCAAAGGTCTACTTCCTTTTAGATCCTCCATATGAGAACATATGTGAGATCCACATACGGTATCTAGTACCCATGATGAAGAAGTAGATAGGTTTATCTCAATAATGTATATACCTGAAGTGGAGATCACCATCCCCTTGTTCTTCTTCCTAAAGGCCTTCAAGTACAAAGGATGAGTTCCTCTTGTACTTTTCTTTCTCATTATCTTGAGTGTTGAAGATTTGGATTTGGGCTCAATCTCAGAATTCTTCTTGTCCTTGTTTTGATACTTGGACTCAACTCCATTGATCACCATCACGGGCTTGTCCTTCTTCAATTTTTCTTCAACATGAATCAACATGGCAAGCAAGTATGACATCTCTCTAGCCATATTAATCACATGATAACATGTAATAAAGTAGCTATATGATTCTGGCATTGACTTTAGAATCATATTAGTGGCCTACTCTTGGCTCAAGGTGAACCCCAATTCTTCAAGATGATACACATATCCAATCATATTGAGAACATGTTCTTCTACCGAGGTTCCCTATGTCATCTTTGACTGAAGTAGCACCTTTATGATACCATCCCTTTATTGATTTGTAAGACCAAGTGTAACTTTCTTAAGATGTGTTACCATCTCAAGAACACTCATGTCTTTGCACTACTCATGAAACTCATAGTTCATGCAGCTAAGCACAAGGTACTTTATCTCCAAGGCATCATTGGCCTGCTCCAGTAAGCATCCACTTGTGCCCTAGGTGCATCAGGAGTAGGTTTTTTTGGCACTAGTTTGTCAAGGATGTAGAGATTGCACTCTTCATTGAGAACCCTTCTCAAAGTCCAAACCAGTCATAGAAATTTGTTCCATCAAGTTTGTCCTTCTTAAGGACCGATCGCAATATGAATTTGTTTGTCATTTGATTCTACAATAGAAAATTTGCATTTGATTTGATTTGAGATTTTTGACGATATTAATTAGGTATTTAATTATTATCACTCACACTATTTTATTTCAAATTGATAGCCCACATATATCAATTCAGAATATTACAACTACAATATTCTAGTGGGCCAGATCTAAGATAATTCAATTGTGGCCCGATCAACACCACATAACACAGTCAATCACCAATGTAGGAAACTTTTGTCAATTGCATCATATGCAATTCTAGATAGATGATATGAATAACTCCTTGACATACTCATATGCATGCTTATAGGCTTAGAAACTCTAAGAATTACTAGTTTAAGCTTGATCCAATAGCCAATACGATAGGCATGCACCCTACAAAGGTAGAACCTACATATCTACCAGCACACTTCGATGAGATAGATGGTGCACCATGCGAAGGCATAACCCATGCTTGGTCAATCAAGTTTTTCATGTGGGTTGCTGTTCGAAAGAATCTAGGACTTAATATAATTTTTATTTGTGGGAGTTTGTATTTATAAATGTATATACTTTATCCAATCACCACATATATAGTACATATCATATACATGCTATATCCCACAACCAAAACATGTAATAAATAAAAGTAGTGGTTATTGCCAGCCTAATGTAATTATTTCGAGCCACAAGGAATTACCACATCTAGGTCTAAATCATATGTAGAAACATGTTGTTGATGAAGATTTGTGCTTGCCAATCCGGGTTGATCGGTTCAACCCTTGAACCGATCAGCTCGCCTCCTGGCCAATTGTTTGGTCGTCTCACGGGTCACCTGTGACTATCAGTCTGCCATCTGTTGGTTCCTCTAGCTGATCGGTTAGGTCCGCCAGTCGATCGGTTCGACTCGTTCTCCTGATCCTCCTTGATTCTCCATCTGGTCAGATCGTCTTCGAAATGTCATCTTCTTCGTCCTAATAGGATTGTAAACTATCATACTTTTATATAATTGTAGAGAAACCTCGAGTTACATTTGATGGGATCAAGGGTAGGATATAATTAACTTTACATTAGGAAGATAAGATAGAGGATCGATACGCAGGACGAGATAAAAGGATTAACCAACCACACAACCATTCATAGATAATAGGGGTTATTGGTCATAACCATGCTATACATCCACCATCAAAACTGCTTTTAGGGTGACGTGTGTAAATTGCATATATATATATATATATATATATATATATATATATATATATATATATATATATATATATATATATATATATATATATATATATATATATATATATATATATGTGTGTGTGTGTGTGTGTGTCTGTGTGTGTGTGTGTGTGTGTTAGGAAGTGTGTACCGGCCGATACATGTAACTTACGTGTACCGGCCATTAAAATAGCATATGTAGAGTATGTTGATAAAATCCAACCATATGGATTGATTCAACTCTATATAGATTAGATGTCTTTAAAAAATCATAACCATATCTTATGCAGATCATGAGATATAACCATACACCATTCAATGGTTTATGCAATTTCTGCAACTTACCATTGATTAGAAAATAGACATTTTCTTTTATTGTATGCTCTATGAATATCAGATTGCGATGATTTTTGGTACACATCTTATCTAAGGGGTATACTATACATCCATAAGGGTGGGTTATTCAATACAATTTTACAATCCCCATAAATGAAGGTGGGTACATGTACTCAGGTACACAATTCTTTTAGCCATATATATATATATATATATATATATATATATATATATATATATATATATATATATATGGGCCCATCTTTAATACCCGCGCAAGTAGCTACCCGCCCCCCATTTCGGTTACTTTTTTTCAAGTTAGTTACTTTTGACATGTAGAGGGTTACTTTACCTTGCAAACTGTTGAGTTTCATGCATAGATAGTTACGTTTGTAACAGCAGATTTCAAAACATGGTTACATATATATCTGCCGTGTATTTTGTACGAGATTACTTTTTTAGTCATATAGTTACTTTTTAATCAACATAGTTACTTTTTTTGATAGCAGAATTACTTTTCTGGTCAGAACAATTACTTTCTTGGCTTTCGGGTAGTGAAATCCAGGCTACCCACGCGGGTATTAAATAAACGGCATGTATATATATATATATATATATATATATATATATATATATATATATATATATATATATATATATATATATATATATATATATATATATATATATATATATATATATATATATAAGTTTGAGATTATCGTGGTATTTGATTGGACAAATATTATCTGCATCGCATGCAATAATAAAATGACAAAACTAAAATATGATCATATCGATTATCCCATAATATAGTAAATTGATGTTGGCTCTGATACCACTGTAGGGAAATATGGCTACAGAGTAGGCAACAGAAACAAAAAAAAAATATCTACCATATTCCCATAAATTAGGAGATCGCGTCAATTACTATATGATGGGAAGGATGGTTTTGAGGATATACCTGGTCCTGGAGCAAGTCCAATGACATCTCCTCATCATTGTAGATGCACAGTTGTTGGCTAGTTGCTCTTGGACAATGTCTTTGCAGCTCTTGGTCTTCACCAAAGACAGCAGACATGAATAATGTTTGCAGTGATTCCTATGGCCTCACCACAGGTTGTGGGTTGACATTGCCCTCCCAATAGAAACCAAATGACTCTTGCCTCTAGAAAAGTCCACACGGACTGCCTATAACTCTTGTAATCCTTATAGAATGGATAGGAAGGAGTTATCCCTCCCGTTGGTTTACTAGTTACCAACTTGCTCTCCTACAACAATGATCCTGAGTTGTTCTCTCTTGTAGTTATCCCTCCCTATTCGGGCAAGACTTGCTTGGGATCTCTTGGTTATCACAACCAGAGAGGACAATAATTATTAGAGCAGTTGATTCTCAATTATCTATGTTATGTTCTGGGAAGCCCCCAGTACCCCTCTATATATAGGAGGGGTTTGGGTTAGGGTTCCCAGTCTATGCGGGAGTGGAAGGGACCGGAAGATCTCAAATTTTTGCAACCTGAGAACACCCAAATGGTCATCAGGAAACCCAGACAGTAATCTGGCATGCAAGGCAATCATGTCATACTACGAGACAGTCATCTAGCAATTTCTCAATCACATACAAATTTGGAAATTCATTTCCCATTAATGCTAAACACTAGTTCCTTGCACCACAAGTATTCTGCAATTGAAACAATCAAATTTGGGAAGGTATCTAGAACCTTCCTCTATACCAACTGAGCAATATCTCCCATATGAGATGGTCATCTCACTCAGTGAGTCAAGCTGAGCCGGTCGATTCATCGGAATGAACCGATTGGTTCAGACCTCAGTTTGAGCAAAACTTAGCCAATTTCAATTCAAATCACTCTGACACTCCAAATGGTCATCTCAACTCTTGAGATGATCATCTGGCACTCTAGAAAGCCATCTCAATCAATGATCTGATCATATGTCAGTGTAGCTAGTTGATGTTTTGCATGAGTTAAATAACTAAACACTTTAGTACTCGATTTAATCATCATTCAAGACTAGACTCATCTTCTAGGTCAAGACCTATGTGTTTGACCCTATAGATCCCATATTACATCCGCAGTGAATGTCCATAACAACTTATGACATCACAAACAAAGAGTGGTGCCTAGTCACACATCAGTGCTACCTAATTAAATGGAAAGTTGGGGAACAATTTCGACCTACAATCTGTGTTTGGTGTTATAGTGTTTGTACAATTTCTTTGTCACTGATATCCAGATTGAACTCGAGGCATGGAGTAGTCAACCTCTTCAACATTCAATCTTGTTTCTTGAACCAAAGCAGACTGTATGAGATATATGTAAGCTCAATATCACATGTTGACTCACATGTGCATGGCCATGCATTTCTCAATCTCGATAATCAAGAGGACTAGGATATCATACTCCCTTAGGAGGGACAAATCGCATCTCTATCACTCATAGTCAATCCCCATGTGTCACAATCACCCAATCATCACTGTTATAACAACCCATATTTCAGGACTATGTTTGATGATGTCAAAGCATACCGAATGAAATGTGATGCGTGCAATGATTTCAGGTCTAAAAACCACAAACACCACCATAACTATGAGAGTTGACTATGACTACCATGATAATGGTTCCCATGTGTCACTTTCATGGTGGGTCTGTCTGATACATTATTCTCTAATATGTATATGTGTGCTTGGTTTGATGTTGCCATATCATGACTAATGAGATTCTATCATCAACCAACTCACTCTGATCTTATGTGTCATTGTTGTCTATCAACCTTGCATAATAACAATCGATCATGGACATAATGAGAATATATATGTACTCTTAACATCGGTATGATCTCATTTCTCCAAGTCATGTACTTGAATACATACTTCATTGAGTAATATTATACTCTAGACATTTATAATGTTACATCATTGTCTCATATTTGAATTAAACTTAATAAATTGGAAACTTGCCTTTATTTATTAATCAAATTATGCCATTATAATCATCATATGATTGGCTCTCTGGGCATACATACCAATAATTAAGGCTTAAGCTCATATAGTTTGCATGTTATACAAGATAGTTCGCCATACTACAAATGTAAATGTACTATAATCATTTATTGATGCAAAATTTTGTATTGTTTATGAAAGAGTTACAATCAAGATTTCTTCTAATGTTAAGAACTCATTATCAAATAGTGGATTGATAATTACATATATTTTTATTGAAGATTATATTTTTTCAGATGAAAGATAAAGAAGGGTATTCATTCATATGATCACACAACCATAATAAAATGTATGCATGTCAAAAGATGAACCACATATGATCAACAGACAATGATAGTTATTCATGAAAATCACAAGATAACTTTTTTAATGAATGCTCCACTTTGATTTTAGAAATTTCTCACTAGTGTTTTTCTCAAATACAAATAAGAAAATCATATAGAAATGATAAGACAAATAATATGGAATATCAAAAGGAAATCTAGAATAATAGTTGCATTTACAATAAGAAGGGAAAGTTATATGCAAATGAATGAAGTCATAGATGAAAAACCTAAGAACACACAAACATGATATAATAGAAAAAAAAACATAAGGAAATAAAGAAAACAAAACATAAATTGAGCCTCCATTTCTTTCTCTCCTCGTAAAGGATAAGGAAAGGGAATACTCACATTCCCTTTCTCATCTAGAGTAGGGTCCACCTTGAAGATCTTCCCTTGGTTGAATTTGGTGTTTGAAGGGATATATCCTAGACTTCTCTTCATGTTGGTGATGGTGGATGAAAATTTCATGAGCTATGGTTCCATCCCTTTTATGGATGCAACCTAATTTTGTAGGAGGTTGGTCATATAGTTACCAGAAAAAATGGACTCCAACTTGCCATGGTTGTCATAGGATGGTCATTTTTACCCGTTGATGCACATCATTTCTTTATCAAACTTGGGGCTTATTTAGACATGCTTTCATGATGATTTCTCTCATGTTTATTTTTTTTGTAAATATTTTTACTATATTGCCTAAATTAGCTATTGTGTATTGATTTATTCATTTTCCTTGTATTTGGCCCAAAATTATTTAATTTTATTATTTTCCTAATATTTGTTGCTTTATCACAAACTTAAATAAGCACAAACAAAAGAAAGTTGGTACCACTAACTTTTATCAATTGCACTGACATGATGGGGGGAACCGAAAATAGGAAAAGAAGAACCCAAAAGACAAGAAGGGGAAATGCCAAAAATATTCTATGTACC
This sequence comes from Alisma plantago-aquatica, assembly GCA_963693085.1. Classification (NCBI taxonomy): domain Eukaryota; kingdom Viridiplantae; phylum Streptophyta; class Magnoliopsida; order Alismatales; family Alismataceae; genus Alisma; species Alisma plantago-aquatica. Next base: position 1,132,279,595 of record OY856409.1, on the reverse strand, counting down.
ACCAACCCAAGTCAGTGGCACCAACATTTGAAGCCCTAAATTACAATACAAGTGAAGAAGTTTATGGCACTGACTCAAGTCGGTGCACCAACATTTGTCTAACAACCAAGATTAAAACAACATACTTCCTATGGTTCTTTGCCAACTGATGCCCTAACACATCATATGTAAACCCAAGGAGGGAAGCCACCAAAGACATCTCATATCTCATTTTTAGCATCACCTCTAAAGGTTATCCCATCATCAGTTCTTGGAGGAACTAGCAGATGAGGAGGAGGAGGAAGAGACCAAAACAACCTTTCTAGAGTCCATGACTTTCTTCTCCTTCCTCCCTTCTTCTAATTCTATGTGGAGTATGAGTGGTTAAAACCCTATTCTTTATGACTTTGGAATATCTCGGTGTTGACCCTATGCATATTCATGATTGATTCAATATAATTCAGCCATTGATTCATATTCTGATAACAAAAAATCTCAAGTGCCTTATTTATGTTTGATCATCATAAGTTTGTAATTGATTGTTAATTGTTGCAAAAGTAGGGTTAATAGTTAGAAAAGTCATTGTCATCACAGTCAATAACTTGTTGCAAAAGCGGGCTAACCACTATGAAGTAATTGTCCAGTGGTAGATCATATCATTCAGTCTTATATATTGATGCTGCAAAATTAGTAACTAGGCTAAACAGTGTACTATGCTGCAACAGTGGGTATTACAAGCTATAGATGCTTAATCCAAAGAAGTGAGATAAGTTGTATTCACATAAAAGAATGCATGTGTAGGTTGACAACATGGTGAAATTGGTAACTTAAAGAATCAGACAGATTGAGTGGTGCATTTTTGGACTGCCTTGTGTTACAACTATCCAATTAGATTTGATTTGATGAAACTTAGGCAAACACACATGGATCTTTTAAAATTTATAAAAGGGACCTAGTCTAACACATCAGCTTAGACTATTCGCACTTCACCCGCAATCGCACAAGGTCATGTTTTAGTATAGGCAAGTGGCAAGAGAAGGGTCAATCCTCAGGGAAAGGGGACACTCAAGCTAAGTTAATGTGAGCTACCTAAAGAGGAGTGTAGGGTTTAGGGTTTAAAGGTTGGTTTTGGTTGATTACATTACGATTGCAAGCAATAACAACAAGAAAGAAGCTAGATTACCAAAATTCCTAGATTACCCAAAGAAAGTTAAGACTAAGAAGTTAGGCTAAATAATTAACTAAGCAAGACAAAGAACTACGACTAGCTACACTAGACTAGCGATTCAAATTAACAACTAAGACACAAGTTAAGAACAAGAGAAAGAAAGAACCTAGGTTGTCAATAGCCAACAAGATTAACACAAGTAAGCTCTAAGGAGCACTAACTATCAAGAACTAAGCAATTTGCTAAGAAGTAACAAATGCAATTAACTAAACTAGCATGGACAAGCTAACTTAATAAGGTGGGTTTTAAGCAATGATATGGATAGGTGGACCATTTGGGAATGGAACTATGACATTAGTTGGGGGGTTAACAAAACATGCAAGACTTATATATCCAATCTAGATTGCCAAACAAAACAACAAGGCAAGTGCTATTTGAATCTACCATATGATACTAGTTGGGAAACTAGGGCTAGGTACAATTATAATAGGACTTGGGCAAGTCTAGGTTTCTAGGGTAAGGGATATTAGAGATGAGGGTCTTTCACCTCATCTAACTCTCCATCTAGCCTTTAGAAAACTCTAGGCAATTGCACTAATCACTCTTATACTAGCTACTTAGATCTCACACCCACTTGTATGAGAAGGGAGTTGTATGTACAAATAAAGGGTGCTAGCTAGGGATATATTGTTTGGACCTAGGAGAAATTCCTAAGATAGCCACATACAATCCATTTTCCCCTAGAAGCTAGGTGTCTTCAAGCATCATACAACAAGCAATCCATGTTTATAAGAACATATCACAAGCAAGATAATGGGAAATGAGATAGAAGCTAGAGGCAGTCATCATAGAATGGAAATATGTTTAATACAAGTTATTTTTCCCCAACATTATACAAAAGTAACATTTTAACCCCAAACACCCCACCACAAGGGGCTTAGCTAGACATGATCATGCAAAAGAGCAAAAAGGAAAGAAGAAAGAGATAGAAGGCCATGGATCTCATGGAAGCTTCTTCTCCTTCACCTCCTAGATGTTGTAGAATGTATATGCTCCTCTAAGATGGCTAAAGAGCATGGAAATATAGAGGATTGTGGTAGAAAACCTAGAAAACTAGGATTCTATGGTGGAAATGGAATGGAAATGGAAGGTGAGAGGTTTGAAGGTAAGGAAATGGCTAAGGAGTATCTAGAGAAGTTGTAGGGTGCTAAGGAAGCTAACCTAGTGTTGTGGCCACCACCCATGTATATATAGGTGGTGGTGGAAGCACTGGGCTAAGTGGGGGTATTGATGAAAATTCAGTGTAGAAAAAGCTAGGTTTTGGGTGGTAGCACGACCGTTCAGGGTAGAACAGTTGTGGTGAGTGGAGGATGGAACGGTCGTGCTGGCGGAGAATGACCGTGGTGGGAAATGAAAAATGTCAGGTTAGAAGTGGTGAAATGAAGGTTGGTAGCACGGTCATGTTGGGAAGCATGACCGTGGTGGGGGCTAGGTAGAGCAGTCATGCTGGGTAGTATGACCGTGGTGGACGAGGTGGAGTGTAGGTCGTTCTCTTCAGCATATGCTCCTTCCAATCTTTGGCAACACGACTATGATGGATGGCACAGTCATTTTGGGGGCATCTTAGCACAGTCTTGTTGGGTAGCATGACCATTTTGGTGGAGTTGTTGTAGCTTGTCAAAAAGAGGATCAACATGTGACTTTTTCTTTGGCGAGCACGATCGTTCCTTGGCATCACAGTCGTGTTGGGGTCTTCAGTAGCACTTTAGGCTTAAAACTTCATGATCCATGGACTTCTTTGCTTGAGCTTGACTCTTGGACACTAGGGGAAGGTTGAGGGAGATTTGGGGTCTTCTTTGGACCCCCTCCATGGGTGGAGGAATCCTAGAACTCCTTCCTTATCTCCCATCCATCCAAGGCATGGTCTAAGTACCTGAAAAACATGCAAAGAACGTCCATAAGTGCATTTGAGAGTAATATGCATATTAAGTGAATAAACTTGCATTCTAACATGTTAAGATGCGATTGAGATGAAAAAAGGCAAAAGATGAATCCCTAAAATGGAGATGCATCACCACCCCCAAACGTTAAACATACTTGTCCTCAAGTATGCTCCAACTAATCTCTCTTTCAATTCAATCAAGGATCAAAGATAATGCAATCATTGTGATGTTTATTGACTAAAATGAGTTCACATGAGGAATTAGGCATGAAATCCACTACTCTCTGCTCATTTTCATTTTTTTTCAAGTGTGAATCAAGCACAGAGCACAAGAACTTAGAATATGGGTCACCATTCACATATGCAAGTGATGCAATTTTAATAATGATCCGAGTAAACTGTATCATGCATGAAATACATTCACAAGATTAGAATTACTGTTTCACTTGCTAAAGATGCCTTATACACTTCATTTCACTTCTCATGACCCACTTGGATTGTGTAGGGGAATGATAGATAGAGTTGATTTACCCTAGCCCTACTAGGATTACAAAGAGAATTAATGGTTATGGAAGGGAGTGGAGTTCCATTATACTCATCTTTTTTTATTTGGATGCTCTTAAACAGGAGCACCCTTTATTTTCTTTTTGCTTTTTCTTTTCTTTTCCCTTGGTGTAGATAGGGAACATAATGACAAGAGTGAAGCGGGGAGGTAAAGGTATGAGCACCCCAAACTTGTGGGGGTGGCCAAGGCTGATATGTGCACTTTGGCATCCTTTCATGAGGCAGAGAGGTAAGAAGATGGTGGAAGAAATGTTGGATCAAAGAGGGGTCACAAGCAGTGGAAATTCATGTATAATTTCACTCAAGCAAGTCCAAGTAACATTCACCAATCAAACAAGTCATGCATAAAATGAACAGTATAATAAATTGCATCCTTTTCATATAGAACAAATAAAACTCTAACGTTCAAGACTCGCAAGAATCAGACTTTTATTCAAAACAAAAAATAATTTCAAGAGGCTTGGAGCACATGCAAAATTCCTACATAGGACTCATTCTAGACAAAAACATCAAAATCAAGTTGCATTATCCAAGATTTAATCATTCACATCACAACAGATAGAGATTCAATTGAAATATAATTTTCAGTAAGAACATTCAAATTCGGGCAAAATCAACCAAAATGGTGTCAATTTACATTCAATCACATCTAAACCTACATTTAGGGAATTTAAAACATAAAGCAACAAATCTTAGTTAAAACACACAAAAAATTACCAAAACCTACATGGAAATGTGATGCATGGCATGGAAGAGTAAAAAGAGAATTTTTTTTGAAAAATTACTCAAATATGCATGAAAAAGAGCTACATGTATGCATGAATGTAAATAGAAGGAAATCTACAATAGGTAGAGTGAAATAAAAAGAAAACATAAATTAGGTGAGACAAGCATAAAAAAAATAAGCTTAAGAAAGGGGGTATACCACCCTAGCATTCCAAACTTTTGAATCGTGATGTCCTTAGCATGAAACTAAAGATCAAGAATGATAGGGTATATGTCACTGCTCCGATGGTGAGGGATCTTGTAGTGGGCCAAACTAAGGAGGTGGGTGCTGGTAGTAGTGACCACAGTATTCTTCCTATGGAGCAGGTATGTCTCCTGGTATCTAGATAGGTCTCCCTAAAAATATTTCCCCCATTGGGGGTTTCTCTGTACCTGCACAAGCTGATACTGGTACATGTGGTTGATCTGATGGTGCATTTGTTGCTAATCTAACCACATGTCCTGTTGTGTCTGTTGAATCACCTCCAACTGTGAATGAATGGATGACATGTCATATGCATTTGTTGGAGGTGGTTGCGCATCAAATTCCTCATGTCTCTGTCTCGTGCAACGGGACTGCTCAAGAATGTGTTGTTTCTTTGGTACATATGTCTCACCTCCTCCCTCAGGTAAGTCCATTGGCACAGGTCTGTAGTCTTTTCTAGGATATTGGCTATCCCACTTGGAAATCCATGTCAGAAGATTGTCCACTGGCTTGATATCATCAAGAAGAATAGCATCATGGTAAGGTAACTCTAAAGTGATGCCAGGGTACTCGGGGTTCATATTGTATATGATCTTTTTGTCTCTTATGGATATCATCTAGGACCTTGCAAGGTAATTCAAGCCAACCAACTTGGTCCCTTCTACCTTTTTGAGGTTATGGACATCACAATTGAGTGTTTTTACTATGGTGGTCACAATCCCCCCCATTATGAAAGGACTATTTCTTTTATATGGGATTGTTTTTAGGTGATCAATCATCATCATACCTAGATTCACATCGCCACAACTTACCACTGTTGACATCACAAATAGGTCTTTTTGAGAGAAAAAATGTTGGTTATCGTACCGACCAAAGACACTATTGACTAGAACCTTCTGAATATATCTCAAAGTAGGGTTGAAAATTTTGATTGTTCTTGACTTTCCCACTGCTAAGGTTCCTTGTCCAGTGAATGTTTCCCACATCTTAGAATAGTTGCATTTTTCATTTTTATCATACCTGCCCACATCAAATTTTTGTGTCATCTCTGGTGTTGGTGCTAAGATCTTTTTGAGATGGGAAAACTTCAGTATGCATGGAGTCGCTGAGCTTGAAATGGACTGTGTCCTCCCCTTGGTATTGCACCTTCTCCAGAGATTTGAAGAATTCATGGGTTGTACCTAGGTATGTCTCTTCTACATTAGTTAGAAAATGATACAACCCACATGATGTTAAGAAATCTTTGATGATAGTGAGCATGCCTAGGGCATGCATGGTGTTGGGGAAAGCATATCTTGTAGGGACCCTCCTGGTAGTGCACTCGGGGTGGAGGGGTCTTGTGAACACTCTTCTTGATGTGCCTCTCCCATGTGCAACTTCCTCAGGTTGATTTCCCACCCACTTCATTCTATCCTCCTCTAGTTTGGATAAGAAGTCCATAGGCTCATCCTCCATCTCCTCATTCTCAGTCTCATCGACCTCCTCCTCCTCATAGGTAAGTGACCCCAAACTTGTGTCAAAGTTCAAGGGCACCATCTCAATGGGTGCATCAACATCTTCTTATTCAATCAACAACAAGTGTCTAGTGGGTTGTTGAGTGGTGCAAGGTTGGGTTGGTGAAGTTGAATGCCTCTCTAGAGTCATTCATGGAGGTAGGTGTGAAAATGACGTAGCAGCTGCTTTCTTGGCCCTCCTTTCTCAGGTTGGTGCATCCACATCTATAAAATCAACAATATTTTCCAATTCTTCTTCTTCTTCCTCCTCCTCCTCCTCAGGGTTGTTGTAGCTCAGATTCGATGTATGATGGCTTGAGAAGGATTAGAGTCAGAAAGTACTTGTCAATGCCAATCTCTGGAGAGATGAACTGGAGATGGAGTTAGATGGTGATGTAGATCTATGTGATGGCAGCATGACATTGGAGGCCGGTTTGGTGTGGATTTTACCTCTAGTGAGGATATTCATGGTCTTCTCTACCCCTTTCTTGATTGCCTTGCCCGTTCTCTTCATTTTTGCAAGGATTTGGTGAAGAAATGAAGAACCACAACAATTTTCACACTTTTGGGATGTAGGGGTGGAATCTCCTTGGAGATGGAGAAATAGAGGTTAATGTATGGTGGAAAGTGGAGCTTTAGGTAGGGAAAGGTGAGTGGGAGCCAAAGGGAGCTCAAATCTAGAGTTTGGGAGGAAGAGGAGGTGATTTGGGGGTGTTGGAGGTGCGCCCTAATCGCCTATGGCCACGGAACGGTCGTGGTTCTTTTCAATAATGAAGAACAAGTTGTGTTGAATTGTGAAAAATCAGGGCACTTAAGTGTTGGACCCGGGCCATGCACGGCCGTTCTGGTAAAAGGCTAATACGGTCATGTTATTCAGAATGGTCGTGCTGATCGGGCCCAAAATTTGAGTTTTCCCTGTTAAAAATGACAATGCCAACACGGCCGTTCCATGCCAGCACAGTCGTGCTAGTACCTCCAAGTTGACAAAACTTCAAAATTTCTCAAATTACTCAATCATTTATATCCAATCAAAAAATTCAATCCAATTGATGTTCCATCAATACTTTTCACTGAAATATACCCCATTTCTCAAACTTTCACCTATTTCACCTATCTCGTCATCAAAACTAGAACAAAATTGTTAAACACAAGTGTGTGTGTATTCTTGTAATTGTGTACAAAAATAAAGCAAAAATATCAAAAAGTGAAGGTTGGGTGCAAAAGTTCCCAAACCTAGGTGGGTTGCCTCACTAGCGCTAGATTTTTACGCCTTCAGCCAGGCTTATTGATTCTTGGACTCAATCATCTTCATAAAACTGTCAGAGCATCCTTGTAGTAAATGTCCCTCCCTTGTGCATTTAAGCACATCTCTTCATCAAGTGGGTGTCCCTCTACTAGCATCACAATGTCAAAACTTTGGTTGGCTTTATCCGGACCTACTTCAACAACTGCTTTCAATCTTTGCCCGTTTATAGTGAACTCTTTTTCTCCGTCCTTTCACATGTCACAACAACCCTAAATGGATATACATTTTTTATTAGATAAGGCCCTTCCCATCTAGACCAAAGCTTTTTGGGAAAGAACTTCATCCTATAATTGTAAAGCTATACCCATTGTCCAGACTCAAAGTCCTTCTTAATCAGCTTATCATGCAAAAACTTAGTCCTTTCCTTGTAAATTTTGGACAATTCATATGCACATGACTCATTTCTTCTAGCTCATGCAGCTACAATTTTCTTCTCAATCTGACGGTGTCTCCATCCATGTCCATGGCTTTAAAAGCCTATAGTCTTTGTGTTGCATTTCCATCAGTAGATGGAAGCTCTTACCATACATGAGTTTGAATGGTGTGGTGCCAATCGGGGCCTTGAATGTAGTCCTATATTCCCACAAAGCTTAACTGAGATGTAAATACCAATCCTTGTGGTCCGACCTCACTGCCTTCTCAAGAATGAACTTTATCTCCTGATTAGCTAACTCAACTTGACCACTTATTTGAGGGTGGTAAGGAGTAGCCACGCGATGATTCACACCATGCCTTTTTAGTAGTCCTTCAAAAGTCCTATGGATGAAATGGCTTCCACAATCACTAATCATTTCCCTTATTACACCAAATTGGTTGAAGATGTTTGACTTTACAAAATCACAAATCACTTTATGATCATTCGTTCTTGTGACAATCACTTCAATCCACTTGGATACATAATCAATGACCACTAAGATGTACACATATACAAAGGAGGGAGGAAACAAACCCATGAAGTCAATTCCCCAAACATAAAATACCTCAACTACAAGAATGGGTGATATAAGTATCATGTCTCTCTTGGAGATAGTGCCCACCTTTTGGCACTTCAAATAACATTTTCCATATTCATTATCATCTTTGAATAAGGTTGGCCAATAGAATCCACTTTGAAGAACTTTGGCGGCTGTGCATTTTCCGTCGAAATGACCTCCACACATGTCAGAGTGGCACATGGATAGGATCCCTTGCTGCTCAATTTCCAGAACACACCTTCTAATGAGTTGGTTGGAACAATATTTGAATAGATGTGGGTCATCCCAAGCATAGTTTTTCACCATAGCAAATAACCTCTTGCTCTCTTCCCTTATCCAAGTACTTGGTGTCTTCCCACTAGATAAGAAGTTAGCAATGTGCTTGTACCATGGTCTTTGGGTGGATGAAAGTAAGAAAAGTTGCTCATGTGGAATTGTTTCCTAGATTCGATTTGTATCATCATAAGGCACCTCAATGCAAGAAAGATGGTCAGCTGTAGAATGTTCAACTCTCTTCTTGTCAACAATCTCTAGATAAAACTCTTAGAGTACAAGAATCCAATGGATCAGCCAGAGATTAGAGTCTTTCTTTGCCATGAGATATTTCAATGTTGCATGATCTGTGTATACCACCACCTTGTTTTGCAAGAGATAAGAATGAAACTTTTCAAGAGCAAAAATCATGGAAAGAAACTCTTTTTTTGTAGTGGTGTATTTCCTTTGAGCTTCATCAAGGATTTTTCTTGCATAGTAGATGGCATGCGGAACCCGACCAATCCTTTAGCCCAGCACAACCCCCACTGCCATATCCGATGCATCAGTCATGATTTTGAATGGCAAGGAAAAATTTGGGGGTTATATAATAGGAGAAGAGATGAGATTGTGCTTCAAGTGGTTGAAGGATTCAACACACTTGTCATCAAAGTTGAATTCCACATCTTTTTAAAGCAAGTGACAAAGCAGACTCAAAATTTTACTAAAGTCCTTGATGAAACAATGGTAGAAACCTGCATGCCCCAAGAAAGATCAGACATGTCTTACGGTGGAAAGAATAGTGAGAGTGGAAATTAGACCCACTTTGTCCCTATCAACCTCAATGACGGCATTAGAAACTCAGTGACCTAGAACAATGCCTTCGGGAACCATGAAGTGACTCTTTTCCCATGATAACACCAAATGAACCTTGATGCATCTTTCAAGAACGGCTCCTAGATGGAGAAAACAGTCATCAAAAGTCTTGCCAAACACTAAAAAATCACCCATGAAGACCTCTTGAGATGAATCAAGCACGTCAGCAAAGATGGATGTCACACATCTTAAAAATGTAGAAGGAGCATTGCACAACCCAAATGGAATTCTCTTATAAGCAGAAAACTACTTGGACAAGTGAATGTTGTCTTCTCTTGATCTGCCGAATGAACTGCTACTTGGAAGTAACCCAAGTAACCATCAAGAAAACAATAGAAGCTCTTCCCTACAAGTCTTTCTAAGATCTGATCAATGAACGCGAGGGGCAAGTGGCCCTTCTTGGTCTTCTCATTCAGCTTTCTATAGTCCACACACACCCTCCGCTTTGACTACTCTCTCATTGGCATCAACTCTCCATCCTCATTCTCTACTACTATGATCCCACCCTTCTTGGGCACATCCTGGATGGAACTCATCCAAGGGCTATCCGAAATGGGGTAGATAATCCCAGCATCCAGCAACTTCACTACTTCTTGTGACATGACCTCTTTCAGCTTTGGATTCAACCTTCTTTTCATTTTCCTTGTTGGCCTGGCATCATCTTCAAGGTAAATCCTATGAACACAAATGGAAGGGTCAATGCCCCTCAAATTAGTAATGGACCATCCAATGGCTTGAATGTTTTTCTTCAAAAGAACCATCAAGGAATCTTCTTGTTCTAGAGAAAGGATAGAGGAAATGATCATCGGGAGGGTGCTGTTTGAGCCTACGAAAGCACACTTCATCTCTTCGGGGAGTGACTTGAGCTCAAGGACTGGAGGTTCTTTGTTACAACCCCAATTTTTGGGTTCTTTTGGTGAGAAATGTAATTTCTCCTAGTAAAGATATTTCAACAAATAATGATATAATTTGTTTTGAATAAATAGATTTCGTTTACAATAGCCTTTTTGGTTGTTTTGTGGGCTTGATTGGCTATTGGGCCCAATAATAAGGAAATTCAACTAGTAAATGAATAATTTAGAATTGGAGAAAAGAACGATGTGGAAACCTCTAGAAGGCAAGGGAATATTATCCAAAAGTTGGATTTTGTGCCTCTTGGGTTCCAAGGAGTCCAAAGTTGCAAAGATAATGTAACAAGTAAAAAAAGATCAATTAAATATTTCTTTATTAAGAAAGAAATTGAAAACAATGATAAAATATGGGAAATAAGTGGAAAGAGGTATGATTGAGTTATCCTTGGTGGATTTTCGTACCCAAAGGATTCCTAATGTTAAAAGGAAGGCCAATGAGGAAAATAAAAAGAAAGATAAAGAGAAATCATCGAAAAGAGATATTTTAATAAGAAATAAACAAGCTAATGAGAAATAATGGATATAGTGCATCTAGAAGGATAATGAGTATCCACTAAAAAGGATTTCGAAATATTAGAGTTTCTTGGGGTCCAAGGAGCACCAATGGAGAAAAAGAAAGAGAAATGGAAAATAATAACAAAATAAGAGGATAATGTGATACATCATTAATGACTTTTTGATAATATCAAAAAGAGATGTTATTTGCTTTAAGAAAATAGGATTTTGTGGCCAATAGACTAAAAGTCAAGGCTAGAGATAATGAAAGATATAATTTTCGTATTTCTAATTATCCATGAAATAAAGAATATTAAGAAGATAAATAGGTGAGAGAAGATTGCTTCTCCTTGAAGGAATATGACTCCTATTGGGAGACGGCCTTGTTAGTTCATGAATAGCCAACCTAGGGCTTCATTACCCACCCCTATATAAAGGGTAGAGCCCTGGTTCGAGTTCCAGAGCGATCCCATGTCTACCTCTCTCATCCCCATCGTCTTCTTCTTCTTCTTCGCTCTAAACCCTAGGTTAGAGGAGCAACGTGATCCTTGGAGAAAGGAGGAGCCAGAAACAGGTGTATGAAGGAGGCACGAAGCTACCCCAAATATCTATGATGTTGGCTTCCTTTCCCTTTGCTCCCAACCTCGCTCAAAGCTTGTGGCAGACCTACAGGGTCTGCCACTTGGGACGCCATTGCTGGCCTGACTCTGGCCACCTCGGCCATAGCTGGGTGGCACCCCAGGTGTGGCGGGGCGCGATGAAGCTAGTTTGATAGGGGGCGGCAGCCGTCGTACCCTGGGAGGGAAGGCAAATCTCCCTGCGATCAGACCTGGTTGACGGACAGCAGGAATCACGAGGAAGATGATGAACCAGGGGGGTTTTGACAATTTTACCCCTCCGCGTTGTACATCGTTGACCACTTACGCGAGGGCAGAAGAGTAAATCAATTATGTTTCCAAGCAGCCGAGATACGTTGCATGGAAAGGGACACATGGTGCTCTCTGATTGGCTATGGTAAGTAATTTCTTACAAAAATCGTATCTAAATATTGGTAGCTCCGATGGGAACATGCAAAATATGAAAATTGATCAAGAGAACGTGTAGAATCCAATAAAAATACTTTTAAAGCCTGATTGTATTCGTATTTGCAAAAGTATGTGAAGTTAATGAAAAGTTCTTTGAAATTATGTAAGAAACCCTAATTGAAATTAATGGATGAGTTCAGGATGCTTAATTGGTGAAATGAAGTAATAGTAACCTGTTGAAAATGCTAATGATGAAATTGAACCTAATATAGATGAATTATTGCATGGTTTAGGGTTTTACACCAATTATGAGTGATAAAGCTTTTGGAAACCATAATTTAGAGTTTCATGTGCATGAATGAGCTTTAATGGGCCTTAAAACCCTAATGTTAGCAATTGTGACTCTTAATGACTTATGTTGTTCAAATTCATGAATAAATTGGGATATGATGGTTCTAAGCTATTTCGAGTATAAAAGTTCCTAATTGTGGATAAATACCCTTAATATAGTAATTAAGGTTTTGCTAATGGATAAATGTGGAATTAATGATAAATGGAGTTCATATGTGAATTAGATCATAATGAAATATGATTTGTTATTCCGGAAGGAACCAAAGTTGATAATTAGGCCTAATGATCTTGTCATAAATTAAAAGGACAAAAATGGTAGTTTTAATGAAAAGAGGTTTAATGGACTTAACTGGTGGATAATTGTGCCTTTAATATGAAATTAAGGTTATATGTTGTTAAAAGGTAACCTTAATAGCTTTTGTGAAGAATAGATGAGATAATTAGGGTATGCGAGTAATTCTATAAAGATTAGGGTTTAAAATAGTAAAAATGAAGTGAAACCCTAATTGCAATGGAAATCCTAAAAGTGGACTAGAAACCCTAGGAAGCGAGCTAGGTTTAATAAGATCTTGATGGCATGATCAATAATAGGGAAATTGTATGCATATTTTAGGATCTCTTTGTGTGCTTGCTTTCCTATTGGATTTCTTGCATTGATTGGATTAACTCTGTCTCACATCATCCTGACAGGTATGTGGTTAATTATGGTTAATCATATTAGTTTCCTGAAGAGTTTCCCGCATGATTCATCGCATTGAATGCAACTTATCAGTTTGGATGTTCATGCTTGCAATCATAAAGTCACTATGATTATCACAATAATAGTATAAGTGTGTATTCTAGAACCTACATGCCACCTTGATGGATGATGCAAAAAAGGTCAAGCCCGGGAGGGAAGACCCATGGGCACCATGAGTGGTGACCCCAGGCACCAAGCTCAGGATTGAGAAGGCGGCCTATGATATTGCATGACTCCATGAGTGGTGACCCCAGGCACCAAGCTCGGGATTGAGAAGGTGGCCTTAAGTCATTGGCAAAAGAGAAACCCGAAAGGGGGTATGCCTGGGTTAGGGAAAAAGCGGTGGAGAATGGCACATTGAAAGCATAATCTGTCTTGTTAATTAACTTGATTGTGATAATTAGATTGTTAGCCATATTTGCGAATTTTTGGTTGTCCCCACATACTGGCATATTCAATTATGTTGACCGACGTTTTGTTTTTTGGTGTTTTAGGTACAAGTTTGAAAAGGACAAACAGTAAAATGGCATATGTGGAATTAAATAAGAGTTAAATTACAAAGGAGGATTAGTTAGAATAGACTCCAGATGTGGATAGATGTAGATATCCAAGTTTTTAAAAAGGTATGCAAAGTTTTATTTTGTTACATCCTTTTAGTTTAGTTGGTAGAATTTGATAATTGTTATAGATTATTTGTCAAACCTTTGATCCTGTTAATTGGGATAACGGCTCTGACCTTCGGGTCTCCCTTAATTGGGGGTTATCGGGAGGCAGGGTCATTACATTTGGTATCAGAGCATAGGTTCCTCAATTAATCTTTAATAATTATTAAATTTTACAAACTTTGTAGAACCCAAGGGAGTTATTAGAGGATTTTCCGAAAGATAGAGGTGTCTAGAAAAGGATCACATCTGGGGGCTGGCAAGATTTTCCTCCGCACCGCTAGTCGGAATACGAGGACTCCCAAATTAGTGTGGCTGCCTGGCCAATGTCTCAGGATTTGACTCGAAATAAGATACCTTTAGGACTCTCTCATCTTATTCATCCCTTCTCAACTCAAATGTTGTTAAGGACCTTAAGTATTAGGGTTTTCTCTCTTTTCCTCACCCTCTTGAGGTATGGGTAAGATTGATAAGGTCTAAGGAATCCTCCACCAAATTAATGAAAAGCATATAAATAAGATGTCATAGGCATAAGCTTAATAGTTTAAGTGTAAACTAAAGAATAGATACATGATTAGGTCGTATGACATGAGTTATCATGCCCTCAAGAGAGACCTAAGGCTAGACCTTCTTGTCAAGAGGATGAGTAGAGAGAGTTAGTCTTGGAGGTATAGACCTCCATTAAAAGTAGAGACCTGGCACATCCTCTGAGGATGATGCTAACCCTAACCCTAAGTGGTGGTTAGAGAGAGGGATGGCATGATGAGTTAGATGTCATGATAGACCAGGTGTGTGGACATGCCTTTGGATGCCCCTATAAGCCATGTGAGGTTGGATGACCTAGTGCTTTTGGCGACCCAACCCTGGAAAGGGGTGTGCATGTTAGAGTAAAGGATAGCTCCTTGATGATGAGGTTAGAGAAGAACCTATAACCTTATGGGCTTATGCAAGTAGGACATAACATACACCCAGAGTACGTCAGTAGTGTTGACAGTAGGCTAAAACCCTAGCTAGGATATATGATGGATAACTTATGAGATAAGCATAAAGAACTATGGATAATCTTGAGCAAACATAAGTTGAACATATGCTTCACCTAGGTAGGCGTATGTGTAACATCCCTGACCTGGGTTATGAGTTAACCCTAGGTGTTTTTCCTAAATATGTAATTAAATCCTTGAGGTTAACTTTGAGCATGTAATTAAGTTTCTCAGAAACATATATTTCAGATTTTGCTCCTTTTTATATAAAGTTGTAGCATTGTTTTGTAATACAGGGACCTATGTGCAATTTACCCAGTTAGAAGGGTTAACTTGCAATTTGCACATGTTGAGATGTTCCTCTGATGTTGAGACATCATGAGAACCAATTTGGTAAAGTTTGAGGGATTTCCCAAGCTTGAGCACCAAGGTGCAGCTGTGGAAGCAATCCCTATGCTTGAAAACCCTAAATTGGAGTAAAGTACAATTTACCCAATTTGAGGGGTGTAATTTGTAAAATACACCATCGAAAGTATCTATTAAGACTCTTGACATAATTTAGAGAAGAAATGATGAAAGGTCTCTTCAATTGAATAATTAAGTTATGAAAAACACCTTTGTGATTGAATAATCAGGGTGTATGTGCTATAGCCCTTTTATGTGTGTGCTTTAGTAATAGGTTGATCTTCTTTGCCCTCATTTCTTGACCTTAGAAGAAGGTTTGTCTTTAGAAATAATATGAAGGGACGAGCATAGAAGGATGGAGGGACTTAGTTGAAAATATGGAGAACTTACGAGCTTATGTTGAAAATCTCACCCCAAGTATATATACTCTCCACTTCACTTAACAAGGAAACCCTCCCTTCATTCCTTTCACTGTTCTATTCACCCAAACCGACTAAAGAGGAGCTTGGAGCTTAGGAGGACGACCAAGGAGTGCAAGGTAGGTTTGAATCCTCCCTTTTGCTTAAGTTCATGGTTAGAACTCGAATTCAAGGTCAAATTGATGGCTAGCTCACATAGCTCTACCTTTCTAGCCATCTCTTCTCGACTTTCCTTGGAAGGATCACCTTGGCCGACCTGTGGAAACTCAAGGACGCCATTAAAAGCTTGGAGCTCGAAAGCTTGGAGCTCAAGGAGCAAGCTTTAGGCGGGTTTTATAACTCTAAACCTATGCTTTGTTATATACATCTCGTTTATGCTTTTAGATGATAGTTCTTCTTCTTCTCTACCTTCGTTGAGTCAGTCCGAAGGATAGAGAGATCTGTGGTTGAGAAGAGACAAACTCAGAAAAGATATCCACAGTTCCAGGGTTCTTCATCTAGGGATTCCAAGAAACCTAGATTCTCTGCACCTAACCCTCCACCACCCAGATCGAGTTTTCAAACTCAATGGTCACCAAGAAGAGGTAGAGGACGGAGTCAACCGCCTCAAAGGACGTACAATTCTACATCAATGTCAGTAACTGGACCACCCAGACCACAACAACAGGAGAGGAGTTGCTACAACTGTGGTAAGGTGGGACACCTGATGAAGGATTGACGTTCTAGGCCTGTCAGTGTGACACAACCTCCGAGACAGAATCAACAAGGATCTCAGAATAGACAACATCAAGGAGCAGCTCGAGGACGTGGACAAGCGTCTCAAGCTGGATCATCAGCACCACTCAATACCAGGCAACAACGAGGTTCTATGCTATGAACCCACCTGAAGCAGTGGTCAATCCACGGGTAGTGGCAGGTCAGATGAAACTTTTATATTCTGATATGTCTACCTCCTGTGTAGTATCTATTCTGATTGATCCGGGTGCCACGCACTCTTTCATCACTCGAAGAGTGATTCATAATTGCAATGTGACTGTTAGTCATAGGGCAGATAGTTTGTTGTTGGAGACTCCGTTGAGTGGGTCTGCCATTTTGCAGGAGGTATGCTCTCCCTGCATCCTTTTCTTTTCCGACCATCGCATTCAAGTGGATCTTATACCACTTAATATGCAAGGATTTGATATAATCCTCGGGATGGATACCTTAGAGAGGTATAGAGTTGTCTTGGATTGTGAATCCAAGTTGGCTGTACTTGCTGATGAAAGCAACACATGGATCTTTCAAGGAGAAAGAAAGATTCTGCCCACCTGTCTTGTGTCAGCTATGGTTGCTGATAAGTTGTTGAGGCAAGGATGTTATGCATTCTTAGCCCATGTGGTAGATGTTACCAAGGAAAGGTTCAATCCTGCTGAAGTTCCCATAGTCAGGGAATTCGAGGATGTGTTTCCTGAAGAACTTCCTGGTATACCACCACCTCGGGAGATTGATTTTGAAATCAATCTGATCCCAGATACGAAACCCATAGCCCAGACTCCGTATAGGATGGCGCCTGCCGAGATGGCAGAACTCAAGAAACAGCTTCAAGAGTTACTTGAGAAGGGTTTTATCCGACCAAGCACTTCACCTTGGGGTGCTCCGGTCTTGTTTGTTAAAAAGAAAGATGGGTCAATGCGGTTGTGCATCGACTACAGACAACTCAATAAAGTAACAATAAAAAATAAATACCCTCTGTCGAGGATTGATGATCTCTTTGACCAGTTGCGTGGTGCAACCGTCTTTTCAAAGATAGACTTGAGGTCTGGATATCATCAACTCCGTATTAAGGATAGTGACATATCCAAGTCTGCCTTTAGGACAAGGTATGGTCACTATGAGTTCACGGTTATGTCGTTTGGACTAACCAATGCACCAGCTGCATTTATGGAACTCATGAATAGAGTTTTTTGACCTTTCCTTGATCAGTGTGTTGTCGTCTTCATAGATGACATCCTGATCTATAGTAAGGATGCTCAGCAGCATGAGCAGCATCTTCTCCAAGCTTTGACCTTGCTAAGAGAACACAAGTTGTATGCTAAGTTTAGCAAGTGTGAGTTCTGGCTGTCGGAGGTATCTTTTCTTGGACATGTGATATCTGCCTCGGGAATTCGTGTTGACCCTACAAAGGTAGAATCTGTTCTACAGTGGGAACAACTGAAGACACCGACGGAGATTTGAAGTTTCTTGGGGTTAGCTGGCTACTATAGAAGGTTCATTAAGAACTTTAGTTCTATAGACTTACCTTTGACCAAGTTGACCCGGAAAGATGTTCCTTTTTCTTGTAGTGATAAGTGTCAACAGTCTTTCCAGTTGTTGAAGGAGAGGTTGACAAGTGCACCTATGCTTGTACTGCCTGAACAAGGAAAAGGATATGTAGTCTTCTGTGATGCTTCCAAGAATGGACTAGGATGTGTGTTGATGCAGGATAAACAAGTGATTTCTTTTGCTTCCCGACAGCTTAAGAAACACGAGGAGAATTATCCGACACACGATCTGGAGTTAGCTGCCGTGGTTCATGCCTTGAAAATATGGAGACATTATCTCTACGAAGAAACATTCCAGATTTTCACAGACCACAAGAACCTTAAGTATATCTTCTCTCAGCACGAGCTTAACATGAGGCAACGTCGTTGGATGGAGTTAATCAAGGACTACGATTGTACAATTGATTACCATCCGGGCAAGGCCAATGTTGTTGCAGATGCCTTGAGTAGGAAATCAGCAACATCAACCATGAATAGAGCACAACTAAACTCTTTAGTATGCTCTAGGAGAGATATGCTTATCTCTTTAAGGAAAGACAATGTACAGTTGCAGGTGTCATTGTTAGTCGGGTTGTTAGCTGAGATGCATATTAAACCTACCCTAAGAGAGTAGATTAAGGAAGCACAGCTAGGTGATGTTGCAGTTCAGCAGATTAGATCTGAGTATGGAAATGAGAAGCGAGATGGTTTCCATGACTCAGATGACCAAGTAGCCTATTATAATGGAAGGATGATAGTGTCAGATGTGGATAACTTGAGGAAGTTAGTCCTGGAAGAAGCTCATTCTTCCATGTATGCTATGCATCCAGGGAGCACCAAGATGTATTGGAATTTGAAAGATCTGTATTGGTGGCCTGGAATGAAGAAGGATGTTGCAGAGTTTGTTCTGAGGTGTCCTGTGTGTCAGCAAGTTAAAGCTGAACACCAGAAGCCTGCAGGAACAATGCAACCTTTACCCATACCACAGTGGAAGTGGGACCATGTGACCATGGACTTTGTTGTTGGCCTACCCAGGACAAGCAGAGGACATGATTCCATTTGGATAGTTGTTGATAGGTTGACAAAGACAGCGCACTTCTTACCTGTCAAAACAACCTATTCTGCTGAAAGGTTATCACAGTTATATGTGCAAGAGATAGTGTGTTTGCACGGAATTCCTATCACAATAGTTTCTGACAGAGGTCCTCAGTTTACAAGTCATTTTTGGGAACAGTTACACAGAGCCTTAGGCACCAAGCTAAGGTTTAGTACGGCCTTTCATCCACAGACTGATGGACAGTCGGAAAGGACCATACAGACCTTAGAAGACCTGTTGAGAGCATGTGTTCTCCAGTTTACCGGAAGTTGGGATCTACACCTACGCTTGATAGAGTTTGCCTATAACAATAGCTATCATCATAGTATTGATATGGCACCATATGAAGCCTTATATGGTAGACGTTGTAGATCACCTTTGTGTTGGTTTGAGACTGGTGAACGTCAGTTGTTAGGTCCTGATCTTGTGCAGCAGACCACAGAGAAGATTAAAGTAATACAACAAAAGATTAAGACTGCACAGGATAGGCAAAAATCTTATGCTGACAAGCGTCGTAGACCCTTAGAGTTCTAGGTTGGAGACAGAGTATATCTCAAAGTCTCGCCTTGGAAAGGGGTCCTTCATTTTGGGAGGAAAGGGAAGTTAGCTCCTAGATATATGGGACCTTATCCAATCATTGAACGGATTGGAAAGGTAGAATATAGACTAGAGCTGCCACCAGAGTTATAGAGGTTACACCCTGTGTTTCACATTTCTATGTTGAAGAAATGTCACCCAGACACCGAGTCAGTTCTACAACCTATGGAAGTAGAATTGAATGATGATATATCCTATGAAGAAGGACCAGTGTCAATCCTTGATAACAGAATTAAAAAGTCAAAGAAGAAAGATATAAGTCTTGTGAAAGTCCTCTGGAATCACCGTGGTGTTGAAGAAGCCACTTGGGAACTAGAGGATGAGATGAGAAGGAAGTATCCTGCCATTTTCTCTTAATATGTCTTATCGATTTCGGGGACGAAATCCTTGTAAGGGGTGGATAATTTGTAACATCCCTGACCTGGGTTATGAGTTAACCCTAGGTGTTTTTCCTAAATATGTAATTAAATCCTTGAGGTTAACTTTGAGCATGTAATTAAGTTTCTCAGAAACATATATTTCAGATTTTGCTCCTTTTTATATAAAGTTGTAGCATTGTTTTGTAATACAGGGACCTATGTGCAATTTACCCAGTTAGAAGGTTTAACTTGCAATTTTCACATGTTGAGATGTTCCTATGATGTTGAGACATCATGAGAACCAATTTGGTAAAGTTTGAGGGATTTCCCAAGCTTGAGCACCAAGGTGCAGCTGTGGAAGCAATCCCTATCCTTGAAAACCCTAAATTGGAGTAAAGTACAATTTACCCAATTTGAGGGGTGTGATTTGTAAAATACACCATCTAAAGTATCTATTAAGACTCTTGACATCATTTAGAGAAGAAATGATGAAAGGTCACTTCAATTGAATAATTAAGTTATGAAAAACACCTTTGTGATTGAATAATCAGGGTGTATGTGCTATAGCCCTTTTATGTGTGTGCTTTAGTAATAGGTTGATCTTCTTTGCCCTCATTTCTTGACCTTAGAAGAAGGTTTGTCCTTAGAAATAATATTAAGGGACGAGCATAGAAGGATGGAGGGACTTAGTTGAAAATATGGAGAACTTACGAGCTTATGTTGAAAATCTCACCCCAAGTATATATACTCTCCACTTCACTTAACAAGGAAACCCTCCCTTCGTTCCTTTCACTGTTCTATTCACCCAAACCGACTAAAGAGGAGCTTAGAGCTCAGGAGGATGACCAAGGAGTGCAAGGTAGGTTTGAATCCTCCCTTTTTCTTAAGTTCATGGTTAGAACTCGAATTCAAGGTCAAATTGATGGCTAGCTCACATAGCTCTACCTTTCTAGCCATCTCTTCTCGACTTTCCTTGGAAGGATCACCTTGGCCAACCTGTGGAAACTCAAGGACGCCATTAAAATCTTGGAGCTTGAAAGCTTGGAGCTCAAGGAGCAAGCTTTAGGCGGGTTTTATAACTCTAAACCTATGCTTTGTTATATACATCTCATTTATGCTTTTAGATGATAGTTCTTCTTCTTCTATACCTTCCTTTGATACCTTGCAAGCAAATCCGTGAGAAATCCTTGCTGTTCTTGATCTAGGAGATGAAGACGTTATTTCCAAAGTTAATCCACTACTTTTCACTTTACTAAACGGTCTCCACAAATTGCTCTCTCGGTTTGCAAAACCGTGTAGTGAGCAAACGGTCTCAGGACCGTGTAAGGGAAAACGGTCTTCAAGACCGTTTAGCCGCATTGACCGAGCATGGACCGTATAAGATTTCTATTCAAAATTATTTAGGCTAATCACCCACAAAATTTGAGATGATAACTCCAAAGGAATCGTGAGATATGGCCTTTTTAATCAACAACTTTAATTGGATTTACTCCTGATTTCCAATCTGTTGAAATCGCCCTTTTTGGGCAAACGGTCTCAAGACCGTGTAAGAACGTTGACCAAGTGTTGACCGTATGAGATTACTGTTCAAAATAATGTTGATTAACAACTCACCAAATTTGATGGACTAATTCAAAACGAGCTAAGATTTGAAGGATGATTACTAGGGCAAACCCTAATTGAAATCAGTACTGAAATCTCAATGATTTGATTATGTGTTTTTGGGTTGATTAACCTAAACGGTCTCAAGACCGTTTGGGGATCAACCAAACGGTCTCAAGACCGTGTGGGGAATCACCCAAGACCGTGTGGAGGTCTGGGGTCAAGTATAGTTGACCAATTGAAAGTACAAAGATACCAAATTACATTGCAATTAAGTATTGATATGATAATCAACTCAATAGATCCAACCTTGAAGAATTTACACTAGAATACAAAAGTTGGATGGGCAAACGGTCTCAAGACCATTTGGAACTCATCCAAACGGTCTCAAACCGTGTGGAGTTCATCCACACGATCTCAAGACCGTTTGGGCCAAGTTTGGGCCCAATTGGAGCTCAATTGAAGGGTTCAACCTTGTGTTGATTCACATTGTTGAGTGTTGATGGTTGAACGTTGATGGACCTTAATTGAACCAACTTCAACCCTAATTGGATAACAATTGAGGGTCAATTGAGTGACCAATTGGTTAAGCATAACCCTAGTTGACTCAATCTATAAATGGTTACCATGGCTTTGACCATTTGGAGGCTTCAACATTGATAATCATAAACGATTGAAATCATTGAACCATGTTGAAGGTCCAAACGGTTTGAGACCAAATGGACCAAACGGTCTCAAGACCGTTTGAGGCCTCACGGTCTCAAGACCGTTTGAGACCTCATGGTCTCAAGACCATTTGAGGTCACACGGTCTCAAGACCGTGTGAGGCCTCACGGTCTCAAGACCGTTTGGGGCCAAACGGTCTCAAGACCGTTTGGACTCAAACGATCTCAAGATCGAGAGACACCAAACGGTCTCAAACTGTGTAAGCCCTCTCGGTCTTGAAGTCAAACTTGTTAAACGGTCTAAACCCTCACATGGTTTGGGAAAACGATCTTGAAGGTCACACGGTCTTGGAGTCAACCCTAGCAAACGGTCAACTCATCCAAACGGTTTCAAACCGTTTGGAGGTTGAAGGTTGAAACCGTTTGAGGTTTTCAAAGGTTGATTTCACTTAATCACTTGAAGATGTAAATGGTTCAATGATGCTCAAATCTAAACCCTAATGGTAACCTAGGACATTAGGGGACTAAGTGACTAATGAATTAACCCATGATGGTGATCAATGGGGTGAATTACCAAAATACCCTTGAGGGGTTCATTTGAGTAAAACCTTGTTCAAATCAAACCCTAATCACATGATAGTGATGTTTTGGCTTATGTTATCCCATGAGGACTTAACCCAACCTGATCTAGAGTGGTGTTATCACCATCTACTAGTATGAGGAGAGAGAAAGTATCTTAATAGAGAGAAAGTACCTTAAGAGAGAGAAAGTACCCTTTTAGGGTGGAAACTCAAGTAAAGAACCTTCAATACACATGAATGTGCATGATTAGGGTATGATCCACCTATGTGAGATCATGGAAACCCTAATTATGATTTATAATGAATCTTAAGCTAATCTGAGAACATCAATGATGATGTTCCTCATACATGATGATGTTATGAGTTCAATTCACCATGTGATGTGAATAGTAAACCCTAATTCAAAGGTGATGACATGTTATATGAGTATTAAACTCTATTTGATAAGAATCAAAGAACTTAGCTCTTATGACAAGAGTGGAAAGTATAATCATTGTTTTGAATTACCTTTATTAGTTGAATTAACCATGCAGGTTCTGATATGGAGGTGATCATATCCAGGTATGGATGATGATACTATATTCATTAAAGGCACATTGATAGCTTTATGAATAAGTAAAGTATCTTGATGCCTTATCAGTGGCATTCTATGATAATAATGGGCTGTGAGAGCCATGAATACCATCAAGGTCATGCTTTAGAGATGACTTATGATGAGTATAATGAGAAATGATGATTGATGTGAGTTAGGCTTGTTACATTTAGTATTCTCCTTTTATAGCTGTTATGCTACTGTTATTGTTTGAAGAACAAGGTGTGATGTTAAATGAATACTGAATGTACTTAACTAATCAAGTATAATGTAGAGCCCTGATCATAGATCCATCATTGTCAGAGATCAAATGATGGTGAAACAGGTTTTCCTAAGGGAACTCCTGGATCACATACTATTGAGTATGTGGGGTATATGGATGTGTAGAACCTTACATCCTAGTGTAGGAATTTGATGTAGATATGTAATCCGTCAAAACCTTCACTACAATCCCATACCATATCAGTAGTAGGTAAACATGAAACCTCCTGATGACGAAGAAAACATAGATATCTGTATCAGTAGAGATAAACATGAAATCTCCTGATGACGAAGAGAGTACAGAACGCCACTGTAACTCTAAAATAGCAAAGGACCAGTTTACCCTGGTGAGCTATAATAGTAGAGACACAAGATGTCCTACAAGTGATCCTCTTACTGACTGAGGAAGGTGAAGGTCATGAGAATCCGGCTCTCTTAATGACCTATGTATGATACTGATGTGACTTCTTAGCGATCAGTTGGAGTATGAGTGGTATGCCTCATCTCCACAGGGCATAATATTGTTTGTAAAACATAATCAACCACATAGTATACCTGTTAGAGATAACTACGAGTTAGTTGATTGATGATACACTGTAATAGTGCTTATATCCTTCATGTCTCATAAATGTTGAGCGCTTGTTTATAGTTGCAACTGCTATTGAATACTTTGAAAGCTTTACTGCTTAAGATATTCTTTGATGTTATAATAAAGCTTCTGGCGGAGAGTTATAACTCTCGCTGGGACAATTATGTAAAATTGTCTCACCCCGTAGACTTCAACTTCTTAGGTGAATGTCGGAGATGGAGGAACCGGTCTACAGGTGACCAGTCCCAGCACCACCAGCAGCAGCACCAGGAGCAGCAGTAAATCTCAGGTGGAGATTTAGCCTGCCATGTGGTGTAGTTAGAGTCAGTCCTATGTGTCCTCTGTACTCTCAGGTCTTAGAGTCTTTTGTTATGAGTTCTTGAGATTTTGTGTCTTGTTGTATATAATTACTCAAGAAGTAATTATCATGAGATGTATACAGTTTATCTCTTGTTATGAAAGAAGCTTTTATGGATTCAAGCTCTTGTCTCTAAAAGTTTTAATTTCCCGTGATTTTTGTCTTCCGTTGTTAATCGAATCGCTTCCGCTAAGTTTGAATCGTATTTATATAGTGGTTTGGAGATCAGAGCCCACAGTATGCTTGGGAGCTCGATCCATCTTCATGGATAGAGGACCTCTAATAGTGAGGCTAGTTGTAGGATTAGCTCTAGAGAGAGAGAGAGCAGGATCCAAGCAAGAAGGATGGAAGCTTAGACTCTGAGATATGAGGAACGGTGGGGAGTTGAGGATGATGTGACCTAAGTAGATGATAGTGGTTACCTCATGCATGATCCCTGGAGGCTGAGGATATCTTAGTTGCCTTTAGAGAAACCAAAACCTAGAGAGAAGGTGAAGCTGCTGGTACCTATGAGCCTATGGTATAGATGCTCACCTTCTAGGGTTAGGAAGAAGGGTTCCTTAGACCCTGAAGAGGTTTAGTAACAGGTTGTGAGGCCTTATACCTTGTTGGTTGTCCTTGAGGAGGACTCCACTCTGAAGTGTTGTTCAAGTAGAAGGAAGGCAGGAAGTGCATGACATACCTTGGACATTCTCAGTTCGCGGTTAAAGGTTGAGCATGTAGTTGGACACCCAAAAAGTGAACCTAGGCCTAAGAGGGGAAGTGGTGTACCTGATGCTCATGACAAGATTTGAGTTTCTATACATTCGAGCATGGTACTCCTCATGTTTAGAGGAAAGGGAAACCCCTTAAGTTTAAGGTGTGTTTGATGAACCCCTCACAGCTAAGTTGGTGACATAGGAAGGTATGTTCTTGGTCTAATGTTGAGGAATGAGAACAAGTATGACCTAGAATGGTTTAGTAGGTGGTCTGCTTGTGCCTTAGTAGCTTGCTAGGGTTAAGCATGCTCATGGGGATGTAAACCCTAGACATAAGGGCGTTTGTGACCTTTGTTATCAGGATGTAGTTTCCTCCCATCCTTGGAGAGGGACCCTTTGTAGGGTGTATACCAGTTTTTGTTGGTTTTGAGGTAACCTAAAAAGGTCTCATAGGATCTTGAGAAGCTAAGTGAAGAGTACATGGTAAGAGAATGAACCTGTAGACCCATAGATAACCATCTCTAAGTGCATGTGGGTGTATTACCATTGAGGTAACCAGTATGGGGCCTAACCAAGGTAAGCAGGTCGCCATGACCCCTATGAAAGGATGAAAGTCAGCCCAAGAATGTAGAGAGAGATGATGGAGATTTTGATAAGGTTCTAAGTTGGACATGTACTATGTTAGAATCATAAATCTATCCTAGGGTCAGGTAGGGATAAGATTGATGAAAGTAGGAGTTGCCTGATTCCCTAGTTGCACATGACCATAGGGATGGGAAGTAACAACTATCATTATCCGAGGGCCATGGGTTAGGAGATTGATCACCTTCATGAACTCATGGGACCCAAAGATAAAATGAGGAGGGCACTCTCTGGATGCATAAGGGAAGAGGGATGACCCCAAAAGTGCTAGCACCCTATAGACCTAGAGGAGATGATCAAGGATTGTGTGGTGACCCAAGTAGGTTTGAAACCAGTTTTCCATGGAAGTAACCTTGATACCGAGATGATTGTGATGTAGAGACATAAGTTGCACATTTCAACATAGATCGAAGGTGTAATAGCAAGGTGGGATGTGCCATCTCTACTCTTGGAATGGGAAGAACTTTGTATTTGGACTGCAGCCAAATGCTTATTTCCTCTTGTTATGGGAGTGAGAGATAGGACAGTACGCATGACATACACCAAAGATACAGATGATGTGAGTTGGAATGTTGCTATGAGGTATGAGGACAGAGATGATAACATACCCTTGTAGAGTGAATGATACATGGATGGTTTACAAACACTAAGAGTATTAAGGTAGTCATCTTGTGAGGATGTTTTATCATGAGCTATGTGGGACTTGCAAGTTATACAAGGTTGAGTTTGATAACCAAGAGGATGAGCTCAGAGTTTTCTTGATGGAGATAAACTTAGAGTCTGAGATGAGATGATAAGTGAAATACATGGAGGTGTATGTCTTCAACATTACCTTATACCTAAGGATGTGAAG
This sequence comes from Alisma plantago-aquatica, assembly GCA_963693085.1. Classification (NCBI taxonomy): domain Eukaryota; kingdom Viridiplantae; phylum Streptophyta; class Magnoliopsida; order Alismatales; family Alismataceae; genus Alisma; species Alisma plantago-aquatica. The sequence continues at coordinate 1,132,252,912 of OY856409.1, read as the reverse complement.
TGGTAATGGATGCTCTAGTTGAGATGCAGCTGTCTAGTTTAGCTAGAAACCAGAAGAGGCTGTTAGGTTAGCCCTAAGTTTGAAAAAGAAGATATGTTTGGCTAACACTCAGATGTAACGAGATCTGTTGAACAAGTTAATGGTTGTTTGGTTAGCATAGTCCTTGATGCAATAAAACGATGGTGGTAGAACCTCAGATACACTTCTCAGGAAAATAAGGTGAAGACACCCTGATTAGAGTGGTTTAGGGTTTTAAGGAATCGATCTTGAGGAATCATGACATACAGGAGATCATGATTTAAGATCACCATACATCGTGGTACTACAAAGATAATAAGTGACAGTAGTACATGGGATGCTTAAGATGAAGTTGCACGTGGCTTGTCTCCATGCAAGCCAGGAGGTGAAGGACGAACACCAGTAACCCAGTGTATTGATATAGAGGATAAAAGAGTCCCTGAGAGGGAATGGGGGTTCATCACTATGGATGTTGTGGTAAATCTCCCCTGGACCGAGGAAGGTCAAAACGCAATATGGGTTATGGTAGATCGCCTTACCTAGATGACATGAGAAAGAAAGAATACTGTCAAGGGACGTATCCGGTTGAACTGCATAGAGATGGTTCAACTACACCATGATGCGAGTTCAAAAGTTCTTGAGTATAACTAAAGGTTCACTTCCATAAGGTGGAAGTAGATACATGAAGGACTCGATGTGAGTACATCTTATCACCCCTAACTAATGGTTAGTATGATCCAGACAAGAGGGTATGATGAGATCATGTATGCTAATTCAGGGTGATACATGGGGGGAAGTTCTTTCCCTATGAGAGATGTGATGATAACCACCATAGCCAATATCGGGATGTAAAGAAGCTCTGCAAGGGAGGTTATGTCGGTCACCACTTCATTAAGATGATGTTGGTGAAGGGGCCTTGCGAAGGTCAGATAAGAACCACAGTGTGTGTAGATGAAGTTGCTTTGATTATGCAATGGCTGAGAGAGAGCCCAGGGGTGACATAAGTCATGAGCTGATGCAAAGCAAACTGACATGCAGTTCATTGTGGGAGAATATGTGATGTGAAAATCTGACCCCTCTAAGCTACAGCTGAGAAAGTTGAGTCCCCAATATATGGGTCCATTTGAGATGGATTGGTGGAGATGGTCGTGTTTAGCCTTACCCCTTAGGATAACATGATGTATAATGTGTTCCATGGGTCCGATCTAGAGCACTATTTGAGGTACCCAAGACATGTGGTGAGCCCTGAACCTATTTAGCTTTTGAGAGGTTGAAATGTCCTGAGTCACCTATGAGGGTATGATGTACCAAGGTAAGAAAGAACTCAGATGAAAGAATATGAGATGATAGAGGTTTTTTGGAAGCGCCATGGATAGGGCAAAGCCACATAGGGGTCAATGATGGACATGGAAAAGTCTATTATGAATTGGTTCATGGAATTTTGAGGACAAAATTCTTATAAGAGGGGAAGGATGTTACAACCCCAATTTTTGGGTTCTTTTGGTGAGAAATGTAATTTCTCCTAGTAAAGATATTTCAAAAAATAATGATATAATTTGTTTTGAATAAATGGATTTTGTTTACAATAGCCTTGTTGGTTGTTTTGTGGGCTTGATTGACTATTGGGCCCAATAACAAGGAAATTCAATTAGTAAATGAATAATTGAGAATTGGAGAAAAGAAAGATGTGGAAACCTGTAGAAGGCAAGGGAATATTATCCAAAAGTTGGATTTCGTGCCTCTTGGGTTCCTTGGGGTCCAAGGAGTCCAAAGTTGCAAAGATAATGCAACAAGTAAAGAAAAGATCAATTAAATATTTCTTTATTAAGAAAGAAATTGAAAACAATGATAAAATATGGGAAATAAGTGGAAAGAGGTATGATTGAGTTATCCTTGGTGGATTTTCGTACCCAAAGGATTCCTAATGTTAAAAGGAAGGCCAACGAGGAAAATAAAAAGAAAGATAAAGAGAAATCATCGAAAAGAGATATTTTAATAAGGAATAAACAAGCTAATGAGAAATAATGGATATAGATGCATCTAGAAGGATAATGAGTATCCACTAAAAAGGATTTTGAAACATTAGAGTTTCTTGGGGTCCAAGGAGCCCCAATGGAGAAAAAGAAAGAGAAATGGAAAATAATAACAAAATAAGAGGATAATGTGATACATCATTAATGACTTTTTGATAATATCAAAAAGATATGTTATTTGCTTTAAGAAAATAGAATTTTGTGGCCAATAGACTAAAAGTCAAGACCAGAGATAATGAAAGAGATAATTTTCGTATTTCTAATTATCCATGAAATAAAGAATATTAAGAAGATAAACAGGTGAGATAATATTACTTCTCCTTGAAGGAATATGACTCATATTGGGAGAGAGCCTTGTTAGTTCATGAATAGCCAACCTAGGGCTCTGTTACCCACCCCTATATAAAGGGTAGAGCCCTGGTTCGAGTTCTAGAGAGATCCCACGTCTCCCTCTCTCTTCCCCATCTTCTTCTTCTTGTTCACTCTAAACCCTAGGTTAGAGGAGTGACGCGATCCTTGGAGCAAGGAGGATCTAGAGACGAGTGTATGAAGGAGGCAGGAAGCTACCCCAAAGATATGGGATGTTGGCTTCCTTTCCCTTTACTCCCAACCTTGCTCAAAGCTCGTGGCAGATCTGCAGGTTCTGCCGCTTGGGACGTCGTTGCTGGCCTGACTCTAGCCACCTCGATCATAGCCGGGTGGCACCCTAGGTGTGGTGGGGTGTGGCGAAGCTAGTTCGATAGGGGGCGGCAGCCGCCAGACCCTGGGAGGGAAGGAAAACCTGCCCGCGATCAGACCTGGTTGACGGACAGTAGGAATCACGAGGAAGATGATGAACCAGGGGGTTTTTGATGATTTTACCCCTCTGCACTATACATCGCCGATCTCTTACACGAGGGCCGAGGAGTAAATCAATTATGTTTCCAAGCAGTTGAGATACGTTGCATGGAAAGGGACACATGGCGCTCTCTAATTGGCTATGGTAAGTAATTTCTTATAAAAATCATATCTAAATATTGGTAGCTCCGATGGGAACATGCAAAATATGAAAATTGATCAGGAGAACATGTAGAATCTAGTAAAAATAGTTTCAAAGGCTGATTTTGTTGGTATTTGCAAAAGTATGCGAAGTTAATGAAAAGTGCTTTGAAATTAAATTAGAAACCCTAATTGAAATTAATGGATGAGTTCAGGATGCTTAATTGGTGAAATGAAGTAATAGTAACCTGTTGAAAATGCTAATGATGAAATTGAACTTGATATAGATGAATTATTACATGGTTTAGGGTTTTACACCAATTATGAATGATAAAGATTTTGGAAACCATAATTTACAGTTTCATGTGCTTGAATGAGCTTTAATGGGCCTTGAAACCCTAATGTTAGCAATTGTGACTCTTAATGGCTTATGTTGTTCAAATTCATGAATAAATTGAGATATGATGGTTCTAAGCTATTTTGAGTATAAAAGTTCCTAATTGTGGATAGATACCCTTAATATGGTAATTAAGGTTTTGCTAATGGATAAATGTGGAATTAATGATAAATGGAGTTCATATGTGAATTAGATCATAATGAACTATGAGTTGTTATTTCGAAATGAACCAAAGTTGATAATTAGGCCTAATGATCTTGTCATAAGTTAAAAGGACAAAAATGGTAGTTTTAATGAAAAGAGGTTTAATGGAATTAACTGATGGATAATTATGCCTTTAATCTGAAATTAAGGTTATATGTTGTTAAAAGGTAACCTTAATAGCTTTTGTGAAGAATAGATGAGATAATTAGGGTTTGCGAGTAATTGTATAAAAATTAGGGTTTAAATAGTAAAAATGAAGTGAAACCTTAATTGCAATGGAAACCCTAAAAGCAGACTAGAAACCCTAGGAAGCGAGCTAGGTTTAATAAGATCTTGATGGCATGATCAATAATAGGGAAATTGTATGCATATTTCAGGATCTCTTTATGTGCTTGCTTTCCTATTGGATTTCTTGCATTGATTGGATTAACTCTGTCTCACATCAGCCTGATAGGTATGTGGTTAATTATGGTTAATCATATTAGTTTCCCGAAGAGTTTCCCAAATGATTCTTTGCATTGAATGCAACTTATCAATTTGGATGTTCATGCTTGCAATTATAAAGTCACAATGATTATCACAATAATAGTATAAGTGTGTATTCTCACACCTACATGCCACCCTGATGGATGATGCAAAAAGGTCAAGCCCAGAAGGGAAGACCCATGGGCACCATGAGTGGTGACCCTAGGCACCAAGCTCGGGATTGAGAAGGTGGCCTATGATATTACATGACTAAAGGGCACCATGAGTGGTGACCCCAGGCACCAAGCTCGGGATTGAGAAGGTGGCCTTAAGTCATTGGCAAAAGAGAAACCCGAAAGGGGGTATGCCAGGGTTAGGGAAAAAGCGGTGGAGAATGGCACATGAAAAGCATAATCTGGCTTGTTAATTAACTTGATTGTGATGAGATTGTTAGCCATATTTTTGAAATTTTGGTTGTCCCCACATACTGGCATATTCAATTATGCTGACTGAAGTTTTGTTTGTTGGTGTTTTAGGTACAAGTTTGAAAAGGACAAACAGTAAAGTGGCATATGTGGAATTAAATAAGAGTTAAAGTACAAAGGAGGATTAGTTAGAATAGACTCCATATGTGGATAGAAGTAGATATCCAAGTTTTTGAAAAAGGTATGCAAAGTTTTATTTTATTACAGTCTTTCAATTTAGTTGGTAGAATTTGATAATTTTTATAGATTATTTGTCGAACCTTTGATCCTGTCAATTGGGATAACGGCTCTAACCTTCGGTTCTCCCTTAATTGGGGGTTACCGGGAGGCGGGGTCGTTACATTCTTCAAGGGATTTCTTCAACAGTTCAAAAATGGATGGGAGGTCCTTACTAACAACCACTATGGCTAACTCAACTTCCTCATCTTCATCATCATCTTCATTGGGGAATTCTACAATAGGCTCTAGTCCTCTACCTTGAGTTGTAGTTTGAATCCATGTAGGTAGGCTTTTCTCTACAATCTCATCAAGACACTCAATAAGATAACAATCTTCCTCAGTAGCACCTATCACCTCGGCCTTAGCAGAAAACTTGGAAATGTTCAATCGGATCTTCATGTGCATGAAGGTCACATACATGGAATCGGTCCTCACACGAATCATGACATCATATGTAGCCACGAAGGGTCTCCCAAAGATAATAGGAACCTTCCTCGAGTCCTTTTTCATGTCTAAAATGATTAAATTAGCAGGGAAGATTGTGAATGTTACAACCCCAATTGTTGGGTTCAATTAGTGAGAAATGTAATTTCTCATATTAAAGATAATTGAACAAATAATGATATGATTTGTTTTGAATAAATGGATTTTGTTTACAATAGCCTTGATGTTTGTATTGTGGGCTTTATTGGCTATTGGGCCCAATAACAAGGAAATAACAAAGAAAATTCAATTAGTGAATGAATAATTGAGAAAAGAAATATGTAGAAACCTCTAGAAGGCAAATCCAAAAAGGATTTCGTGCCTCTTGGGTTCCTTGGGTACCAAGGAGACCAAGGTTGCAAAAAGAAGGCAATTAGAAAAGAAAAGGTTAATTAAGTATTCCTTTATTAAGAAAGAAATTGAAAATAATGATAAAATGTGGAAAAATGAGTGGAAAGAGGCATAAATGAGTTTTCTTGGTGAAAATTCGTATCCATGAGGTTTTTAATAATAAAAGGAATGCCAATGAGGAAAATAAAAGAGAAATAAAGAGAAATCCTCAAAAAGAGAAAGGATTAGTTAAGTTTTTCTTTAGCTAGAAGAAATATGAGAAAAATGTGGATATATGGCTAATGAATCCAACTTGGATGAGATTTTGTGTCCACATAGTTTCTAATGGAAAGAGGAATCAAAATAAAGAAAATATAAAAGAAATCTCATAATAGAACAAAAATAAGAAAATAATGGTGTGCATAAGTGAGAATTGAATAATATTCTTTAAAAGTAGCATTATTAGTCACAATTGGCTAGTTTTCGTAAACACATGTTTTCTAATAAATAGAAGAGCCAAAACAAGGAATATAGAAAGGGAAAGGATGGGAGTTTTGGGGCTCGTGGGAGCTATTGCTTTGGCCCTAAGTAAACACCACCGTTGTTCATATAACATAAGGAAATGAAGTTATTAGTGAGATAATATTTCCCATAATAAGAGATAAATCTAGAAGAAAATTGATGGTTCCCTTTCCTTGTAGGATTCCGTACCTACTGTCCATAAGCATACAGATTGAAACTCATAGTCTTGGTACACCATCCTTAGACATCGTAACCAAGAGGGAGTCTGTACCGTTGCGGTCTCTTTTCCACACCTCAAAGATGCACCCTAGGGTTGCCTAGGATCGTATATATATATAGGGACCTTCCAGCCTCGGGCCAAGAGAACTGGTACGTAGTAGCTTGCTTGCGGAACGGGGGCATGCAGCAACATCTTGGCCGTCCAGGTGAGAAGGAAAGTCTGACCCCTCATTGAAACAGCAGGAGCCAGAGGACAGGCTTTCGGGGTTAGAGACGGGGTCGACCTGTAGTGAGCCAACGCTGTGTGTGTGACGGCCAGAAGGGTGAAGAAGATGGAGGCGCCGGTGGGTTGTGGCTCAACCAAGCGGAGGTGAGGTTGCGTATGAGAAGACGGTCTGGGAGGATGACTCCCTGTCTCTGTGGGGTGGCCAGTATGACGCTGACCTGCTTGGTGTGGCAAGGAGATGAGCGCGGCTCAAGGCACACCCTCGTCGAGGTGCAACGCTGGGGCAGAAGCACGACACTGTCCAACCCACTTGGCCGCCTCCGGCTTATCTGAGTCCATGGAGGGCCACTGCTGGGGGGAAGGAAGGGCCCGACGAGGACCTGACGAGATGTTGCGGTGCCACGACGCTCTTGGAGTGAGGACGGGTTGGCTGCCTTCATCGTCAGGGCAAGGAGCAGACTCCTTCGCGAGGAAGGAGATGAAACCAAGCAAAATGACCCGCCTACCCCTGAGGCATAGAACGTCAGGTAAGGGTAAAATTGGATTTTCGTTATGTTTTAAAGTTCCACGAGGCTGATCAGGCCCGCAACATAAAGTATTCCTGGAAAATGTCTAAAATAATGACGTGGCCTAATCTAATTGGTTCAAATCTTGTTAACTTGGAATTATTATAGAGATTGATAGATTGCTCCGATGATAGTAAAATTATATATCATTTTGATCAAGAGAATGAGGGGAATCTAAATAGAATACTATCAGAATCTGTTTATCCTTCCTGTTCGAAAAGTATATGCAAAGAATGTTTAGAGGTGTTTAATGTAAAGGAAAACCTATACTTGCCTTAATCAGATGCTTAACTGAATAAATTCATTCATGTTAGGCTAACACCTGATCTTGCCATGTATAAGGAGTAAAACTTTGATAGTATTGAATAATGAATAATTTTGTACTAGTACTCTTATATATGCTATTATAGGGTTTTGAAACTAATGGAAACATCTTGAGATAATCTTAATGTTGATAATGTGAATTAAATGTAATGAGTAGTCTAATTTGCTTAAGATGATAATTAGGGTTTAACCTCATATGCATAGGTGAGATTGTAATATTAGAAATTGTGATATGATGGAACTAGGGTTTGTAACCCTAATGCTTGGTCCAAACACGAGATAACTCTAAACCCTAGTTTAAGAGCAAATCTAGATCTGAGTAAAGTAATGTGAATACATGGTGACACATATGTAGTATGTATATTTCAGATTGAATGCTTGTTGCTTGGATGTTTGGATATATTCTTAAAGTACATATGATGTTATGCACAGTTCTGCAATGGCATAAGGTATGTGGTTACGATTATGAATAACCACTTTAGTTTCCCGATGGATTCCCGGATGTTTAATCACATTGAATGCAACTAAACTATTGGATGTTTATTTATTTCATGCAATTATAAAGTGACTATGATTATCACTATAAATGTGCATATATAACTGGCTAGATCCGGGTCCACCTCTGTTACTTTGAAAAGGCTAAAAAAGGGGGTAATCCTAGAGTAAGGTCTAGGTTACCTTGAGTTAGAAACGGGGCTACCTACGTGTAGTGCCATGAGACTCTTTAGCATATCCCGAGTTAAGGAGTGGTCTACTCACGAGTAGTGCCATGTGACTCAACCCTAGAAACGGGTTCACTTATAGGTGGATCATGAGGGGTTTAATGGGGACAACACAGAGGATAGGGTACTCTTGGATCGCGGAGTTATATCTAAAATGTAATATTGGTTGTTAATTAAGTAATTTAATGATTACATTGTTATCATAGTTGTATGTTTATTGTTTCCCCCACATACCAGCTACGACTGACTGACGTTTTGTTTGTCGGCGTTTTAGGTACAATGAAAAGAACAAATAGTAAAGTGGCACATGTGATACTAAATGAGAATTAAAGTGAAAAGGAGGATTAGATAGATTAGTATCGTTGTGGATAGAAGAATAGAGATCCAAGTTTTCAAAAGGTATGCAAAAATTTATTTTCTTACAGATTTTCAGTATAGTCTGTTAAAATTTGATAATTATTCTTGGTTAATTATCGAACCTTTGATCCGGAAGTTATGGGTGCGGCTTCGACCTCTCGGTCTCCCTTAATTGGGGGTTATCGGGAGGTGGGGTCGTAACATTTGGTATCAGAGCTTAGGTTCCTCAGTTAACCATTAATAATCATTAAATTTTACAAACTCCATAGAACCCAAGGGAGTTGTTAGAGGAGTATCTGAAAGACGAAGGTGTCTAGAAAGGGATCACGACCGGGGGCTGGCAAGATTTTCCTCCGCACCTCTAGTCGGAATACGAGGACTCCCAGATCCGTGTGACCGCCTGGCCAAAGTCTTAGGGTATGAATCGAAATAAGATACCTTTAGGACTTCTCATCTTATTCGTCCCCTCTCATCACAAAATTCTGATAAGGACACAAAGGATTAGGGTTTTCCTTTTTCTCCTCACCCTCTTGAGGTATGGGTAAGGTTAATAAGGTTTAAGGAATCCTCCACCAAATTAATGAAAATCATGTAAATAAAATGTCATGGACATAAGCTTAGTAGATTAAGCATAAATTAAAGAATAGATACATGCTTAGGTCGTATGACATAAGTTGTCATGTCCTCAGAAGAGACCTGAGGCTAGACCTTCTTCTTAGGAGGATAAGTTAGTCTTGGAGATAGAGATCTCCATTGCAAGTAGGGACCTGGCACATCCTCTGAGGATGATGCTAACCCTAACCCTAAGTGAAGGTTAGAGAGAGATGAGTTGGACCAGGTGTTTATAAGGACATGCCTTTGGGGATGCCATATGATCCATGGGTGACCTAGCACCTTTGGCAACCCAACCCTGGGAAGGGTCGGGCATGTTAGGGTAGAGGATAGCTCCTTAGATGATGATTTTAGTGAAGGACCATAGAAACCCTATGGTCTTGTACAAAGTAGGGCATAGCTGGCACCTGGGGCACGTCATAATGCTGGTAGTAGGATGAAACCCTAAATAAGGAATTATGATGGAGCATTAAGGGTTATGGATGACCTTGAGCAACTATAAGTTCGAACCTAGGCTTCACCCATGTAGAGAATGATTTTGAGGTTGATCCTTCATGAAGAAAGGACCTCTAATTGTGAGGTTAGTTTTAGGGTTAGCTCTAGAGAGAGAGCAGGAAACCCAGCAAGAAGGTTGGAATCCTAGACTCCGAGATATGAGGAGAAGTTGGGAGTTGAGGATGATGCAACCTAAGTGGATGATAGTGGTCACCACATGTTTGATCCCTAGAGGTTGATGATGTTTTGGTTGCCATGGGAGGGACCAAAACCTAGAGGGAGGATGAGGTTTCTGGCACCTATGTGCCTATGGTATAAGTGTTTACCTTCTGAGAAAGGAAGAAAATGTTTTGTATACCCTGAAGTGGATTTGTAACAAGTTATGAGGCCTTGTACCTTATGGTTTGTCCTTGAGGAGGATCCAACTCTAAGTGTTGCTCGGGTTGAAGGATGACAGGAAGTGCACATTATGCCTTTTGCAAGCTTGATTCATGGTTAAGAGATAGAGCATGCAGTTGGACACCTAAAAGTGAACCTAGGGTTCCTAGGCCTAAGAGGGGAAGTGGTATACCTAATGCTCATGATGAGAATTAAGTTGCTATAGTTTCGAGCATGGTACTCCTCATACATAAAGGAAAGGGAAACCCCCCTTAAGTTTAAAGGTATGATTGATGAATCCCTCACAATAAAGTTGATGACACGGGAAGGTATGACCTTGATCTAATGTTGAAGAATGAGAACTCAGATGACCTAGCCTGGTTTAGTGGTCTATTTGTGCCTTAATAGCTTACTAGGGTTAAGCATATGGATGTAAACCCTAGACCTAAAAGCTTTTGTGACCTTAGAGATAGTTTTCCTCCCATCCTGGGAGAGGGACCCCTTTGGAAGGGTGTATATCAGTTTTGTTGGTTCAATGTAACCTAAAGAGGTCTCATAGGATCTTGAGAAGCTAAGTGAAAGGTACATGGTATGAGAATGAACCTGTAGACCCATAGATATCCATCTCTATTGCATGTGAATGTGTTACCATGGGGGTAACCAGTATGGGGCTTGACCAAGGTAGGCAGGTTGCCATGATTCCTATGAACGGATGGGAGCCAGCCCATGAATGTAGAAAGAGAGATGATGAAGACTTGGGTAAGGTTCTAAGTGAACATGTACTATAATGGAGAATCCTAAGTCTATCCTAGGGTTAGGTAGGGATAAGACCGATGAAAGTAGGAGTTGCCTAATTCCCCAGTTGCACATGACCATAGGGTCGGGAGGTAACAGCTATCATTGTCTGAGGGTCATGGGTTAGGAGATTGATCACCTTCATGAACTCATGGGACCCAAAGGGTAGATGAGTAGGGCACTCTCTTGATGCATGAGGGAAGAGGGATGACCCCAAAAGAGTCAGTACCCTATAGACCTAGAGGAGATGACCAAGGATATAAACCTCAGTAGGTTCAAGACTAGTTTGATATCATGATGTCTATGATGTAGAGACATATGTGGCACGTTGCAACTTAGATGTAAAGGTGTATTGGTAAGGTGGGATGTACCATCTCTACTCTTGGAACAGGAATAACTCTGTATTTGGATTGCAGCCAAATGCTTATTTCCTCTTGTTATGGGGGTGAGAGATAGGACATTATGCATGTCATACACCAAGGATAAGAGATGATGTAGGTTGGAGCGTTGCCACGAGAAATGGAATAGAGAAGATATCTACCCTGGTAAAGTGAATGATACATGGAGGGTTTGTAAACCCTAAGAGGAATGAGGTAGTCACCTTATGAGGATGTTTCTAGCATGAGCTAAGAGGAGCTTACAAGTTATACCAGGTTGAGTTTGGTCACCATGATGATAAAATCAAGGAGTGTTCTTAATGGAGATAGACATGGAGTTTGAGGGTAATATGATAAGTGAAATACATGGAAGTGTATGTATTCAATGTTACCTAATACCTAAGGATGTGAGGCGATAATGGATGCTCTGGTTGAGATACATCTGACTTATTTGACTAGAAGCTAGAAGAGGTTGTTTGGCTAACCTTAAGTTCGAAAAGGAGAGGTGTTTGGATAACACACTATATGTAACAAGATACATTAAAAGTTAATGGTTGTTTGGTTATCCAGTCTAGTCCTTGATACAATGAAAGGATGGTGGTAGAACCTCAAGTGCACTTCTTTCGAAAAGAAGGTGATGAAACCCCGACTAGAGTGGTTTAGGGTTTCGGAGGAATCGATCTTGGAAGAATCATGACATACATGAAATCATGATTGAAGATCACCATACACCATGGAAAATGGCAATAGCACTTTAGATGCTTAAGATGAAGTTGCATATGGTTTATGACCATGCAAGCCAGGATGTAAAGGACGAACCCCAATAACCCAGCGTATCGATATAGAGGACAAAAGAATCCCTGAGAGGGAATGAGAGCTCAACACTATGGATGTTGTAATAGGTCTTCCCTGGTCCGAGGAAGGTCGAGATGCAATATGGGTTATGGTAGATCGCCTTCCCTAGATGACATAAGAAAGAAAGAGTTCTGTCAAGGGAACAGATCTAGTTGAACTACCCGTGAGAGAGATGGTTCAACTACACCATGAGGCGAGTTCAAAGGTTCTTGAGTTTGACCTAAAGGTTCACTTCCATAAAGTGGAAGTAGGTACATGAAGAACTCAATATTAGTATAGTTATCACCCCTAACTATGGTTAGTATGATCCAGACTAAAGGGTCTGATGAGGGCATGTGTGCTCGTTCAGGGTGATATCTAGAGACAGTTCTTATCTTATGAAAGATGAGACAATGACCACCATAGCCAGTATCGGGTTTTATAAGAAGCTCTGTAAGGGAGGTTGTGTCGGTCACCACTTCAGTAAGGTGATGATGGTGAAAAGGACCTCATGATGGTTTAAAAAAAAAGGGCCACATGATGGTTAGAAAAAAAGGGACCCCATTGCGTGTAGATGAAGTCACTTTGATTGTGCAAGGGCTGAAAGGAGCCTAGAGACAATGAGAGTCATGAGCAGATTCAAAGTAGACTGACATGCATTTCACTGTGGGAGATTATGTGACATGAAAATCCGACCTCTCTAAGTTATAACTAAGAGAGCTGAGTCCCCGATACATGGGTCCATTAGAGATGGATGGGTGGAGAAGGTTAGGTTTGACCCGACCCCTCAGGATAGAGTAATGGGAGATGTTTTCCATGTGTCCAATTTAGAGCACTATGTGAGGTACCCCGACCATGTGCTGAGCAATGAACCTAGTGAGCCCCAAGGGAGGCTGAAATGGCCTGAGTCACCTGTGTAGTTTATAGACGCCAGGATGAAAGAACTCAGAGAAAAGAATATGTGATGATAAAGGTTCTTTGGAAACGCCATGAGTACGGAAAAGCCACATAGGGGCCAATGATGGACATGGAAAAGTCTTATCCTGAATTGTTTGTTTGCTTGCCTGAATTTTGAGGACAAAATTCCTATAAGAGGGGAAGGATGTTACAACCCCAATTTTTGGGTTCAATTAGTGAGAAATGTAATTTCTCATATTAAAGATAATTGAACAAATAATGATATGATTTGTTTTGAATAAATGGATTTTGTTTACAATAGCCTTGATGTTTGTATTGTGGGCTTTATTGGCTATTGGGCCCAATAACAAGGAAATAACAAAGAAAATTCAATTAGTGAATGAATAATTGAATAATTGAGAAAAGAAATATGTAGAAACCTCTAGAAGGCAAATCCAAAAAGGATTTCGTGCCTCTTGGGTTCCTTGGGTACCAAGGAGACCAAGGTTGCAAAAATAAGGCAATTAGAAAAGAAAAGGTTAATTAAGTATTCCTTTATTAAGAAAGAAATTGAAAATAATGATAAAATGTGGAAAAATGAGTGGAAAGAGGCATAAATGAGTTTTCTTGGTGAAAACTCGTATCCATGAGGTTTTTAATAATATAAAATATGCCAATGAGGAAAATAAAAGAGAAATAAAGAGAAATCCTCAAAAAGAGAAAGGATTAGTTAAGTTTTGCTTTAGCTAGAAGAAATATGAGAAAAATGTGGATATATGGCTAATGAATCCATCTTGGATGAGATTTTGTGTCCACATAGTTTCTAATGGAAAGAGGAATCAAAATAAAGAAAATATAAAATAAATCTCATAATAGAACAAAAATAAGAAAATAATGGTGTGCATAAGTGAGAATTGAACAATATTCTTTAAAAGCAGCATTATTAGTCACAATTGGCTAGTTTTCGTAAACACATGTTTTCTAATAAATAGAAGAGCCAAAACAAGGAATATAGAAAGGGAAAGGATGGGAGTTTTGGGGCTCGTGGGAGCTATTGCTTTGGCCCTAAGTAAAAACCACCATTGTTCATATAACATAAGGAAAAGAAGTTATTAGTGAGATAATATTTCCCATAATAAGAGATAAATCTAGAAGAAAATTGATGGTTCCCTTTCCTTGTAGGATTCCGTACCTACTGTCCATAAGCATAAAGATTGAAACTCATAGTCTTGGTACACCATCATTAGACATCGTAACCAAGAGGGAGTCTGTACCGTTGCGGTCTCTTTTCCACACCTCAAAGATGCACCCTATGGTTGCCTAGGATCGTATATATATAGGGATCTTCCAGCCTCGGGCCAGGAGAACTGGTCTGTAGTAGCTTGCTTGCGGAACGGGGGCATGCAGCAACATCTTGGCCGTCCAGGTGAGAAGGAAAGTCTGACCCCTTGTTGAAACAGCAGGAGCCAGAAGACATGCTTTCAGGGTTAGAGACGGGGCCGACCTACAGTGAGCCAACACTGTGTGTGACGGCCAGAAGGGTGAAGAAGATGGAGGCGCCGGTGGGTTGTGGCTCAACCAAGCGGAGGTGAGGTTGCGTATGAGAAGACGGTCCAGGAGGATGACTCCCTATCTCCGTGGGGTGGCCAGTATGACGCTGACCTGCTTGGTGTGGCAAGGAGATGAGCGCGGCTCAAGGCACACCCTCGTCGAGGTGCAACGCTGGGGCAGAAGCACGACACTGTCCAACCCACTTGGCCACCTCCGGCTTATCTGAGTCCATGGAGGGCCACTGCTGGGGGGAAGGAAGGGCCCGACGAGGACCTGACGAGATGTTGCGGCGCCATGACGCTCTTGGAGTGAGGACGGGTTGGCTGCCGTCGTCGTCAGGGCAAAGAGCAGACTCCTTCGCGAGGAAGGAGATGAAACCAAGCAAAATGACCCGCCTACCCCTGAGGCATAGAACGTCAGGTAAGGGTAAAATTGGATTTTCATTATGTTTTAAAGTTCCACGAGGCTGATCAGGCCCGCAACATAAAGTATTCCTGGAAAATGTCTAAAATAATGACGTGGCCTAATCTAATTGGTTCAAATCTTGTTAACTTGGAATTATAATAGAGATTGATAGATTGCTCCGATGATAGTAAAATTATATATCATTTTGTTCAGGAGAATGAGGGGAATCTAAATAGAATACTATCAGAATCTGTTTATCCTTCCTGTTCGAAAAGTATATGCAAAGAATGTTTAGAGGTGTTTAATGTAAAGGAAAACCTATATTGTCCTTAATCAGATGCTTAACTGAATAAATTCATTCATGTTAGGCTAACACTTGATATTTCCATGTATAAGGAGTAAAACTTTGATATTATTGAATAATGAACAGTTCTGGACTAGTACTCTTATATATTCTATTATAGGGTTTTGAAACTAATGGAAACATCTTGAGATAATCTTAATGCTAATAATGTGAATTAAATGTAATGAGTAGTCTAATTTTCTTAAGATGATAATTAGGGTTTAACCTCATATGCATAGGTGAGATTTTAATATTAGAAACTGTGATATGATGGAACTAGGGTTTGTAACCCTAATGCTTGGTCCAAACACGAGATAACTCTAAACCCTAGTTTAAGAGCAAATCTAGATCTGAGTAAAGTAATGTGAATACATGGTGACACATATGTAGTATGTATATTTCAGATTGAATGCTTGTTGCTTGGATGTTTGGATATATTCTTAAAGTACATATGATGTTCTGCACAGTTCTGCAATGGCATAAGGTATGTGGTTACGATTATGAATAACCGCTTTAGTTTCCCGATGGATTCCCGGATGTTTAATCGCATTGAATGCAACTAAACTGTTGGATGTTTATTTATTTCATGCAATTATAAAGTGACTATGATTATTACTATAAATGTGCATATATAACTGGCTAGATCCGGGTCCACCTATGTTACTTTGAAAAGGCTAAAAAAGGGGTAATCCTAGAGTAAGGTCTAGGTTACCTTGAGTTAGAAACTGGGCTACCTACGTGTAGTGCCATGAGACTCTTTAGCATATCCCGAGTTAAGGAGTGGTCTACTCACTAGTAGTGCCATGTGACTCAACCCTAGAAACTGGTTCACTTATAGGTGGATTATGAGGGGTTTAATGGGGACAACACAGAGGATAGGGTACTCTTGGATCGCGGAGTTATATCTAAAATGTAATATTGGTTGTTAATTAAGTAATTGAATGATTACATTGTTATCATAGTTGTATGTTTATTGTTTCCCCCACATACCATCTACGGCTGACCGACGTTTTGTTTGTCGGCGTTTTAGGTACAATGAAAAGAACAAACAGTAAAGTGGCACATGTGATACTAAATGAGAATTAAAGTGAAAAGGAGGATTAGATAGATTAGTATCGTTGTGGATAGAAGAATAGAGATCCAAGTTTTCAAAAGGTATGCACAAATTTATTTTCTTACAGATTTTCAGTATAGTCTGTTAAAATTTGATAATTATTCTTGGTTAATTGTCGAACCTTTGATCTGGAAGTTATGGGTGCGGCTTTGACCTCTCGGTCTCCCTTAATTGGGGGTTATCGGGTGGTGGGGTCGTAACAGTGAAGGTCTCATCATCAAGTCTCACTGACACATCATCAACACGTCCTCTAGGCGTTTTCATAGATCGATAGACCAATTGCAAGGTGTAGTGAGTTGGACCCAGTTGTCCCATTTGTAGTTCAACAAACACATCATACGACATCATATTTACACTAGAACCCAAGTCAAGAAGAGCTTGGTCTATGTGGTGTTCTCCAATGTAGAAAGAGATGATGGGAGCATTGGGATCTTTCCTTTTCCTTGGCAAAGTTGTTGAATTGAGCTCACTTGCTTAGTGAGCTTGACCTTCCTTGGTATTCTTCCTATCATTCTCCTCTTGAATGTGCACAAATATTTCAAGAACTTGGAATAAGATGGGATTTTCTTGATTGCATCAAGCAAAGGAATATTAATCTTCACCTCCTTAAAAGTTTCCATGATGTCCTCAATGTGCTTCTTCTTCCTTCTTTCAGTGGATGGTTCCTCAAGTGCATCTAGGAATGGAGGGAGTTGTGCTCCCGACTGGCTCAAATCAAAAAAATCATCAATCGATATCACAAGAATCACAGTATCATCTCTCTGCATCATAGTATGAATGCAGGTTCCTGTCACACTATGCTCAACCTGAATCTCAATATCACCATCTCTAATCATAGTATCAACTATGTCATCACTGGATGCTCTATCAACAGAAGTGTCACATGGCTTCTCTAAGGTCCTACCACTCCTCAACAATGTCATTGCCTTCACATGCTCATGGGTAGTATAAAAGGAAGCTTGTAGAGGTGGTTGTGGCTATTGAGGTAGTGGTGGCCTTGGTTGTGGTGAATTTGGGTTTTAGAGAATGAATTGTAGCTGAGGTGGTGGTTGTGGTGGATGGGAGTGATATTGTGGAGGGGGTTGCTGGTATGAGTGAGGTGGAGGTGGAGTGCATTATAATTTGAATGGGGGTTGTGGAGGTGTAGGAGCATAAGGGTTGGGTGGTCCTTGGTACTGTGGTGGAGCATAGGAACTTTGGGGGGGTTTCCATAAAACCACCATCATTGTTTGGGTTAGGCATAGGTTGAGAGGGGAGTCTTCATTCTTCACTATGAGCAAGTGAAAGTGATCAAGCCTTTTATCAAGGTGTCTAATAATTTGCCCATGGGAGGACACATCTTTCTTCACTTCATCAAGACTTCTTAGCCTCCCAAGCACTTCATCTTCAAACTTTGAGTTGTACTTAGGGCCTTGATGTTGCTTTGGCTATCCTTGACCCTCTTCACCTTTTTGTTTCAATGAGAAGTTATGGTGATTTCTCCACTATGGAGTGTAAGAGTTCGACATCGGTCCTTGGTTGTTGCAATTGCCAAAGGCATGAAAAGCATTCACTTCTTCATCAATGACATCAACTACCATTATAGATTGGCTAGAAGAACCTCTATCTTGGTTCTTCATCATGCTCATCATATCAGCCATCATCTTCATCATTTGGGGGTTGGCCTATGTTTAGAATAGAGCTGCATGAGGGGAAGGAGGAATGTATTTCCACTCACAGTGCTCCCCTTTACTTGAAGCGTGGTGGCGAGAGTTATCTGCAAGATGCTCAAATAGGGGGCAAGACTCCTGTAGTGGCTTTTCCATGAATGTACCTCCACATGAGGAATCAACAATAGTATGGCTCAGCTCAACTAGCCTGGTGTATAACATCTGAATAAGCTGCCATAGAGGTACTTCATGATGAGGGCAGTCACAAAGGAGCTTTTGAAATTGTTCCCAAGCTTCATGAAAGGGTCCATTCTCTTTTTGTGTGAAGTAGGTAATGCATCTCCGCATTTGAGTCAACTTGGTGATTGGGTAGAACTTATTGAGAAACTCATTCTTCACCTCATTCTAAGTACTATCTCGGGCTTGGACATGTACCACTCCTTAGATTTTTCTTCCAGGGAAATGGGAAAGAGGGTTCTTTGGATTGAGTCATCGGTGGTGGTAGGTTTGCAGAAGGTGGAGTAAGTTTCAAGAAAAGCATCTACGTGGTGGTAGGGGTTCTCATTATCCATACCATAGTAAGTAGGAAGGAGTCCAAGGAGGGCTAGTGGAATGGAGAACTGTTGACCTGACATTTGGTCAACAAGGGTGGTGATTGGGTAGTTGTAGTTCCTCGAGGTCAAGTACTTGTGGAGAGGGTGGTTGGGTTGTGGTGGAGCACCCTCGGGTGGGATTTGAGCATCCAGACCTTCCATTTCAATTTCTCAGTGTTCCTTGCATCGGTGTTGGCATCTTCTTCTGCTTATATTGGGGTCAAAAGGCACCAAGGCGGTAGAAGTAGAGCATCCACTAAGCATGCACAGTTGTCACCTACACAATAAACAAACAAACAACAAGAGCCAAGTTAGAAGGTAAGTATGCAAGAGTAAACCAAGAATAAAGAATAGAAATGGTGAGGGAAGTAGGAAAAGCTAAGTTAAACTAACTCGTTAGGCCAAGCACCTCTACTCCACGACAATGATGCTAGAAAGTTTGGTGCATTTCTGGACTGCCTTGGGTTACAACTAGCCAATTAGATTTGATTAGATGCAACTTAGGAAAACACACATAGATCTTTAAAATTTTATAAAAGGGACCTAGTCTAGAACACCAACTTAGGCTATTCACACTTCACCCGCAACTACATGGGGTCATGTTGTAGTATAGGCAAGTGGCAAGAGAAGGGTCGATCCTTAGGGAGAGAGGAGGCACTAGAGATAAGTTAATGTGAGCTATGTTCCTAAAGCGGAGTGTAGGGTTTTAGGGTTTTAAGGTTGGTTTTGGTTGATTACACTATGATTGCAAGAAAGTAACAACAAGAAAGAAACTAGATTACCAAAAACCCTAGATTACCCAAAGCAGGTTAAGGCTAAGAAGCTAGGCTAAACAATTAACTGAGAAAGAGCAAAGAGCTACAACTAGCTACACTAGACTAGAAATTCAAATTAACAAATAAGAGGAAAGTTAAACATAAGAGCAAGAAAGAACCTAGGTTATCACTATATAACAATATTAACACAAGTAAGCTCCAAGGAGCACTAACACTCAAGCAAATCCTAACTATCAAGAACTAAGCAATTAGCTAAGAAGTAACAATGGTAATTAACTAAACTAGCATTAACAAGGTGGGTTGTAAGAAATGATATGGATAGGTGGACCATTTGGGAATGGAACTATGATATTAGTTGGGGGGTTCACAAAACATGCAAGACTTATATCTTCAATCTAGATTGCCAAACTAAACAACAAGGCAAGTGCTATTTGAATCTACCCTATGCTACTAGTTGGGAAACTAGGGCTAGGTGTAATTCTAATAGGACTTGGCAAGTATAGGCTTCTAGGGTAAGGGGTATTAGGGAAATTGAGAGATAAGGGTAGGAATGGGGTTGAGATGAGGGTCGTTCAACTCATGTTACTCTCCATCTAGACTTTAGAAAACTCTACACAATTGCACTAATCACTCTTACACTAGCTACTTAGATCTCACACCCACTTGTAGGAGAAGGGAGTTGTATGCAGGGACAAAGGGTGCTAGCTAGGGATCCACTAATTGGACCTAGGAGCAATTCCTAAGATAGCCACATACAATCCATTTTCCCCTAGAAGCTAGGTGTCTTCAAGCATCATACAACAAGCAATCCATGTTTAAAAGAACAAATCACAAGCAAGATAATGGGAAATGAGATAGAAGCTAGAGACAGTCGTCATAGAATAGAAATATGTTCAATACAAGTTATTTTCCCCCAACATGCTATCAAAGTAACATTTTAGCCCCCAAACAACCCACCACAAGGGGCTTAGCTAGACATGATCATGCAAAAGAGCAAAAAGGAAAGAAGAAAGAGATACAAGGCCATGGAGCTCATGTAAGATTCTTCTCCATCACCTCCTAGCTACTGTAGAAGGTCCTCTCTCCTCCAAGATGACTAAAGAGCATGGAAATGTAGGGGATTATGGTAGAAAATCTAGAAAACTAGGGTTCTACAGTGGAAATGGTAGGTGGGAGGTTGAATGCAAGGAAATGGCTAAAGAGTAGCTAGAGCAGTCATAGGGGTGCTAAGGAAGCTAACCTAGTGTTGTGTCCACCATCCATATATATATAGGTGGTGGTGGAAGCACTAGGGTAAGTTAGGGGAATTGATGGAAATTTAGTGTAGAAAAATCTAGGTTTTGGGTGGTAGGATGGCTGTTCTGGGCAGAACGGCCGTGGTGGATGGAGGATGGAACGGTCGTGGTGGGAGAGAATGACCACAGTGGGAAATGAAAAATATCATGCCGGAAGTGGTGAAATGAAGGTTGGTAGCACGACTGTGTTGGGCAGCATGGTTATGTTGGGAAGCACGACCGTGGTGGGGGCTAGGTAGAACGGACGTGCTGGGTAGTACGACCATGGTGGATAAGGTGGAGTGGAGGTTGTTCTCTTCAGCACACCCATTCCAATCTTTGGAAGCACTACCATGCTGGCTGGCATGACCATTTTGGGGGCTTCTTGGCACGGACGTGCTTGGTAGCATGACCTTTTTAGTAGAATTATTGTAGCTTGTCAAAATGAGGATCAACCTATGACTTTTGCTTTGGTGAGAAATGGCCGTTCCTTGGCACCATGGTCGTGTTGGGGTCTTTAGAAGCACTTTGGGCTTGAAACTTCATGATCCATGGACTTCTTTGCTTGAGCTTGACTCTTGGACACTAGGGGTATGTTGAAGGAGATTTGGGGTCTTATTTGGATCCCTCCATGGGTGGAGGAATCCTAGAACTCCTTCCTTCTCTTTCATCCATCCAAGGCATGGTCCAAGTACCTAAAAACATGCAAAGAACGTCCATAAGTGCATTTGTCAATAATATGCATATTGAGGGAATAAACTTGCATTCTAACATGTTTAGATGCGGTTGAGATGCAAAAAGAGACAAGATGAAGCCCTAAAATAGGATTGCATCACTAAGTAAGTACAAAAAATTGGCCCCGCTCCACTATGGGGTCAATTTTTTCCTTTTTTGGGCCACAAGATCTAACAAGGGGGGGAAATGATATTCCATTAACTTACTTTTGCACTTATAATTCTTGCTCATAGTTATAAAATCACACAATCAACTTCTTTCTTAGGCCTAGATGACCGATTTCAGTTAGTAGTACTTTATAAGCAATTCCAATTCCCTAAGCTCAACATTCGGACCTCTTCAAGTCCCTTTATTACTTTGATGTGTACACTTGCATTTAGCATGCACACATAAGTCATGTCAAGTTTTTGGCATTGTTGCCAGAGATTTGGATGTGCTATCACTATAATTGCAGAAACCAGACAGTCTAGGTCACTTTTTCTTTTAGTTATCTTTTCCTTCCAATTTTATGTGATTCTCACAATTAATTTCCTTTCTAGGTACTTGTTCATGGTCCACACACAGAGTAGGGATGACAACAAGTCTTCATTACCACCACTTCCTGAGGGCAATCTGGAAGTTGAGAAAGAACATGAGGCTATTCTTGAAGAATCGATGGTAGAACCAGAAGTATGTTTGACCATGGGGAGAACAACAATGACATTGAAGTTTCAGATGATGAGCAATCATATGGAATAAGATCAAATACTCATATGTTACAACACAACTAGGTCTTGTCAAGAGGCAAGTGGTCAATGTGGGGAGCTACAATATAGATCTTGGACTTGTCGCTATTATCAAGTCCTAAACTTTCCAATGACACAAAAATGAGGAACCTATGCAACACATCAATTGTTTTTTTGAAAGCTGCAATATGGTCAAGATAGACCACATCCTTACCAATGTTATACATGAAACTATCCCCTTAATCCTTGACATAAAAGGGCCAAAACACAGTTCTTAAGTTTACCTTTCGAATCAATTGTATCACGGGTTGATATGATTGATGCTTGCTTTGAGAGATATCCCCCCAAAGACCAATGATTTGGTCAGAAAAATATATGGGTTCAAGAAACATGCCATTGAATCCTATTTAGAGGCTTGGGAGAGATTTTAAAACATGTTAAGGTACTAAACCATGAGATTGACTGATATGGTTAGGCCAAGACTTTCTATAATGTCTTGTACACATGAGAGAGAACCACACTCGATAGTGCTGGTGTAGGAACTTTTTAAATAAAAATGCCTCGAATGCCATGAGATCCTAAAAATATGGCTAGAAACTAATCTTGGGGTTATGAATGTGAGTGTTCTACCTCATCCAAAAGTGGTAAGGAATCATGTAAGGTTACAAAACTCAAAACATAGGTGACCAAGATGGAAAAGAAACTAGAGAAGGAATCACATCAGGCCTAGGGTCTCATGGTAGATCATGCTAGTCAAGCTCTTCTTAATTAAAGGGTTTCTTTAAATTTCAAATTTTCTTGTGGTGGTGACTTGGTTCCAAAAACATTTATCAAATATGAAAACCTTTATTTTATATATATAATAAAAAAACTAAATTTGACGATAAGAACTTTGTAATGGAAAATCCAAAATTGGAGCCAAAATCAATCCCAGGACCAAATCAACCACCTTCGACAACACAACACATATACTATCATTCAAACATGCAAAAGGGTCTAATTCTTATAACACCTAAATGGCATATGACTACCTTTCTAATATGTAACATAAGAGGAGAAGATACATGATGGTCGCGTCTGTAGCTCCCGATGCTAGGGAGATTCTTAAGGCAACTCAGGGGGCGACTCAGGGGGCGACTGAGGAGGCGGCGGAGGTGGAAGATTCCAATGGCCAACCTGAAGGTGGAGTTGTGATGGGAATGTAGGTAAAGGGAGAGATCCAAGCAAAGGGGGAACTAAGGAATTTACCTTTTCTTCTGTTCATGTTGCTACGGAAGTGATAACCTGGGTGGAGGTGGCTTCTCATAATCAAGGTAAAGGTCTCGCCAGCTTAGTTAAGAAGAATATACAAGTGTCAGAAGGGAATCTTCTCTACTCTAAATCCATTGCTGAGAGGAACCTAAGCAGATGGGGAAAAATGGCGGCAGGATACATAGTCCGGATGAATCCTCATTGGTCATCCTTGGTTGAGTACCTTTCTCATATTTGGAATGTCAAAGGTTCATTGGAGATTCATTCAAGGGGGAAGGGGTTCTTCATTCTGATGTTTTCAAATGAGGAGGACTTCCAGTCGGCTATTGATGGTGGTATGTGGTTCATCACAGGCAAGCTACTGCTGATTTAAAAATGGGAACGAGGGGAACCTATGGAGAAATTAAAGTTGGCAGATATTCCAATCTGGTTCAAAATCTATGATCTACCCCTCGAGCTATGGGGATGAAGAGATGTTTGCTAATATTGGGTCATTCCTGGGGAAGCCGATTAAATTTGATAAACTCATGGCAGAATTTACTAGACTGAAATATGTGAGACTCTAGGTGTTGATCCCAATAGATTTTTCGTTTCCCAAGGAGTTGGAGATTCAAAGTGATGATGGTTATATGGATAAAATTCTCTTCAATTATGATTGGCTCCCGATGAAATGTTCTGAGTGTGGCACGTTTGGTCATGAGCCTGGACTGTGCCTTGACAAGAAGAAAGGGGTTATTTTCTCTAAGGAAGATAAATGAAATGACAGAAAGTGTGACATCCCTCCATCACACAGACAGTGAGATGACACACGAAAATGTGCGGAACCAAATATTATTGAAAACACAGGTTAATTAAAATCGATTGCGAAAGGCATACATAAGAGAACTATTGCATCTAGATCCTGGGAAGAAACATGTTATATAAACATTACAAGCCCGATATATGTCCACAAACTTACAGGATCCAGCTGTTCTACCAGCACATGAGTTCATCACCTGTTTATATGTACATAACAAGCCACATAAGGCCAACAATAGGATAAACAAAGGTTCAACAGCTATACATCGTGAAACGTCATCAAAACACCTCCGAGGACCTGAGAGTATAGGGATGACTCTAGGACTCTACTACAAAACACCAAAACATGCAGCATGTCCATATCTTTCCTTCTATAGCTCGTCCTCTTGCTGCTCGGCCTCAACCCCACGACCACCACCACGTCTAGGGCGATCACCTAAAAGGGATGTAAACCAACGGGGTGAGACACCCAGTCCCAGCGAGAAACATAACTCCCCACCAAAACTATAAAACTCCAGAAAGCTAAAGCAGGTAAATCAGATAACTAGCATAAGCAGATAATATGAGTAGCATACTGAGAAGAACTTATTGTATTATCCAACTTACCAAAATATCCGGGAGGCATATAACCTGATTTTTTTATGGAACATGATTGACAAGATGAGATTTATATGATCTTATCACAAATCATAAGGAACATACAAGTAACTGCAAAGTATAACAAGTTTACCAACACAAGCAAGGCCTCAACCAATGTTCCATATTTTTTACTTTAAGTAACAAATACTATTCGGCTGGATTACGTATTTTTATGCCCTGAGGAAGTGAGCTGTACCACTCAAATCCAACCATCGGTTGCGAATCCCAGAACTGGTGCCATACAAGGTCGATGGAAGAGTCGGACTCCACGACCTCTCCACCTCGTGGTCAGTGCACGAGAACTAAAGTAGGACCGCAATCTCATGCTTAAGTGGCCTCAGCCACAGGGTCAGTTCCGCAAGATACCCATAACCCTAGCCCGCCTTGGTACAGGTCTCGGCGCTAGTAAACTTTGAGCCATGGGCCTATTCACTGTGCTCTGAGCCATGAATGCATTCATGCTCTATCACATATCCTGATCCATGGGCCTGTTCACCATGCTCCATATATCCTGAGTCTACAACCGTAGTTGCACTCAAATCCTCCTATTTTTGGCTTGGAGAAACCCCACACATTCAACAATATGCGCTCCGGGTTAACCCACAAGAGAACCCATTTCACCATCACTAGTTACTGACGATGATGGATCTATGGCTAGGGCAAACTACATGATGTATTCCACTATAATTAATTAGTATATTTTAAGTGGATTGTTGAGGCAACCAAGTTGTAAAACACACAAGCAATGAGTTAAATTATTACTGTCATCATCACCTTGTCCTGGGATCTAATTCCCTTATCACAGAAAGCCACTGCCTCTCAAGGCATCATCACCATCTTACATCATCACTGGGGATAACAATACCTTATCTCATTATCAAGAGGATAATACCTCATTAGGCACTCAGCCTTCATTAGGTTCTTAGACCTATCTTCTTATACTAGTGATGCATGTTATTTCATCAATAAGAGTTATCATCATGATACAATGTTATTCAAACACATATGCCTCATAGCTCTTACCTGGATATGAATTCATCTTATACACATGCATGGTTAGTATATGCAGCAAGAGAGATAACTTAAAATCATCAGACATAGAGCTTTATTGATTATCATGTCATTAGGGTTTGTAGTTACACATGTCATGATCAAGACTATGTGTGGCATACTGTATCAATTATGTTACTGTTATCAAATCATGGGCATCCATTTGAGCTTATAAACTAGCATCTTATCTTATCAATAGGCATGATCTTCACGCATTAAACATATCATTGGTTTACAAACCATCATCCATAACCCATAATCATCAAAGGTGCGAAAACATGATAAAGAACCACTAGCTAAGGTTTTCGGGTTGGTCATGACCATCACCAAAGGTGCCTGCTACCCTCACTAGGAGTGTGACGGGTAGGACAACCCTCACCATAGGAGGTATCGGGTAGGGTAACTACCCTCACCCAAGCCTTTCGGCCAAGTACAATGGACAACCACATAATGACCGATCCAAGGGCAAAACATATCGGGCAACCACTTCATGGTGTGTCGTGCAACTTAGAGAGAAAAGTTGCTATCATGCAATTGAGTTCATGGGTCATGTCGTACACCCAAGGTGACGGGCATCCACTGAATCAGGCAAAGCCCTATTGGCCCACTTAGTTTAGTGTTAGGGTTATGTTGGGTGAAAACTACCCTATCGTTCAACTAAGTCAAGCATACCATATCGGTCACCATAGGGTCCATCACTCAACCCATGTCGGGCAAGAAACCAACCCAACTTGTATCGCCCAAGACTCCAACCAGGGATATCCACCTAGGCACTCTGTCGGCCAAGGGGAAACATCTATTAGGTCAAAGGATCATCTAGACCAAGGCATATCGCCCAAGCTCACCATCAAGGTCAAGAGGGACATATCGGGCATCAAGCCAACAACACTCAAAATGACCATATCGGCCAAGACTAAACCCAAGGCAAGGGGGGTGTTAGGCAGCACTACTACAAGGTGTATCGTGTAAGGCACCAAGCTCATCCTGACAAGGTCATCATCAACCTCAAGATCACCATCATCAAAACCCTAAAAGATCAAGAGAATTGTCTCACCTCTCAACAACCAAGAGAGAGGGGTTTTGCACAACCTCCATCACCAATCGGGCAACATGATGGATCATTTCCATATCGGCCTAAGGCTCAACCAAGGCTCACCTCTCAAATCCATGGTGAGAGAAGAGTGTTGCTCAAGCAACTAGAGTATAGACTCACCTCTCAACAACCAAGTGAGAGGGGTGTTGTCTATATCACTAGAGTCGAACTCACTTCTCAAGACCAAAGGAGAGAAAAGGGGTATTCTCCAAGAAACTCTACACATAGGGTTTGGCCACCAAGATCAAAGCACATCCAACACATCCATTATAGCAACAAGATCATATATCCAACAAGATCAAAGGTGCAAACTAGATCAAGGAACATATCTAGCAAGGAGTATGGCCTATCAAGATTAAACATATTATGCAACAAGAAAGGGGAGTAGTATAGATAAGGTTAGGAGTTATGTAACCCGCCTTAAGCAAGCTCCAAGCTCCTAGCACCAAGAAACACCTTCGGCCACCACAAGAGGAATAAGAAGAAGACTCCAAAGAGAAGGATCGACCACCAAGCTTAGCTTCTCCAAGGGTATCGGCCACCAAGGTTGCAAAGGAGAGGTGTCGTTCACCAAGGAAGAGGGGAAACTAAGGAACTAAAGGGATCCTTAGCAAGAGAAAGGAGATACATATATAGAAGAGGGTGGAGGAGAAAACAAGGCAATGTGTCGCCCACCTAGGGACACATGTCCATGGGCAATGCCACCTTCTCATCCCACCTCATACACATGTCCAAGGCAATTTTCCACATGCAAGCATCATGCACCAAGTGTCCACTAGAGTGGTGACACAAATGAAGCTAAGAGTCAAAGATGGTCCATGATCGACACACTCACTCCCTTTCCCGATACAGCCCCATGGGCGACACACCCATGGCCGACACAAGACACTCATGCCCGATACAGGGTCCAACAAGGCAAAGCAAGGCCCAAACAAGGCAAAACGAAGCCCAACAAAGCTCAACAAAGCCCAAGGCAACTCAAGCAATGAGCCCAAACCTTCCTCTCAACTCTAGAGGAAGAAAAAAGAGAGAAAACATCTCTTAAGGTGACAAACTTGCTCATCAACCCTAAACTTAGGTTATATGCAAGTAGCACCTCCACTCTCAACAAAGTACAAGCAAACCCTAATCACCACTAAAGGTGATTAGCAAGCAACTAAACACAAGGTTTAGGCAAAGCAAACAGGATAAGCCCAAAATGAAGGTTAGGGTCCTTACAGAAAGGTCTGGGTTCCAAAAGTTAAAGCTTCAGAAAGGAATGTGGATGAACATGAAGAAACTAATGGTGAAGTGTTCTGTGATGTTGTGGAGGTTGTTGTTGAGGACTCAATGCTTTCCCCTGACAGAGTCAAATGATGTAGTGACTGAGATGGTGAAAGTTGTTGAGAAAGGGAAGGTTGTCTCCCCGGTAATTACTCATGTGCCTTCGCTTGAGTGGGAAACTCACAAAAGGAAATTGAAATCTCCTCCTCCCATTCATACTAAACCTATTTCTTCTTCTAAGCATATTCAGATTACTCTGAATAGGTTCATGTTATTGGCAAGTCTAAAAGGTGGATCGGCTTGTTCTCCGGTTAGTAAGGATGTTGTTGGGAGCTCTTCCTTCCATGTACCAAATGAATAATCCTCTATCCATTGCTTCATGGAATGTGAGGGGTATTCACAACAAGCTCCCCTACATTCAAAAAGAAATAAGGAAGTATAAGGCTGATATTTTCATCATTCTGGAGTATATAGTTGGAAAGACTAATTTTGGCAAGATTGTGAATTATTTGTGGCCAGGTGCTAGTTTCCTAGATAACTCAAAGTTCTACTCATACACACGGATTATAGTGATGTGGTCCAATCCATTAGTGGTCATGTATAAAATAGCTGAAAGTGAACAATTCATTCACTGTGAGGTCAAGGTTGGGGAGTCGAATTTCATGTTGTCAGTTGTGTATGGGGCCAATGGTGATGTTGATAGAGATCGGCTCTAGAGTTCTCTTAAACATGTGAATAGTGGTGGTTTACCCTGGTGTCTTAGGAGATTTTAATGCAGTCAGGATGATTTCTGAGAAAGTTGGTAAACAACCCCCATCGCGTAAAAGTATGGAGGAATTTAATACTTTCCCGGTGGATACTGGACTCCTTGAAGTTTCTTTTAAGGGCAATTTTTTCACTTGGGATAGTAAAAGCAGATCAGGAAATAGAACTTTTTCCAAGATAGATATATGTTTCTGTGATATTTCCTTTATGGAATTATTTCCGTCTCTGTGGGGTGAGGTCATTCCTAATCTCACTAGTGACCATAGCCTCTTAAACTTTCATTTGGTTTCTAGTAAAAGAGTTAAAGCACCTTTTCACTTTATTAATGATTGGGTTTCCCAAGATGGGTTGAAAGAGGTTGTCTGCATGGCCTGGATGTCTGATGTTGAGAGGGGAACTCCTATGTTGTTGTTGTATAGGAAATTCAATCTGTTGGTAACCGAGCTGAAGAAATGGAATAGGGAGTCTATTGGGAACTTTTCATTTGTTGCTAAGGAATTGGAATCTATTGTGATTGACTTACAAAGATAGGTGGATAGGCATCCAGAGAATGAAGAGAATCAGCTGAAGCTTATTGGTGCTAGAAAATTAGCCCATGATGCTTTCAATATGGAGGAAAGATTTTCTAGATAGAAATATCGAGCTATTTGGTTGAAGGAGGGTAACAGGAATGCTAAGTTTTTTTATGTTGCCCTTCATTCTAGAAGAATTCACAATAAAAATTTTATTTTACATAATGATGATGAGGTGCTCAAAGACCAAGATGATATTGCAAACCATATTGTGGAGTATTATTCAGATGTCTTCAATTCTACTGCTAATGTCCGAGTCAACTAGAATGATGATTGGGAAATTCCTAAGATTACTTTGGATCAATATGATGAGTTAAGGAAGATTGTGACTAGAGAGGAGATAGAAAAGGTAGTCAAAAATTATAATGGGGACAAAGCCCCTGGACCTGATGGCTTAAATGCCTATTTCTTTCAGTCATGTTGGGAGGTGATTGGGGATGATGTGGTCAAAGCTATTCTGAGTTTCTTTGAAAATGGTAAATTGTTGGGTGAATGTAACAAATCATTTATAGTCCTTATTCCCAAAATTTCTGGAGATTCTGTTCTTAAGGACTTCAGGACAATCTCTCTATGTAATGTTATGTATAAAATAATTACCAAAATCTTGGCTAATTGGCTTAGTGATGTTATGCCTTCTCTTATAGACCTGAATTAGGTTGCTTTTATCAAAGGGAGGAATATTGGATATGCTATTCTTCTAGCTAATGAGTTATTGAGTTCCTTTCCCAAGATTAGAGTTGAGAAGATGTGTGTGAAGGTGGATTTGTTGCAGGCCTACGATACTGTAAGAAGAGATTATGTGTTGTTCATTATGAGGAAGATAGGGTTTCCATTGTACTGGCTGAAGTGGATTTCTGTGTGCTTTGAGACTACCTCTTTCCAAGTTTTGGTCAATGGCTCTCCTTCCAAATCTTTCCAGGCTAGTAATGGATTCAGGCAAGGGGACCCCCTTACCCCGTACCTCTTTGTCTTAGCTATGCAAGGGCTGACTTCTCTGTTTAAATGTTATGTGAAGGAAAATCATATTTCTCCTTTGAAGGCCTCTACTAATTTTGGTGTTTCCCATATCATTTTTGCATATGACCTCTTGGTCTTTGCCAAGGCTAATTCTTTGAATGTGCAGGCTATTACTGATATTGTTAATCAATTTGAGGTGATTTTAGGGCTGAGGCTTAATAAAATGAAGAGTCAGGTGTTCTTTAGTAAAGGTGTGGTTAATACTAAAGAGTTGAGTGAGTTGCTACATATCCCTCAGTGTATGTTGCTTGTTTGGTTATTTGGGTTTGCCTCTTTTTACTAGGAGATTGAAAAAAACTATGTGTGCACCCATTCTGGACAAGTTGAGAAAGAAGTTGGATGTGTGGAAATGTAATCTTTTGTCCTTTGTAGGGAGAGTAGAACTTATTATATCTACAATGGCTTCTTATCACTTGTTTTGGTCAGCAACTTTTCCCCTTCCAAAAAGTGTTACGTTGGAGATTGAGAAGGTTATGAGAGACTTCCTTTTTAATGACACTGAGAAGAAGAAGCATATACATATTGTTTCGTGGAAAACTATTTGTGCTCCTAGGTCTGAAGCAGGTTTGGGCATCAGACTGGTTGATGACTGGTCCAGAGCTGGATTAATTAAAAATCTTTGGGATGTTGCTAGTAATAAGGAATCTTTATGGGTTAAATGGGTCCATGAGAGGTACATTAACAAATCCTTAGTGTGGGCTGTGGAGAGTAATGATAATTCTTCATGGCTCTGGAAGAGGATGCTAAAGTTTAGAAACATGCTGCAATCTAATATTGACTTCTTCCTAGGTGATGGAAGTAAGTTCTTGCTATGGAAGGATCGTGGCTTCCCAATAAGAAAACTTTGCTGGATCTTTGTGATGATCAAGTGATGATAAGATATGGGAAAGGAGAATTCTGCAAGGTTGAGTCATGTTGGTCTGAAGGTAGATGGTGTTTCCCTAATATTAGGGGCAGTGACCGGGTTGTTAATGCCCTGAATGGAGTAGTTAGCTCTAACTATGTTGGTATTGACATGATCAAATATAGGGGAAGCAGCAAGTTCAAGTTGAAGAATGGTTGGGAAATCGTCAGGAAGAGAAATAACAAAGTAACTTAGTCGAAATGGATTTGGGGGAAGGATGTTCCTAGAAATTGGGCTTGTTTTCTTTGGAAATTCTTTTTGTATCGGCTGCCTACTGTTGACTACTTGAAGAGAGTTGGTTTCCAGTTGGCTTCTCGTTGTAGCCTATTTTGAAGTAGTGGAGAATCTCAAGATCATTTTTTCTTTTTATGTTCCTTCAGTGTGGAGGTGTGGGGGCTTTACAGTAATGTGTATGGAGCAAGGCCTTATTGTCTGACAAATCTGGAGAAGCTCACTGGTGAGATGAAGTTGGCATCTATAGTTGTTATGTTTCAAGTTTGGATGGAAAGGAACTTGAGACTGTTTGAACGTCGGGATAGTTGTGTTGAAGCTATATGGAAGAGGAGTTATATTGATGCTAATAGTATGTGATTATAAGAATTCATAGATGAGGTTTATAGGCTGGTTATGTATATAGTTTTTCTTTTCCCTGGCTTATTGCTTTGGGGTATAGTTTCTATTTGTTTATGTCCTTTGGCATTTGGCCTTGGGTCTGTTTCTGTATAGTTTACTCTTTTGGTGCTAATAGAAGGGTAACATGCCATTTACAACAAAAAAAAAACATAAGAGGAGAAGATTTTACTATTACACATGCAACTTCTATCAAATCCTAATAAATCAGGATATCCACCATTCCCTGTGTCACTCTTAAACATAATTTGCACTGCCTTGTCTTGAAACCTAAGGAACAAGAGATTTTGGGTTTCCCCATCACTAGATAGTTTACAACCATAGTGCCTTCAGAAGATAAGGTATCCTATATAGTCAAGATACTCATCTTAGTTACTATATAATTATGTCACTATTGCGGATGAGAGAGGTGAATACTTAAGGATATATAATGAAACTTATATCTTTCATCATCCAAAACTCCTATATGAGGCATGTAAAGCTCAATGAGGTTTGCTATCTAATCCTTAGATATATGGATTTGGGCAGAGCTATGTGGACATACTTCATGTTAAAGTGAAGATAGTCAATCCACAACACAGCTAATTCATATTATCACTTAGCATCAATGGGATATCATAATTTTTTTATCTCTAAAAATTAGGGCTAGGGTCTATGTTTGTTACTCATGCATGATCAGTTCTAAACTAGATGTATTTGAGACATGTTAGAAAGCAACAGAGGGAAGTAGTTAAGGTGGGAACAAGGATTAAGCCTAGACATGTGTGTCCAAGTCAACCTAACTTTACAGTAGTTGAACTAGCTTCCTAACTTCTACATAGTGAAACTATACTTCCATGTAGAGGGTCAGGGTAACTAGGTGTAACATCCCTGACCTGGGTTTAGGGATAACCCTATTTTTTTGTCTTAAATAAGTTTTTTATAACCTTAACATAATTCTCTAAAGTACTTTGTTATCAGGTGACAAACTTATGTTTCAAATTTGGTCATGTTTGAATAATGTTTGAGCAATGTTCTCTTGTTTTGGACCAAAATGCAATTCACCCAAGATGAGGGGTTATATTGAAATATGTCCCATGTTGAATGTACCTCATGTGTTTTATCATCATAATAAAAAGAATGATGCTAAGAGGTGGCTTGTGGAAAGCCTAAGTTCCAAGTTTGAGCTTGTTTGAATAATGATAGTGCCTTGTGTACCAATTTTGGTACAAATTGTAATTTAGCCAAAATGTAGGGTTGATATGCAAATTACCTCCTCTAGAGTGTCCCTACTCCCTCCTAGTATCATTTAGAGGAGATATAAAGTAGACACCATGTTTGAATCATTTATGAGTGATGGTATTCTTGGTGATGAAAAGACCAAAAAAGGGTTGAATGTGAAACCCTAATTTGAGTTGTATCGAGTTGTAGAGTTCATATGAGAGTGTCTATCAACCAAGGAGCCATAGAGAGAGTATCATATTGGTTGAACTCTTGGCCTTGTCCATGAAGAGATAATCACCTCAAGTAGGTGAAGTATATCAGTTTACAACTTCCTTGGAAAAGTTGTATCGGGTTGTGAATAAAGTGGTGATTGAGTTGAAATATCTTATCCAAAAAGATAAGTGATGGCTGAAATTTCATCTCTAGATTATCATCAAGTGTTTTGAATGTCAATATAAATATGAGTGCATGCATGTACATGTGTCAACCATGCATGGACACGTGGCACCTAGTATCTTAAAATGATGACACCTCATATACTCTCTTTTTCATGAGCCTCAACTATATATCCCATTCCTTTCACCTAATAGTGAAAATTTTCAAACCTTATCACCCTATTTCTCTTAGACATCATGCATAATGTATTGGTATTGTGAATAGGTGAAGGGGTATCATGCATATAGCCTTGGTATCGGCCATAGAAAAGTGATATCGGCCATAGCAAAGTGATATCGGCCATAGCAAGTGATATCGGCCACAACAAGTTGATATCGGCCATAAGTGAAGGGATATCGGCCACAAGTGAGGGGATATCATGCATGCGTGGTGAGGTATCATGCATGGTGATAAAGAACAATAAGGATGTCAAGTATTAACCCTACAGTGAATCCATGATTATCTTCAACCTTGGATTAAAGAATGGATCTAGGGTTGTGATCTTCCTTTCTTTTCTTCTTCACCAAATACTTATCCATGGTGATTCTTTGCATATATATGAGTTGTGAAGCTCATATTCAACCTTGGGAACATGAAGATTTAAATATCAAAGCTTTGAAGTTGTTCTTGAGGTGGGTTATATAACTTGAACCCAATTATGCTATTACTCACCTTCAATCTTGCTATATTTGATTATTTACTTTCAATTTCGAATTTTATTGAATAATTGATGAATCCATGAGTTCTACTAGTTGCATAGACCTGTTTTCCATGAACTAGAATTGTAATAACGAAGGTATTGAGCTTGATGATGATGACATCATCATGGTCCAACCCGATGTAGGGTTGAAGTACCTCTAACCTGATATGACAAACCCTAGATGATAGGTAACTCGATATAGTGATGAGTATATACATCATGGATGTTATGAGAGACACATACATACAGCATGATATGGGATCAATCCCACACCTTATGCATGACATGGAGTTAAGTA
Organism: Alisma plantago-aquatica; assembly: GCA_963693085.1. Lineage (NCBI taxonomy): Eukaryota > Viridiplantae > Streptophyta > Magnoliopsida > Alismatales > Alismataceae > Alisma > Alisma plantago-aquatica. The sequence goes on along the minus strand of OY856409.1, from coordinate 1,132,218,193 downwards.
AATACCCCTAACACAGTATGGTGTCGAGTATATGCTCTAACCCGATATGGTGATATGAAAACACCACTAGCACGATACAATGATGAAGCATATATCCTATGCACGATATGATGATGAAGTACACACCTTGTGCATGATATGGTGTCAAGCATACACCTTTTGCACGATATGAGGTCAAGCCCACACCTTATGCACGACATGGTGTCAATTATACACCCTAACCCGATATAGTGTGGAAAACTCTAGATGATGATATGAAACCCGATATACCTTAGAACCGCATACCTCTATCAGTTTGTACACTTGAGATAGTTGATACTAATCAGTTGTCTAGCCTATCACTCATCACATGATGAAGGGTAGGATGATACCATGAAGGTTTTGAAGAGATATGAGTGTAAGGGTCAAACCCGATATGCAAACTCTAAATGTTGAGTAACCTGATATGGATGTACGATATGGGGATAAGGATATACCTCTTACATGATATGGTGATGAGGTTACACCTCAAGCATGATATGGAAGCATGATATGGTGTCAAGTACACACCTTTATGCCCAATATGGTGGAAGCACCTCAATTGAATGAACTTGATGGAATAACACAGGAAGTGTCTTATGTTAAGTAATATATTAAGATATAAAAAGTTTAATGCATTTTGATAATAGGCCAATGTACCTTGAATAAAGGGTTGAGCCAATTTAATAGAATATTATGCAATCAACATCCTAGTGAGGATGAGAGAGAAACTTATACATGTGTGAGAATCATGTTATGAGCATACATTGATACTCCTAATATGAGTGGAGTATGAATTAGGGTTTAATTCTTGATAATATGAATCAAAAACCCTAACAGGTTAGAATGAGAAACCCTAACCCTAATAATGGAAAAGATGTATTACCTCTGTATCACATAGTGATGGTATCCACTTGAAACCCTAATCGGTAAGAAAGGGAAACCCTAACCCTAATAATGTGAAGGATGTGTTTCTCTTGTATCACATAGTGATGATGTGAATCTGAAACCTTAATCGGTTAGAATGGGAAACCCTAACCCTAATAATGGGAAGGATGTATATCTCTTGTATTGCATGGTGATGTTATATAATGCTAGTGTTTTTATCATGAAGTGCTAACCATGTAGGAATCATGAGATGATGAGCATATCCTGGTATGATTTATGATGTTTTATATAATAGATATTTAAATGGGCCTTGTGAGCCATGTTAAATACTTATACAACAAGTATAATGCTTATAGGGTTTGACGACCTAAAGAGATAGTTGTTGCCTAGTGAGAGGTGATAAGATATTTAAATGGGCCTTGTGAGCCATGTGAAATACTTGTGCAACAAGTATAATGTATACCTTGGTCTGAGGACCTAGAGGTAACAATTACCTGATGAGAGGTGACAATGTTCAATGATGAACTAAGGGTTTGAATACCCATATCTAGTAATCATGATTATGATAATGCTAAGGGAAAAGGATCCCTAGTAATGTGATAAGGGACTGAGATCCCGAGTGTTTTACATTCAGTGTGTTCTAAAGCTCATGAAAGTACTTGATAAACATATTACACCTTTCTTTGTAGCATCTATTATAATTCATGTTTGAGACTTGGTTGATGCTAAAAGATATTATAATGCACCTAATTAATCAAGTGGAAACTCATCATGTAGTTGCCCTGATCATAGATCCATTCAGTTTCAGAAATTGCTGAATGGTGAAATGAGTTTGACTCGGAGAGCATATTTTTGAATATGGGGGGGGTGAAGGACGACATATATCCATACGTCCTAATGAAGAATTGATGTATCACCTTCCTCATTTATTTTATATCGGGATTGATATATAAATCTCCCAACTAAATGAGGAATTGATGCATAAATTCTTCATCATTAATTGATAACGGGATTGATATGTGAATATCCTGACCAAATGAGGAATTGTTGTATAATCTTCCTTATCAATATAATCTGGAGATGGATAATTGAAATCTCCCCGAAGAGAGTGCATGCTATGGCTGTAGCTCTATAGAGAAGATACCAGTATACCCTAGTAAGGTGATTGCATTTGACATAAGATGTCCTACCAGTAGTCTCGTACTGACCGAGACATGTGAGGTCTTGGCAGCCAGCTCTTCCATTGACCTTGTATGGTACCGATGCTTTATGTAGTTGTGGTTGGTTGGAGAATGAGTGGTATACCTCATCTCCTCAGGGCATAAGTGTGATTGTAAATATGGGATCAGTCGTGTAGCGTATTTTCTTAAGGATCGAATACGGAAAGAATTTGTTGATGTACACTCCTTTTATACATCTTAAATGGATAGATGTTATACATGTTCTTCATATTCTTTATAAAGTGAATAGATGATTTATTTATCTATCATAGATAGCTGCATTACTTTAAAGATGAGATTGCTCTGTTCTACTTATAATAGTGATTAATCTTGCTTATTAATATAAAAGAACCTCTGCTCAGTTTTATATTGTTTATGTGTGATAATAATATTGGTCGTGGAGAGTTATATATCATGTTGGGACAAATGTCTCACCCCGTGGGATCCAAAAAAATTTTGGTGGACGTGCATGAGGTGCTAGAGACCGTATTGTAGAGGAAGGACAACGACAATAGGGACAACAGTAATAGCTCAGGTTGAGTGTATTGTCTGTCATGTCTTGTAGATAGAAGTCCTATGTGTCATCTCTGTACTCTCAGGTCCTTGGAGTTAGAACATGATGGTTTTATGAACAATCTGAGATTTTGGCTTGATTGCCTTGAGCTTTTATGTTGCTTATGTATAGGTTTTGGCAAAGCAACTGTTATATGTTATCCTCGAGATGAGATGGTACAATGTATGTACAATGTGAATAATGATGTATATAAGGTTTTGTTCTTCCTTTAAGAGAGTTTCCTAGAAAGGGATCTCTTTACAAAATGGTTTTAATTTTTAGTGATTTTTGTTAATCTGTTGCTTATGATTATTCCGCAATTATTACTGGTGGTGATTTGGTTTGATTTGATGCCTGGTTGTCATAAAGTTTTGGTATCAGAGCTTAAGGTTCGCTGAGTCTAAAGAGACATGGGACTAAGGTGTTGAGTCTGTTCTAGTGTCCTCTTATAGTGACTTCTGCTTATGCAGAAGAAAGAGTAAAGCTTAAAGATGTCTGGAGAACACGAGGGACACATTGTTGAGAGCAATGTTGTTGCACCAGGAGAAGGTGCAAGGGGTCAGGTGAGAGAAGAGCGACTTCCTGAGAATCCCCAGGTTGATCCAACCATGATAGAGAACCATGCTTTTAATGCTCTCGTTGGACAGGTTAGGACAACATTGATGCATATAGAGGATCAGATACTAGCAATACAACCTAGATTACCAGTCCCCAATGATGAAATTTTGGGCTCTAGAAGGAATTTTGATCAACATAGTTATGTTGGAGCAGTAGAAAATGTCGAAGAGATTAAGTTATGACAAGGGATCAGAGTCTGCTACAAGTGTGGGCAAGCGGGACATTTGATAAGGAACTATCCAGTAACGGGTAATGAGGTAGAAATTAAGAAAATATCTGTCCAAACTCGGGAACGGATGCTTGGTAGCTCTAAAAAGGGGAAGTTTTTGGCGCCACCAATGCAACAAACACCTAGTGCACCAGGGAAGTGGCTACCAAGAAAGGGCAAAGGACCTAATGTTCCACTAGTTAGAACTCTTAACTTAGCTTCTACATCGGTAATAAGACTGACAAGACCAGGAAGTGCATGTAAGACATGTTTTATATATGGACATGTTGGGCATATTAGATCCTTTTGTCCAAAAAGAAAGGAGGGAATGACCCAACCACTGAGGCAGAGTCAACAAGGCTCTCAAAAACAACAGTTTAGCAGTGGCACACGAGGATGGGAGCAGGCATCCCAAGTGGTTCCATCTGCACCAAACAATAGAGCACAGCGTTGGAAACAGGCAACGACAAGATTCTATGCAATGAATCACTCAAAGGCAGTAATGGATCCATGAGACAAGACAGGTCAGATGAAATTGTTTCATTCTGATATGTCTTCCCCTAATTTTTTATGTTAGTTATAAGAAAAGTAGTTGTTGTTGAGCTTCCTTTGATTAGTCCTATGAGGACATAAGGAAGAGATAAAAAGGATGATAACTTACATTCTATCCAGTAATCTTTAAAATGTTTTATAATTACTTTTGTCTGTATAAAAGAGGATGAGGTGTAAGAGAGATTCCTGGAGAAATCTAGGGATACTAAGTCCTATGATATGGATGATATGAAAAGTAAAGTATATAATATAAAACAAGGTACATACTACCTAATCTTAGTACTCGTATACCCTAGCCAAGTATTCATCTATTGAAGGCAAGGTAAGTATGAGACTCTTAGATTGCTATCTTTCTTATTACTCTGATCAAGTAGTCATTTGGAGACAATCTAAAGAGCATAATGAAACTGAAAATACGGCATGGATATTTCTATCACATCCTAACTGCAATGAAATAGAAATTGAGTTATCTCAAACCAGTCTGTGAGTATGAAGAAGTAAAAAGTACAATCCTCATGATAAGAGAAAGAGAACTAGGGATATGATACATGTTAAATATAGAATTTGTGAAGAATAAAGATCTTTTCCATGATATGAATATAAATAAAATCAGAAAATGTTCACGAACATACTAGACAATAACAAAGAAAGGAATGATGACATGTAATCATCTTTATAATTCCATGTCGATGGCAAGGAACCTAAGATGAAACAAGATTGAATGACACATGAATAGTTGAAAGTTCATACAATAATCAAAGAAGGTGATAATGTCCTTTCTTTGTTAAACAACCCTGGATAATGATGGGGCGATATAAAGCAATATGTTTCCTTGTGTTCTTTCCTTTCAAGGACAAGACAATCAAGTAAGTCTTATGACACTTAATGTGCATGGATTAGAAGTAATCTATATATGGGTACTTTGAAAAGTATTAGTTAATATTGGATTTTGGTTCCAAGACAAAGTTATATATGATAAGTAATGTCCCAAGATGAAAGAAAGGTCATATTATATGTTTGGATTTGGTAATAATAACAGAGAGATGGAAATGATGAGGATGTAATGTGTTTTTCACACATGTAATGGATACCAAGGTAAAGAATCCTAGTATCCAATAACTTTCAATGGTATGAGAGAATGAGAACATGACTCCTAATAATATGGTTAATGTTTGGTTACTTATAAGGGCCAACTTTGAGATTAGTCTAGTTACATACTATAGTATGGATACCATATATTATGGGTTTATGCTCTGCATAAACATAACATCGATAAGGATGTAGTAAGTAAAGGAAAAATTGTAGAATCATCTTGGGAAAAAATTATCTAGCTAAGTATAATTCCTTACCCTGTCTAGATTTGTTAAGTTGCTTATACAAATAACATCTAGAGATACCTCTGAGATAGTTCTTCTTTGATAAGTAGCCTCTCCTTATGACAAGAAAATAAATAGTTAACATGATGGTTGGTATAAGTCAGAAGTAAGTTTAATGTTGTGTCAACAAATTAGAGTGGTACAACAGAAGTATGATAAGACTTGTAGTCCCAAATGGATGACAGAATGTTACTCTAGTCTTTCCTTAGAGGAGAAATGCTAAACTAAGTGAGGGGTATGGAAGACTCCCAAGGTCTAGAATCTTATTACATAAAAGATGTAAGTTGAGAAAGTGACAAATTAATGAGGTTTGACACCCAAATTATTAAAAGTATGAATAGTACTTCTCTGACTTAGAAAGTGTTACCTGACACAAAAGTGACATTGCAGTCTTAATGAAAAGGACAGTTGAGTATGTGTCATGTATGACAGATTCTATGATGACACTGTATGGTAGAACTTTGTGCTGATCAAATTTCTATGGCATCTCCATGACATCAAGATGTTATGTGGAGGCTTGATGATATGATGTATGAATAATAATTGTCTTCCTTCATCTGGGATTTCGGGGACAAAATCCTTATTAGGGTTTATAACTTGTAACATCCCTGACCTGGGTTTAGGACTAACCCTATTTGTTTGGTTTAAATAATCTGCTTATAACCCTAATATAATTCTCTAAATTACTTTGTTATCAGATGACAAACTTATGTTTCAAATTTGGTCTTGTTTGAATAATGTTTGAGCAATGTTCTCTTATTTTGGACCAAAATGCAATTTACCCAAGATGAGGGGTTATATTGCAATATCTCCCATTTTGAATGTACCTCATGTGTTTTAGCATCATAAAAAAAATAATTATGCTAAGGGTCGGCTTGGGGAAAGCCTAAGTTCCACGTTTGAGCTTGTTTGAATAATGCTAGTGCCTTGTGTACCAATTTTGTTACAAATTGTAATTTACCCAAAATGTAGGGTTGATATGCAAATTAACACATCTAGAGTGTCCCTAATCCCTCATAGTATCATTTAGATGAGAGATAAATAAGGAGACACCATGTTTGAATCATTTATGAGTGATGGTATTCTTGGTGATGAAAAGACCAAGAAAGGGTTGAATGTGAAGCCCTAATTTGAGTTGTATCGAGTTGTAGAGTTCATATGAGAGTGCCTATCAACCAAGGAGCCATAAAAGGAGTCTCATATCATTTTGTGAACTCTTGGACTTGTCCATGACGAGCTAAGAACCTCAAGGAGGTGGAGTGTATTAGTTTACAACTTCCTTGGAAAAGTTGTATCGGGTTGTGAATAAAGTGGTGATTGAGTTGAAATATCTTATCCAACAAGATAAGTGATGGCCGAAATTTCATCTCTTGATTATCCTCAAGTGTTTTTCATGTCAAGATAAATATGATTGCATGAATTTACATGTGTTAACCATGCATGGACATGTGGCACCTAGTAGCTTAAAATGGTGACACCTCATATACACTCTTTTTCATGAGCCTCAACTATATATACCATTCCTTTCACCTAATAGTGATATTTTTCGAAACTTAACACCCTATTTCTCTTATATATCATGAATAGTGTCTTTTTATCATGCATACGTGAAGGTATATCGTGCATAGAGCCTTGTTATCGGCCATAGCAAAGTGATATCGTCCATAGCAAGTGATATCGGCCATAGCAAGTTGATATCAGCCATAGTGAAGTGATATCGGCCACAAGTGAAGGGATATCGGCCAAAAGTGAGGGGATAACGTGCATGAGTGGTGAGTTATCGTGCTTGGTGCTAAGTAAAAAGAAGGAGCTCAAGTCTTAACCCTAAGGTGAAGCCATGATCATCTTCAACCTTGGATTAAAGCATGGATCTAGGGTTGTGATCTTCCTTTCTTTTCTTCTTCACCAAATACTTATCCATGGTGATTCTTTGCATATATATGAGTTGTGAAGCTCATATTCAACCTTGGGAACATGAAGATTTAAATCTCAGAGATTTGAAGTTGTTCTTGAGGTGGGTTATATAACTTGAACCCAATTATGTTATTACTCACTTTCAATCTTGCTATATTTGATGATTTACTTTCAATTTCAAATTTTCTTGAATAATTGATGAATCCATGAGTTCTACTAGTTGTATAGACATGTTGTACATGAACTAGAACAGTAAGAATGAAGTTATTGAGCTTGATGATGATGACATCATCATGGTCCAACCCGATATAGGGTTGAAGTACCTCTAACCCGATATGACAAACCCTAGATGATGCGTAACTTGATATAGTGATGAGTTTATACCTCACGGACGATATGAGTGACACATACATACAACTTGTGCATGATATGGGATCAATCCCACACATTATGCATGACATGGAGTTAAGTAAATACCCCAACGCAATATGGTGTTGAGTATATGCTCTAACCCGATATGGTGATATGAAAACACCACTAGCACGATACAAAGATGAAGCATATATCCTATGCATAATATGATGAACAATATGATGATGAAGTACACACCTTGTGCATGATATGTTGTCAAGCATACACCTTGTAAACGATATGAGGTCAATCCCACACCTTATGCATGGCATGGTGTCAATTATACACCCTAACCCGATATAGTGTTGAAAACTCTAGATGATGATATGAAACCCGATATACCTTAGAACCTCACACACTTATCAGTTTGTACACTTGAGATAGTTAAGACTAATCAGTTGTCTAGCCTATCACTCATCACATGATGAAGGGTAGGACGATACCATGAAGGTTTGAAGAGATATGAGCATAAGGGTCAAACCCGATATGCAAATTCTAAATGTTGAGTAACCTAATATGGATGCACAATATGGGGATAAGGATATACCTCTTGCACAATATGGTGATGAGGTTACACCTCAAGCATGATATGGAAGCATTATATGGTGTCAAGTACACACCTTTATGCCCAATATGGTGGAAGCATCTCAATTCAATGAACTTGACGGAATAACACAGGAAGTGTGTTATGTTAAGTGATACATTAAGATATAAAGAGTTTAATGCATTTTAATAATAGGACAATGTACCTTGAAGAAAGGGTTGAGCCAATTTAATAGAATATGATGCAATCGACATCCTAGTGAGGATGAGAGAGAAACTTATACATGTGTGATAATCATGTTATGAGCATACATTGATACTCCTAATATGAGTGGAGTATGAATTAGGGTTTGATTCTTGATAATATGAATCAGAAACCCTAACTAGTTAGAATGAGAAACCCTAACCCTAATAATGGGAAAGATGTATTTCTCTTGTATCACATAGTGATGGTATGCACTTGAAACCCTAATCGGTAAGAAAGGGAAACCCTAACCCTAATAATGGGAAGGATGTATTTCTCTTGTATCACATAGTGATGATGTGAATCTAAAACCCTAATCAGTTAGAATGGGAAATGCTAACCCTAATAATGGGAAGGATGTATTTATCTTGTATTGCATGGTGATGTTATATATTTCTAGTGTTTTTATCATGAAGTGCTAACCGTGCAAGAATCATGAGATGATGAGCATAGCCAGGTATGAGCTATGATGTTTTATATAATACAGAATTAAATGGGCTTTGTGAGGCATGTTAAATACTTGTACAACAAGTATAATTCTTATAGGGTATGATGACCTAAAGAGATAGTTGTTTCCTAGTGAGAGGTGACAAGATATTTAAATGGGCCTTGTGATCCATATGCAATACTTGTGCGACAAGTCTAATGTATACCTTGGTCTGAGGACTTAGAGGTAACAGTTACCTGATGAGAGGTGACAATGTTCAGTGATGAACTAAGGGTTTGAATACCCATATCTAGTAATCATGATGATGATAATTCTAAGAGAAAAGAATCCCTAGTAATATGATAAGGGACGGAGATCCTGAGTGTTATACATTCAGTGTGTTTCAAAGATCATGAAAGTACTTGATAAACGTATTGCACCTTTCTTTGTAACATATGTTATAATTCATGTTTGAAACTGGGTTGATGCTAAAAGATACTGTAATGCACCTAAATAATCAAGTGGAATCTCATCATGTAGCTGCTTTGACCATAGATCCATTCAGTGTCAGAATTTGCTGAATGGTGAAACGAGTTTAATTCGGAGAGCATATTTTTTAGTATGTGGGGGTGAAGGATGACATATATCCATACGTCCTAATGAAGAATTGATGTAGCACCTTCCTCATTTATTTTATATCAGGATTTATATATAAATCTCCTAAGCAAATGAGGAATTGATGTATAAATTCTTCTTCATTAATTGATAACGAGATTGATATGTGAATATCCTGACCAAATGAGGAATTGATGTATAATCTTCCTTATCAATATAATCCAGGGATGGATAATTGAAATCTCCCTAAAGAGAGTGCATGGTGCGGTTGTAGCTCTATAACGAAGATACCAATATACCCTGGTAAGCTAATTGTAGTTGACACAAGATGTCCTACTAGTAGTCTTGTACTGACCGAGACAAGTGAGGTCTTGGCAACCAACTCTTCCATTGACCTAGTATGGTACCGATGATTTACGTAGTTGTGTTCATTTGGAGCATGAGTGGTATACCTCATCTCCTTAGGGCATAAGTGTGATTGTAAATATGTAATCAACTGTGTAGTGTATTTGCTTAAGGATCGAATATGGAAATCATTGGTTGATGTACACTCCTTTTATACATCTTAAATGGATAGATGTTATACATGTTCTTCATAAAGTGAAAAGATGATTTATTACTCTATCATAGATAGTTGCATTACTTTAAAGATGAAATTGCTCTGTTCTACTTATAACAGTGATTAATCTTGCTTATTAATATAAAAGAACCTCTGCTCAGTTTTATACTAATTACCTGTGATAATAATATTGTTGGAAGAGAGTTATCTCTCGTTGGGACAATTGTCTCACCCCGTGGGATCCACATTTTTTTAGGTGGACGTGCACGAGGGGGTAGAGACCATACTGTAGAGGAAGGACAACGACCGCAGGGACAGCAGTAATAGCTCAGGTTGAGTGTACTGTCTATCGTGTCTTGTAGATAGAAGTCATATGTATTGTCTCTGTACTCTTAGGTCCTTGGAGTTAGAACGTGATGGTTTTATGAACGATCTGAGATTTTGGCTTGATTCCCTCAAGGTTTTATGCTTCTTATGTATAGGTTTTGGCAAAGCAACTATTATATGTTATCCTCAAGATGAGATGGTACAATGTATGTACAATGTGAACAATGATGTATATAAGGTTTTAGTTCTTCCTTTAAGAGAGTTTCCTGGAAATGGATCTCTTTGCAAAATGGTTTTAATTTTTAGTGATTTTTGTGAATCCGCTGCTTATGATTATTCCACAATTATTACTAGTGGTGATTTGGCTTGATTTGATGTCGGGTCGTCACACTAGGGTTATCCAGAAACTGAGTCTCATGCTCAGTAGTGGGGTGGGGAGTGGTAGAGAACAATTTTGATAAGGATTGAAATCCTAATTGGTATTATGCTATTAGTAAATAGGTATATTGACAATCTTTAAGGGTCAACCTAAGATAACTTGAATAGTCAAAGTACCAATTGATTTTGGCTCTAATACCATTTTATAAAGAGTGGGACCCGATAGGGGATCTACTCAAATGGTACAATATAAATAGCCATGTAAAAGTAAAGCAACAGAAATAAAACTATTAGAAAGTTACATACTCATTCATTTATAATTGTTCCTCACTATAAAAGGTGGTAAATAAAAAAAGAACTATACGTGTAATGAATCTAATCTCATGCAAGACCAGTTGCAGAGGGCAACTTGACCATTCCAACATATCCTTAGGTCCAATACCATATATGTGATCTTTGAGCATCCTTGTCTTCTAATGTACCTACACCTTGATGGAGGGAACATCACTCAGAACACAGGAAACCAAGTACATGTTAGTAAAGGTTGAGTATGTACATATAATAAATATTTTGGGCATTATGTTGGGTTAAAAGTGTAAAAAGATATGCTCCCAAAAGAAGGGAGATATTAATAATTAGACAAGTTCAAAGAATTATAATAAAAGAAATGAGGCATCTTAGTAATCTTATCATATCATTAGAAAGATCATTTATTGATTTGTTGATTTAGTTAATCAAATCATTTCTAATTGATTTGTCTTAAAATATAGTGATCTTATCATATCATGAACCATTGCCTCTAGCTTGGGTTTCTTAGGTTATTAATGAGCACACACTCTGTGAGCGCATCACAAAATATGTTGAAGGTCATGGGATTTTTCCTTTTATGAGATAAAATATAATAATCAATTACATGAATTATAAGGCTCAAAACTAATTTTTCTAAAAAGCATTGATTGCACCAAATAAGCAAGTCTTCTTGCTCTAACGAGTGTTTATAAAACCAAACTAGACATGTCGGTCTGACTGATCAGACCAGTAAACCGATGGTAGACCGGTCTAGAAGTCTAAAAAACTGGTTATGTATTTTTTCTGGTCCAACTGGTCTAATCAATTGACCGAACCGCCGAACCAGTGGTTCAAATAGAAGAAAAAAATAAAAGGTATAATACTTATATATATATATATATATATATAATAATAATAAGAAGAAGAAGAAGAAGAAATTTGTAAGGAGTGTAGGATCACACCCTTACTAAAATTTTAAATAATTAACATCCATTCCAAACACACTCAAAGGTATGTTGGAATAGGTACAAATTTTCCAAATTTATTATAATGGTATGCAAGAGACCAAAGTGTAGCAGTAGAATAAAAATAATGACTATGTTTAAATTTCCCCAAAAGATTACAAAAGTGCATCAAAATCTCCCATTAGGGTTTACAACAAGATACAAAAAAGGATATAGATAGAGGGAAGTCTAAACTACTTCAAATATTCCTCCAAGCAACATCTCGAAGAGATAGGTGTATGTTGGAAGCTATGTTCTCCTTGTTCATGTTTAACACCTCAATCTAAACCTGGGTGGTTGGGAAATCACCCAGCAAGAGGGAAAGAAAACAAAGTATGTGTCAAATAATGAAAAAGAGAAATAGATAAGGAATGACATGAAAGTAAAGGCTAAGATTTCATCATAAGATGAGGATAACAAGAGTAAGAGGCATAATCAAAGTAGATGCTTGTCATAACATTAAAATAGTAAAGGAATTGCATACATGATTAATATTGACTACATTAACTAAGTAGGGTTGACGCACCTACCGGACCTCAACCTATAGGTGAGGGGAGAATTAATACATTCCCAGTCACCTACACATATTTTTATGGGGGAGAATAAGACATTCCCCAGGGCAAATTAATATATGCCCAATCTATGGGTGGTTGTACATAAGTACCACTACTATAGCTAAATAGTCCATAAAATCAACATGTTAGAAAAGAAATCATGGCAAGTAAAAGCATCATATCAATTAGAACATGGTAGTAGGGTACAAGACCTAAGAAAAAGAATATCATTACCAATTTTGAGGTAATTTAACAAAAGAATCATGAAAAGAGGAAATAGGGTTCATTAGAGCCTAATTAGGGAAATATAGGTTGGTTCACAAGTATCCCAACTAAAGGGTTAGATATGCACATACATAGATATGGATTTCACATACATAAATAGGGATTTCACATACATAAATAGGGATTGCACATACATAAATAGGGATTGCACATACATAAATAGGGATTGCACATACATAAATAGGGATTGAGCATACATAAAGAGGGATTGCACATACATAAATAGGGATTGCACATACATAAATAGGGATTGCACACACCTCTCTTACTAATATCCATTACTAACTTTCACTACTTTAATTGAGTCCAAGTTCCACTTTGCCTATTTTCAATGTATTAACATGAATTAGAGTACATAATGCACATTACTGTATAGAAACCCTAATTTTAGAACTTTTTAGAAAAACTTAGATTTAGACTCTTAAAACATCACTAATAAACTAATTAGGTTCTCTTGATCAAGAAAATATATTTTTGTGTTAATTTTGGAGTTATGATGATTAAGATGTACTTTTTATGGATTTTATGCATTAAATTCATTTTACAAAAATTACCCTTCATCAAACCATGAAATCAGACCTTGAAAATATTTTTATTAGATAGATATTAATTTTCCAATTCCAAAACATATTTATTTGTCAAATTTGGATAAGCAGATTAGAAGATATGAAATTTTCAATATATGACCAATAGAAAGTTGCCACATCATCAAACCAATCGAGATAATTGAAGAGAGAGGGAGAGGGAGAAAACACCATTTGACCCAAGATCAGGTTTGAAGTTGCATAGGAAACCAAACTAGAGCTTCTAGAGAAGGTTAAACAACAAGAAACCAAAACCCTAGAAGAACATGGTAAAAAGAGATGGAGATCATCAATTTTAAACATAGAAGCATGAGTTTTAAGCATGTAGTAAGCAATATATGAGAAGGGGGTTAAAAAAACTCACCTCTAGGAATGTAATAAGGTCCAAACAGAAAGGATCTCGAGATTGGAAGGTCTGTTTGCTCCAAGCCAAGCTCCTTTCTTGAGCAAAGATCACCTTCTCCACTTTAGAGGTGCAAACCCTAGCAAAAGAGCATGGAGATGAGATGTTCTAGGGATCTAGGTGGAGTTTTACCATGGAAGTTCATGGTTCTAACCTGGAAGAAGGTGGGAGGAAGACTAACATCATGAAAACAAGGAAGGAAAGGAGGATACTTACTAGTTTTGGTCAAAATCACCAAGGAGGAGGTTAAGAAATCTTAAATAGAGAAATTTGGAACCCTAGGAGCCTTCTTCACCAAGGTAGGTACCTTCTTTTACCTTGGGATAGCAACTTTGTGGCCAAACATAGAACGGACGATGCTCTAAGATGGGGTAAATAGAAGGAGAGGATTTCTTCTTATATTGGGAGGTGGTAAGGAGTAGGCATGGCTTTATAAAGAAGGGGGCAAGCATGAGGTGTCAATGGGACTTTCCATGTGTCCTTAGGCTAAGGCTCCATGGCCTGCAAGAGGACAGCTCATAGAGACTTCTTATATATCCAAGGCTGGTCCTAAAAGCCCATGGAAACTTCTAGGTCATCCCCACCATCCTCCAATCAAAGAAATAACCCCATCTGTTGATAGCTTTTAAAGATAAGCTCATTTATAATGAGGGTAATTCCTAAAATGCCCTTGGAGAGAAACAACTTCAAACTAAGGCACAACTAGGTGTCCCATGGTTCAAAAACTCGAGAATGGTAAGGGAATATCTAAGGATTATAATGCATGTGGTAATTTGCAAAGAAAGCCTCCCAATTGGGTAAATTGCATAAAAGTTCAAAATGTACATATAATTGCATAACTTGCAAAAACAACATCCAAATTGGACCAAACTTGAAACTTAATCTTGTCTCATAATTTCAAAATACCTCACAAGGTTAGATTAAGATTTATAGTACTTAATTATGGTAGTTAAGCTTGTTCAATACATTAAGTAAGGTTTGGGGCCTTACACTTCTAACATGGATTTATTTACCATTGTTCCACTTAAGCGGTGATTTTACAATTTAGATCCTTAAATAAGATTTCACCGAGGTATTTGTGCATAAACCCTTCTATTGGTATATTTATTGAACAAATTTTCACCAAAGAACTATAAATTCCACAATTTAATCATCAAGGACAAAAAGGATAGAAATTATAGGAAACTATTGGGAAAGGGCCATACAGAGAATATGTCGAAGTTTCAGTATGTTACACAATTACATGAATTATAAGGCTAAAAATTGAATTTTTTGAAAAATATTGATTTCTCCAAATATGTGAGTCTTGTTTCTCTAACTCATGTTCCTGGAATACTTAAAACAATAGTAAAAAACAACATTAAAAAGAGCTATTTCATTATCAAAATGGACGTAATAATGCCATTGGTCCAACAACAAGCTCTTCCAATAATATAGAAATCATACAAAATTCGCCACAATGCATGAAAATTCTCTCCTTAGGTGCTACAATGGTTTTGTTAAGTTCAATTTTGTTAGCATGTAAGTTTACCTAGAGTTGTAACTATGTAATCCACATTTATTTTTTCAAATTGAATGATGGTGCTTCTTTAGATTTAAGTCTCAATGATGACCATTACACCGTCTACTGATGTAAAATGAGTTTTAGTAGTATAAAAGATGTGGTTTAGTTCAAGCTTATAGTACTAATTTGTACTACATTGTCTGAAACCTAAGGGAGAAGAGATTTCAGGTTTCCCCATCACTAGCAAGTTTACAACCATAGTGCCTTAACAAGATAAGGTAACCTATACAGTCAAGATACTCATCTCAATTACTATATAACCACATCACTATTGCGGATGAGAGAGGTGAACCCTTAAGGTATATAATGAAACTTATATCTTTTATCAACCAAAACTCATGTATGAGGCATGTAAAGCTCAATGAGGTTTGGTATCTAGTCCTTAGATAAATGGATTTGGGCAGAGCTATGTGGACATACTCCATGTTAAAGCCAAGGCATTCAATTCACTACATATCTAATTCATATTATCACTTAGCATCGATGGGATATCATTTTCTTTTAAAATTAGGGCTAGGGTCTATGTTTGTTACACATGCATGCTCAGTTCTAAACTGGATGTATTCGAGACATGTTAGAAAGAAACAGAGGGAAGGGGTTAAGGCGGGAATAAGGATTAATCCTAGACATGTGTGTCCAAGTCAACCAAACTTTATAGTAGTTGAACTAGCTTCCCAACTTCTACATAGTGAAATATACTTCAATGTAGAGGGTCAGGGTAACTAGGGTTATCCAAAAACTGAGTCTCATGCTCAATCATGGGGTGGGGAGTGGTAGAGACCAATTTAGACAAGGATTGAAATCCTAATTGATATTATGCTATTAATAAATAGGTATATTGACAACCTTTAAGGGTCAACCTAAGATAACTTGAATAGTCAAATTACCGATTGCTTTTGGCTCTGATACCATTTTATAAAGAGTGGGACCTGATATAGGATCCACTCAAATGGTACAATATAAAGAGCCATATAAAAGTAAAGCAACGGAAACAAAATTATTGCAAAATTACATAATCATTCATTTACAATTGTTCCTCACTATAAAAGGTGGTAAATAAAAAAGAACTATATGTGTAATGAATCTAATCACATGCAAGACCAGTTGCAGAGGGCAAACTAGATATTCCAAGCTATCCTTAGGTCTAATATCATATATGTGATCTTTGTGCATCCCTGTCTTCTAATGTACCTACACTTAAATGGAGGGAACATCACTCAAAACATAGAAAATAAAGTACATATCAGTAAAGACTGAGTATGTACATATAATAAACATTATGGGCATTATGTTGGGTTAAAAGTGTAAAAATATATGTTCCCACAAAAAGGGAGATATCAGCAATTAGGCAACTTCAAAAGAATTATAACAAAAGAAATGAGGCATCCTAGTAATCTTATCATATCATTAGAAAGATCGTTTATTGATTTGTTGATTTAGTTAATCAACTATCTATCATTTCTATTCACTTTGTCTTAAAATATAGTGATCTTATCATACCATGAACCCATAGTATTTCTAGCCTCTATCTTGGGTTTCTTAGGTTAATAATGAGCACACTCTCTGTGAGCGCATCACAAAATATGTTGAAGGTCATGGGAGATCTTTCCTTTTATGAGATAATTTATAATAATCAATTACATGAAATATGTAATGACCGCCACCAAAACAATGGCCAAATCATTATTAATTAATGTAGAATAATCATAAATAGTGGATTAACAAAAGTTACTGGAATTTAAAACCGTTTGCAAGTAGATTCTCTTCCAAGAAACTCTTATTGAAAGATCCAAAACATATACATATCACGATTCACATTATACAAACACTATTTCTTCTCATCTTGAGGACAACATATAACAATTGCTCTATCAACACATATACTGAAGCAACTTAAAACCTCGAGGCATGCAAGAAAAAATCCTCAAATTTTTCATGAAACCATTACGAACTGACTCCAAGGACCTGAGAGTATAGAGACGACACATAGGACTTCTATCTACAAGACACGATAGACAGTACACTCAACCTGAGTTGTTACTGCTACCCCAGTTGTTGTTCCTCCTCTGTATAAAGGTCTTCGCCGCCTTGTGCACATACACCTAAAAATTATGGATCCCACAGGGTGATACAATTTTCCCAACAAGAGATATAACTCTCCGCCAACCATATTATTATCACACATAAGCATTATAAAACTGAGCATAGATTCTTTTATATTAATAGGCAAGATTACTCACTGTATGAACAGAATAAAGTAATCTCTTTACTTAAGGAAAATGATGCATCTACCCATGGTAGAGTAGTAAACTATCTATCTACTTTACAAGGAATGTAAATAAACATAAATAACATCTATCAACTAAGATGTATAACTAAATTGCACATCAAACAATATTTTCCATATTCAATCGTTTAAGAAAATATACTACACGGATGATCATATTTTAACAATCACACTTATGCCCTGAGGAGATGAAGTATACCCCGTTCATGTCCAACTGACCACAAACTTCTCACAAGTCGGTACCATACAAGGTCAACGGGAGAGCCGGTTGCCATGACCTTAGTTGTCTCAGTCAGTACGAGACCACTAGTAGCGACATCTCATGTCAATCTGCAAAAGAGCATGCCAGGGTACTAGGCATCTTCGCTCAGAGCTACAATGTCAACTGCACTCTCTTAGGGGAACATCTACTAACAACTGTCCCCAGTTATGAAATCACTGAATCATGTCATATAGCCATACTCTGAGCCACGGGCCAGTTCACCGTGCTCAACATAGAGTCTACGACCGAAGTCACACTCAAGCCAGGATATGGTTTCACACATCCAATATCCCCATTTATTTTGCGTTTGTAAGGGGATCGGCTCACACATGGCCATCCAAGCTTACGCCCCCCACATATTCAAAAATATGCTTTCTGAGTTATGTCATGGGGAACCCGTTTCACCATTCAGCAAATCCTAACACTGATGGATCCATGGTCAGGGCAATATTTTATGGTTTCTAGTGATATATTAAGTGCATTATAGTATTCTTTTAGCATCAAACAAGTTATAAGCATCAATCATAAACAAATGCTACAAAGAAAGTTGTAATACATTTATTGAGTACTTTTCAAATCTCAAGAACACATTTAGATGCATAACACTTGGGATCTCAGTCCCTTATCACATTACTGGGAATTCTCATCCCTTCAAATCATCATCATCATGATTACTGGATCTGGGTATTCAAACCCTTAGATCACCACACAACATTGTTACCTCTGTAATAGGTAACCATTACCTCTAGGTCCTCAGACCAAGGTATTCATTTCACTTGTTGTACAAGTATTTCACATAGTTCACATGGGCAACAATTATACACATGGCTCACAAGGCCCATTTAAATATATTGTCACCTCTCACTAGGAAACAACTATTTTACATGGCTCACAATGCCATTGAACATCTTGTCACCTCTCACTAGGCAACAACTATTTTACATGGCTCATAAGTCCATTGAACATCTTGTCACCTATCACTAGACAAAAACTATACATATGGCTCACAAGGCCATTGAACATATTGTCACCTCTCATTAGGCAACAACTATACACATGGCTCACAAGGTCATTATTAGGGTTAGGGTTTCCCTTTATAGCCTAATAGGGTTTCAAGTTCATATTATTAATCCAAACCCTAATTCATTGCTCCAAACATCTAGGAGCATACATTGAAATCATAAGTATTCAATCATACTTATTTATTCTCGTCATTTATCATTAAATGATTATCAACACAAAGTATGAGTTTCTCTCTCATCCTCACTAGGATGTTAATTACATCATACTTTATTAACATGGTTTAACCCTTTCTCAAGGTATATTAGCCTACACTTATCAAAGTGCATTAAACTCATTACATCTTAATGTAACAATTGACATGACACACTTCATGTGTTCCTCATCCAAAAATATCAAGGTATATCATCCTTGAGGTGTTGGATGTGATATTTATCATGCATTGGTGTATCACTTCCCTCATCACTTTTAACTTCCTTAAGTTCATCAAATTATCTTGTATTAGGGTATTTCCCATCCTAATACTTTATGCACTAACTCATCACATTTATCCTGTATTTGAATTATCCAACTATCGTCAAGTGATATGGACTCATCTCGAGTTAAGGCATTGTTGATATAAGGTTGACCATTATCAACCATTTTAGGTGTTTCACCTATCAAAGTATTAACCACACCCTTACTTGGTGTTACACTCATCACTCCTAAGAGTGTTTTACCCTCACCTTTACAAGGTGTATCAGGTTGAATCATGTATGTCAAGTTGAACACATGTATTGGGTTAGGTGTATATTGGGCTAGACATCATCATATCCCTCATACCCTTACCCATCAAGGTATCAACCTTACCAGTCATATGATGTATCACCTTCACCATACATGAGTGTAACATTCTCACCTCTGTTGAAGATATTGGCCACACCATACTTTAGTGTATTGGCCATCACATGTTCTAGGGTATTAGCCACCTTAACACTTTTGTCATCTAGTGTATTGGGTTACCCACCATATTGTTTTAGAGATGTGTGCTCAACACCATATCGTCCAAGAGGTGTATGCTTAACCCAATATTGGTTTAGAGGTGTATGCTTGCTACCCATATCACTTTAGAGGTGTATGTGTGCTTACCATATCGGGCAAGAGGTGTATTCTTTCTTAACATATCACTTTAGAGGTGTATGTGTGCTTACCATATCACTTTAGAGGTGTATGTGTGCTTTACACCATATCGGGCAAAGAGGTGCATGCTTTCTACCCATATCACTTTAGAGTTGTATGTGTGCTTACCATAACGAGCCAGAGGTGTATGCTTTCTTACAATATCACTTTAGAGGTGTATGTGTGCTTCACACCATATCGGGCAAAGAGGTGTGTGTGTGTGCTTCACACCATATCGGGCAATGAGGTGTGTGTGTGCTTCACACCATATCGGGCAAAGAGATGTGTGTGTGCATCACACCATATCGGGCAAAGAGGTGTATGCTTGCTACCCATATCACTTTAGAGGTGTATATGTGCTTACCATATTGGTAAAAGAGGTATGTGTGTGCTTCACACCATATCGGGCAAGGAGGTGTGTGTGCTTCACACCGAATCGGGCAAAGAGGTGTGTGTGTGCTTCACACCATATCGGGCAAGAGGTGTGTGTTTCAACCCAATATCACTTTAGAATTGATGATGTCATCACCATCAACCTCTAGACTCTTGTTCTTACTGTTCTAAGTCATGGACAACAGTCTTATGAAGCTTTTAGAACTCAAAGGATCATCAATTATCCAAGAGAAATCAAAATTGCAAGTAGTTCAACAAGTACGACAAAATTGAAAGTCCATAATAATATAATTGGGTTCAAGTTATATAACTCATCTCAAGAACAACTTCAAAGCTCCAAGCTCCAAAGCTTCACGTTCCTAAGGTTGAATATGACTTATAAAAAGTCCAAGGCTTGTTCACAACTCCTTCATATACAAGGAATCGCCATAGTGAAGAACTTGGTGAAGAAGAAAAGAAAGGAAGATCATAACCCTAGATCCATGCTTCAATCCAAGGTTGAAGATGATCATGGCCTCACCTTAGGGTTAATACTTGAGCTCCTTCTTGCTCCTTAGCACCTTGCACAATACCTCACTACTCATGCACGATATGCCCTCACTTGTGGCTGATATCCCCTTCAGTAGTGGCCAATATCACTTCATTTGGCCGATATCAACTTGTTATGGCTAATATCAACATGTTATGGCCAATATCACTTGCTATGGCCGATAACCAAGGCCTATGCATGATACCACTTCACCTAAGCACGATACCAAGACTATATGCACGATATCTAAGAGCATGGAGGTGGTAGGATTCGAAAAATTTCACTAAGCGGTGAAAGGAAGGGTATATATACTTGAGGTTCATGGGAGAGAGTGTAAGAGGTGTCATCACCTTACTACTAGTAGGTGCCACATGGCCATGCATGGATTGACACATGTACTTACATGCATTCCATATTTATCTTTCCATGCAAAATAAAAACTTTAGGATAATGCAAGGGATAAGGTTCGACCCCATTTGGTTATCTTCTAGAACAAGCCACTTCCACTCACATTATTATATTCACAATTCAATGCAACCTTTCCCAAAGAAAGTTGCAAGCCGATATCCATTGCTTTATTGAGGTGCTTAGCTTGTTTTTGCAAAGGCAAAGAGTTAACAACATGATATGGTGGTCTCCTCTTTGGATCCTTGGCCGATAGGGACTCCCATTTAACACTACAACTTGATACACTCAATACAAGCTCAAATTAGGGTTTCCATTCAACCCCTTTCTTGGTCTTTTCATCAATAAGAATACTACCACTCATAAATGATTCAAACATGGCATCTCATTCATTCTATATCCTATAAATGATATGTAGAGGAAGTAGGAACACTCAGATGTGGTAATTTGCATATCAACCCAACATTTTGGTTAAATTACAATTTGTACCAAAAATGGTGCACAAGGTACTAGCATTATCCAAACAAGTTCAAACTTGGTATTTAGGCTTTCCACAAGCCACCACTTAGCATAATTCTCTTTATTATAATGCTAAAACACTTATGGCACGTTCAACATGTGACATATTGCAATATAACCCCTCATCTTGGGTAAATTTCACTTTGATCCAAAACAAAGGAACATTGCTCAAAAGACATTCAATTAGGACCAAACTTGGAACATAAGTGTGTCACATGATAAAAAAAATACCTTAGAGGTTTATATTAAATTTCTAACCAACTTACTTAGCTAAAAAAAATAGGGTTACCTCATAACCCAGGTCAGGGTCATTACAAGTTATAAACCCCTAACAAGGATTTCATCCCCAAAATCCCAGATGAAGGAAGACAATTGTCATTCATGCATCATATCATCAAGTCTCCACATAACATCTTGATGTCATGTAAATTCCATAGAACTTTGACTAGCACAAAGTCCTTCCATAAAAGATCATCATAAGATATGTAACACATGACACATACTCAACGGTCCTATCCATTACTGACTGCGGAGTCAACTCTGTGTCAGGTAACACTTTCTAAGTCAAAGAAGTACTATTCATTCTTTGAATAATTCAGGTGTTCAAACCTTATTGACTCACATTTTTGTGTGGTAAGATTCTTGATTCTAGGGAGTTGTTCATACCCTTCACTCAGTTTAGTATTTCACTTCTAAGGAAAGATCGGGGTTACGTTCTGTCACCCTCTTGGAACTACAAGTCCCATCATGCATCTTTAGTGCCACTCTAATTTGTTGACACAACACAAAACTTTCTTATGACTCATACCAACTATCTTCCTAGTTGTACATTTTCTTATCATAAGTAAAGGTTACTTACTAAAGAAGAACTTATCTCAGAGATATCTCTAGATGTTATGAATAAATTGCCTCAACAGGTCTGGATAGGGATACTCTTTAGGAATTATTTTTAGCTTGATAAGCTTTCTCTCAAAATGATTCTGCAATTGTTCCTTCAATTAATACATCTTTATCGATGTTATGTTTATGCTAAGCATAAACCCCTAACATATGATCTTCATACTGGAGTTATCTCAAGATTGGCCCTTCTAGACAACCAAACATTATTCATCTTATCATGAGTCATATCCTCACTTTCCCCATACCACCTGGCACATCTTGGATACCAAAATCCCTTACCTTGGTATCCTTCCATATGTGTCAAGAACACATCACATCTTCATCATTTCCATCTCTCTATCATTAATACCAAAATCAAACATATAAAAGGATCTTTATTTTATCTTGGGACATTATATATTACACATATCTTTATCTTGGAACCAAAGTCCAAGACAAACTGATACTTTTCTAAGTATCCATTAAAATATCACTTCTATCTCATGCACATCAGGTGTCCTCAGACTCACTTGATTGACATGTCCCTAAAAAGAAAGAACACAAGGAAACATATTCCTTTCTTCACCCCATCATTGCTCAGGGTCATTCATTAAAGAGGAGACATCATCATCTCCTAAGATTATTACATGAACTTTCACTATTCACGAGTCATGTATACTCATTCCATTCTAGGTTCCTTGCCATCTGCATAGGAATTATATGGATGATTACATGTCATCATTCCTTTCTTTGTTATGGCCTGTCATATTCATGATTATTTCATGATTTTATCACATTTTCCATTTCCATATTATGGAAAAGATTTTTACTATTCACACAGACTATATCAAATAGGGATCATCTCCCTTGTTCTCATTCTCTTATCATGAGGATTATACTTTTTACTTCCTCATACACATAGATTGATCTGTGATCGTCTCAGATTCCATTTTATTGTACTTAGGATGTGATAAAAATATCCATGCCATATTTCCAGTTTCATTATACTCACTAGATTGTCTCAAAATGACTACTTGATCAGAGTAATCAGAAGATAACAATCTAGAGTTCCATACTTACCTTATCTTCAATAGTTGAATACCTAGCCAGGGTATACAAGTACTGGGATTAGGTAGTATGCACTTTGTTTACTATCATATTCCTTACTTTTCATATCATCAAAGACATAAGACTTAGCATCCCTGGATTTTCTGCATGCATCACTCTATACCTCATCCTCTTCCACACAAATAAGAGCAATTATAAAGCATTTAAAAGAATACTGAACAGAATATAATTTCTAGTCATCATCATTTCTTCCCTATGTTCCCATGGGGCAATCAATAGGGAAGTCAATAGTAGAAATCCTTCTTATGATTATCAGATAAAATCAAGAGAAGGTATATCAAAATGAAAAAGTTGTTATCTGACTGTTACCCCTCATGGTCATCTACCGCTTCAAGTTGACTCAACACATAGAGTCTAGTTGTTTCATGTTGTTGCTTTTGACTTTTTACTCTATTGGGATGTAACTTTCGTAAGCCATGTTGAGTCTACCTCAGTTGTTGGGTCATTTCCTCCCTTCATTTTAAACAAAAGAGTTTAGTATGCTCAACATGTCCATATCTATAACATGTCTTGTCCTCGTACCATGGTCTTATCGGTCTTATTACCAATGTAGAAGCTAGGTCAGGAGTTCTTACAGGTGGAAAGTTAGGACCTTTGCCTTTACTTAGTGAATACTTCCTTGGTACACTAGGCATTTATTGCACTGGTGGCACCAAGAACTTTGCCTTTTTAAAATGACTAGGCAAATGTCTCTAGAATTGTAGTGACATTTCCTCAATTCTCAACTTATGGCCTCTCCTTGGGTACTACCATCATAGATGTACTATTTGTCTATACTTATGGAAGAGTCTATTTTCTCACCATATGTTAATCTTTCCCACATTTCCACTATTTCAAGACGACTAAGTCATTCAAGACTCCTTTTAAAGCCCAAAGTTTCTGCATTAAGGACCGGTAACCTAGGTTGTAATGCTAGTATCCAGTCTACTATATGCATCACTATTATCCTAACCTGCCCAACAAGAGCATAAAAATAGGATTCTTTGTCCTGATTGGGTCAAGATGGGAATTCTCAGGTACTCATTCTTCTCTTGCTTGATCCCTTGCACCCTCTCCTGGTGCAACAACATTCCTCTTAGCAACGTGTTCCTTGTATTCTCCAGTCATTTTTAAACTTCACCCTTTCTTCTGCATAAGTAGAAGTCACTATAGGGTATACTGGAGGACACTAGAATAGACTCAACACCTTAGTCCTATGTCTCTATAGACTCAGCGAACCTTATGCTCTGATACCAAACTTGTAACAACTGCCACCAAACCGACGACCAAATTGTTACTAATTAATGCGGAATAATCATAAATAGTAGATTAACAAAAATCACTAAAATTTAAAACTATTTGCAAGTAGATTCTCTTCCAGGAAACTCTTACTAAAAGATCTAAAACATATACATATCACAATTCACATTATACAAACAATTTTTCTTCTCATCTCGAGGACAACATATAACAGTTTCTCTATCAACACATATACTGAAGCAGCTTAAAACCTCGAGGAATTCAAGCCAAAATCCTCAAATTGTTCATGAAACCATTACGAACTGACTCCAAGGAACTGAGAGTACAGAGACGACACATAGGACTTCTATCTACAAGACATGACAGACAGTACACTCAACCTGAGTTGTTACTGCTACCCCAATTGTTGTTCCTCCTCTGTAGAAAGGTCTTCGCCGCCTTGTGCATGTCCACCTAAAAATTATGGATCCCACGGGGTGAGATAATTGTCCTAGAGAGAGATATAACTCTCTGCTGACCATATTATTATCACAGATAAGCATTATAAAACTGAGTAGATATTCTTTTATATTAATAGGTAGGATTACTCACTGTATGAACATAACAAATTAATCTCTTTACTTAAGGAAAATGATGCATCTACCCATGGTAGAGTAATAAACCAACTATCTACTTTACAAGGAATGTAAAGAAACATAAATAACATCTATCAACTAAGATGTATAACAAAATTGTGCATCAAACAATGTTTTCTGTATTCAATCCTTAAGCAAATATACTACACAGCTGATCATATTTTAGCAATCACACTTATGCCCTGAGGAGATGAAGTATACCATGTTCATCTCCTACCGACCACAAAATTCTCACAAGTCAGTACCATACAAGGTCAATGGGAGAGTGGGTTTCCATGACCTCAGCTGTCTCGGTCAATACAAGACCACTTCCAGTGACATCTCGTGTCAATCTGCAAAATAGCATGCCAGGGTACTAGGCATCTTCGCTCAGAGCTACAACATCAACTGCACTCTCTTAAGGGAACATCTACTAACAACCGTCCCCAGTTATGAAATTACTAAGTCATGGCATATAGACATACTCTGAGCCACAAGCCAGTTCACCGTGCTGAGTCTACGATCAAAGTCACACTCGATCTAGGATACGGTTTCACACATCCAATATCTCCATTTATTTTGAGTTTGTAAGGGGATCGGCTCACATATGGTCATCCAAGCTTACGCCCCTCACATATTCAAAAATATGCATTCCGGGTTATGCCGTGGGGAACCCATTTCACCATTCTGCACATCCTAACACTGATGGATCTATGGTAAGGGCAACATTTTATGGTTTCTAGTGATATATTAAGTGCATTATAGTATTCTTTTAGCATCAAACAAGTTATAAGCATCAATCATAAACAAATGCTACAAAGAAAGTTGTAATACATTTATCAAGTACTTTTCAAATCTCAGGAACACATTTAGATGCATAACACTTAGGATCTCAGTTCCTTATCACATTACTGGGAATTCTCATCCCTTCACATCGTCATCATCATGATTACTGGATCTAGGTATTCAAAACCTTAGATCACCACACATCATTGTTACCTCTGTAATAGTTAACCATTACCTATAGGTCCTCAGACCAAGGTATTCATTTCACTTGTTGTACAAGTATTTCACATAGTTCACATGGTTTGATTAAGTATCTTGTCACCTCTCACTTGGCAACAATTATATACATGGCTCACAAGGCCCATTTAAACATCTTGTCACCTCTCACTAGGCAACAACTATACACATGGCTCACAAGGCCCATTTAAACATTGTCACCTCTCACTAGGCAACAACTATTTTACATGTCTCACAAGGCCATTGAACATCTTGTCACCTCTCACTAGGCAACAACTATATGCATGGCTCACAAGGCCATTGAAAATCTTGTCACCTCTCACTAGGCAAAAACTATACACATGGCTCACAAGGCCATTATTAGGGTTAGGGTTTCCCTTTATAGCTGAATAGGGTTTCAAGTTCATATTATTAATCCAAACCCTAATTCATTGCTCCACACATCTAGGAGCATACATTGAAATCATAAATATTCAATCATACTTATTTATTCTCATCATTTATCATTAAATGATTATCAACACAAAGTATGAGTTTCTCTCTCATCCTTACTAGGATGTTGATTACATCATACTTTATTAACTTGGCTTAACCTTTTCTCAAGGTATATTAGCCTACACTTATCAAAGTGCATTAAACTCATTACATCTTAAGTGTAACAATTGACATGACACACTTCATGTGTTACTCATTCAAAAATATCAAGGTATATCATCCTTGAGGTGTTGGATGTGATATTTATCATACATTGGTGTATCACTTCCCTCATCACTTTTAACTTCCTTAAGTTCATCAACTTATCTTTTATTAGGGTATTTCCCATCCTAATACTTTATGCACTAACTCATCACAATTATCCTATTTTTGAATTATCCAACTATCATCAAGTGATATGGACTCATCTCGAGTTAAGGCATTGTTGATATAGGGTTGTGACCATTATCAACCATTTTAGGTGTTTCACCTATCAAAGTATTAACCACACCCTTACTTGGTGTTACACTCATTACTCCTAAGATTGGTTTACCCTCACCTTTACAAGGTGTATCAGGTTGAATCATGTATGTCAAGTTGAACACATGTATTGGGTTAGGTGTATATTGGGCTAGACATCATCATATCCCTCATACCCTTACCCATCAAGGTATCAACTTACCAATCATATGGTATATCACCTTCACCATACATGAGTGTAACGTTCTCACCTCTCTTTAAGATATTGGCCACACCATACTTTAGTGTATTGGCCATCACATGTTCTAGGGTATTAGTCACCTTAACACTTTTGTCATCCAGTGTATTGGGTTGCCCACCATATTGTTTTAGATATGTGTGCTCAACACCATATCGTCCAAGAGGTGTATGCTTAACCCAATATCAGTTTAGAGGTGTATGCTTGCTACCCATATCACTTTAGAGGTGTATGTGTGCTTTCCATATCGGGAAAGAGGTGTATGCTTGCTTACCATATCACATTAGAGGTTTATGGGTGCTTACCATATCACTTTAGAGGTGTATGTGTGCTTTACACCATATAGGGCAAAGAGGTGTATGCTTGCTACCCATATCACTTTAGAGGTGTACGTGTGCTTACCATATTGGGCAAGAGGTGTATGCTTTCTTACCATATCACTTTAGAGGTGTATGTGTGCTTCACACCATATCAGGCAAAGAGGTGTGTGTGCTTCACACCATATCGGAAAAAGAGGTGTGTGTGTGCTTCAGACCATATCGGGCAAGGAGGTGTGTGTGTGCTTCACACCATATCGGGCAAAGAGGTGTGTGTGTGTTTCACACCATATCGGGCGAAGAGGTGTATGTTTGCTACCCATATCACTTTAGAGGTGTATGTGTGCTTACCATATCGGGCAAAGAGGTGTGTGTGTGCTTCACACCATATTGGGGAAGGAGGTGTGTGTGCTTCACACCATATCGGGCAAAGAGGTGTGTGTGTGCTTCACACCATATCGGGCACAGAGGTGTGTGTTTCAACCCGATATCGATTTACCCTTGATGATTTCATAACCATAAACCTCTAGACCCTTATTCTTACTATTCTAAGTCATGGAAAATAGTCCCATTAAGCATTTAGAACTCAAAGAATCATCAATTATTCAAGAGAAATCGAAATTGCAAGTAGTTCAGCAAGTATGACAAAATTGAAAGTGCATAATAATATAATTGGGTTCAAGTTATATAACCTGCCTCAAGAATAACTTCAAAGCTCCAAGCTCCAAGATCCAAAGCTTCATGTTCCTATGGTTGAAGATGACTTATCAAAAGTCCAAGGCTTGTTCACAACTCCTTCATATACAAGGAATCACCATAGTTAAGAACTTGGTGAAGAAGAAAAGAAAGGAAGATCATAACCCTAGATCCATGCTTCAATCCAAGGTTGAAGATGATCATGGCCTCAACTTAGGGTTAAGACTTGAGCTCCTTCTTTCTCCTTAGCACCTTGCACGATACCTCACTACTCATGTATGATATGCCCTCACTTGTGGCCGATATCCCCTTCACTTGTGGCCAATATCACTTCATTTGGATGATATCAACTTGTTATGGTCGATATCAACATGGTATGGCCAATATTACTTGCTATGGCCGATACCCAAGGCCTATGCACGATACCACTTCACCTAAGCACGATACCAAGACTATATGCATGATATCTAAGAGCATGGATGTAAGGACCCTGAACTCCATTTTGGGATTACTCTATTTGCTTTGCCTAAACCTGATGTTTAGATGTTTTCTAATCACCTGAAGTTGTGATTAGGGTTTGTTTGTGCTTCATTGAGAGGTTGATGTGCAACTTGCAAATTACCCAAGTTCTAGGGTTGGTGTGCAAGTTTGTCACCTTGAGAGATGTCTTTCTCTCTCCTTGCATCATCTAGGGTTGAGAGGATGGGTTGGGCTCTTTTCTTGAGTAGCCTAGGGCTTTGTTGAGTTGTGTTGAACCTTGTTGGAGCTTGTATCGGGCTGGATCTTGGTGTGTTGGCCAGAGGAGTGCCTGGTTGTATCAGGCAAGAGGTGTATTGGCCATGGTGTGTCGGGTTGCCATGTTGGGCGACACACACCCTCCACCTAGCCTTGTTTGTATCACCATCTTTGGACAAGTGGCTATTGCTTTGCTAAGTGGGTGGCAATTCTTGGACATGTGGTTTTGGGGGTGTTAGCGTGTGTCATGACCTGAGGACAAGTGTGCTAGGGTTGGGTTCCACCTTGCCTTACTCTCTCCCTTCACCGCTTAGTATATAAGTGACCATTCTTGCTTGCTAGTAGCTCCTTTAGTTCCCTTAGTTTCTCCTTTTTCCCTTGGTGGCCGAGAAGGAAAGGAGAGGAGGAGGTGGTGGCCGATACAGCTGGTGATGGACAATACACCTTACTGCCTACTCCTTTTCTTCTCTAGTTGGTGAGTCTCTTTCTCTCTTCCCTTGGTACCACCTTCTTCCTTGTTTGTTCAGCCATGGAGGTGATAAGATTCCCTTCTTTTCTTGAGGTGGCCAAAGGGGGTGCTTGGAGCTTTGGAGCTTTGAGCTTGGTTCTTGGAGCTTTAGAGCTTGAGGAGTGTGCTTAAGGCAGGTTACATAACTCCTAATCCTAACTATACTACCTTCTTTCCATGTTGCTTTGTTATATGCTATCTTGATCGGCCATGTTATCTTGCTAGATATGTTTCCTGCTTTAATGGTCATGTTGTTGCTCTAGATGAACCATGGATCTTGTTGTCCAAACCTTGGATTGGGGTTCCTTGGGCAAAACCCCTCTCTCTTAGTTGTTGAGAGGTGAGCCTAGGTTCTCCTAATTCAATGGTGTGTTGTGGCGTGTTTTTGGGGAAAAACCCCTTTCTCTCTTTGGTCTTGAGAGGTGAGCTTAAGCTCTAGTTGTGTGGGCAAAACCCCTCTCTCCTTTAGTTGTTGAGAGGTGAGTTTACACTCTAATTGCTTGAGCAACACCCCTCTCTCTCTCGCCATGGATTTGAAAGGAGAGCCTTTGGTGGGATGTTGACCTAGTTGATGGTTGGTTGACCGATATGGTGATGACCTACCTTGTTGCCCGATATGTGATAGAGGTTGTACAAGACCCCTCTCACTTAGATGTTGAGAGGTGAGCCAATACTCTTGATCTTTTAGGGTTTTTGGTGGTTGTCTTGAGGTTGAAGATGACCGACCTGATATGTAGTGTAACGCGATATCCCTTGATGCCCGATACCGTGATGTGAGCTTGGTGCTCATTATCCCCCTAGATAAGGCTTGGATGATATGATAGGTGGTTAC
The DNA here is from genome assembly GCA_963693085.1 of Alisma plantago-aquatica. Taxonomy (NCBI): domain Eukaryota; kingdom Viridiplantae; phylum Streptophyta; class Magnoliopsida; order Alismatales; family Alismataceae; genus Alisma; species Alisma plantago-aquatica. The sequence continues at coordinate 1,132,186,924 of OY856409.1, read as the reverse complement.
CCTAGTTGACCCCTTGACTAATATGTGAGTTTGGCTGAGTTGAGCTCTTGGACGATATGAGGCACTGCCTGGGACACAACGTTAGCCATTGTGGATATCGATCTATTGAGTTTCTGCACGTCATGGCGTTATGCATGGATGATATTGGCTAGGTTGGCTATGTTGCACGATATGCTGCTAAACTGCTATGGGTGTTATGCACCTTGTTTTCCCTTGCACGATATTGACCCTGCTCTATGTGTGTGTAGTTGGGAAGTATCGGCCTGCTATGTGCTTGCCCGGTATCGACCTGCTATGTGCTTGCCCAGTATCGACCTTCTATGAGCAGTGTGCAAGTGTGCTACCTGTTATCGGCCTTAGGCGTTATCGAGATGTGCTGGTTGGATGTTGCCCGATAGGGTGTTAGCCCATTATGAGTGTTAACCTGGGAAGGGTGTTAGTTGTTAACCGTTGTGTTGGTCCCTTGGACCACACGAGGTTGTGTTGGGGTCTGTTGGTGCCTTGCACGACATTATTTTGGATGGTGATACCCCACACTCTGTTGTGACGTGTTGCATGGTGTTTCCCAGTACAGCGTTTCCTGTCACGGGCGTTGCATGCTTGGGAATCATAGGTTGAGTGATGCCCGTTACCATTTGTTGGGTGTCAACCCGAGATACATGTTGAGTGATATTCATGTCAGCCCCTTATGCAGTGTTAACTAAGACAGTGATGGACATTACACCTTTGGTGAGGGTTGATACACCTATAGTGAGGAACGTTATGGGCTGTGATACCTTTGTTGAGGGTTGTCCCTTACCTGATATATCTATAATGAGGTTTGTACTTTGTGTTTAGTTGGTAATCCTAATGCTTGATTGAAAAGTTACATATGATAATGTCATGCATAGATATGCTCATAGAATAATTATATCTCTCTTGATATATGCAATAAGTTTAAGATGTTCCTTGTATGAGTACAGATGTACCTCTATGTTTATGCTAACCATTCAAGTACCATTTGTATGATGAGTCCATGGTGATGGCATGACAATGATATGATGTGGAACATCAAGAGTTATGATGAACCCAGTGATATATGATGGGTGTTACCCATGGAATGGCAATGTGTGCCCTGATGATGGGATTGAGTCCCTGTGATGTTGATCCTTGAGATGGATCTTGATGATTGGTAAGAGGCCAAGTGGTAACATGTAATTTTGGATCCTGGTGATGGATCAGGATGATTTTGATGGCTTTGAGAATAAGAGTGACAATGTAACATATGATAATGAGATCTATGTTGTTTACTTGTCTTATAGTTTACATGTTACATAACTTGGTTGAATCTTGCAATCTGCTTAAAATATGCTAATTAACTACAGATGAACCTTTCTTGTAGTTTGCCCTATCCATAGATCCATCATCGTCAGTAGTTGGTGATGGTGAAACGGGTTCTCCTGTGGGTTAACCCGGAGCACATATTGTTGAATATGCGGGGTTTCTCCTAGCCGAAAATAGGAAGATTAGAGTGCAATTGTGGTTGTAGACTCAAGATATGTATAGAGCATGGTGATTAAGCCAATGGCTCAGTGTGATGGAGCATGAATGCGTTCATGGCTCAGGATCACGGTGAATAGGCTTGTGGCTCAAGGTGGACTAGATAAAAGGGTAGACTGTGTGAGCTAACCCTGTGACCGAGGTCACGTAAGCAAGAGAATGTGGTCCTACTTTTGGTTCTCGTGCACTGACCACGAGGAGGTGAGGTCGTGGATTCTGGCTCTTCCATTGACCTTGTATGGCACCGGCTTTGGGTTTCACAACCGAAGGTTGGATTTGAGCAGTACGGCTCACTTCCTCAGGGCATAATAAATCATAATCCATTCGTATAGTATATTTGCTTAGGGCAAACACAGAACATTGGTTGAGCCCTTGTTTGTATAGTTGCCCTGGCTATATCTTGCAGCTAATTACATGTTCCTCAAATGTTATGATAATATCCTATAAGACTTGTCTTTTCAATCATGTTCCATATATTATCTATTTATATGCCTCTTAGATATCCTGGTAAGATGTTATAGAGATAGTTTTGCTCAGTATGTTGCATATATGATCTGCTTATATCAGTTACCTACTTTATATGTTCTAGCTCTCCCGAGGTTTTATAGTTTTGGTGGGGGTTATGTTTCTCACTGGGATTGTGTGTCTCACCCTGTTGGTTTAAAACCTTTTTAGGTGATCGAGCTAGATGTGGTGGTGGTCATGAGGTTGCGGTCGAGCAGAGAGAAGATTAGTAGAAGGCAAGGTTGGATATGTTGATGTTGTTGTTGGGTGTTTTGTAGTAGAGTCCTAGAGTCATCCCTGTACTCTTGGGTCCTTGGAGGTGTTTTGACAAGGTTTGATGATGTATAGTTGATATGGATTTCTTATCCTATTATTGACCTGGCTAGGTTTGTTATTTACATAATTAGGTGGTGAACTCTTGTGCTTATGGGACAGCTAGTTCCTATGAGTTGTGGACATGTATCAAGTGCATGTATATTTATATAACATGTTTCTTTGCAGGATGTGGATCTGGTTATAATAGTTCATTTCTTATCTTCTTTCTGCAATTGGTTTTAATTAACTCGTGTTTTAGGTAATACGATGTTTATGACGATTTCACACGTTTTCACGTGGCATTCCATTGTCTTTGTGATGGCGGGATGTCACAGGTAAGTTTGGTATCAGAGCTCTAGGTTCGCTGAGTCTACAGGGATCAAGGACTAGGTTTTTGTCTGTTCTTGTGATTTTTCCAGATTTTCTTATAATGACCTTCTGCCCCCAGCAGAAGATAAAGTTAAAAGATGTCCAGAAATCACAAAGAGCATGCTGCCGAGAGCAGTGTTGCTGCATCAGTCGATGGAGCAAGTGTGCAGGAACATGAAGATCGGATGCCTGAGGTCCTCCAAATCGACTCAGCCATTCTTGAGAATCCTATCTACCAGCACCTCATGGGATAGGTAATGGCAACAATGAAGCTCATGGTAGAGAGATTACCTGTGCCTCCGCCAAGAGCACTGGTTCCCCATGAAGAATCATCGGGTATTGGGAAGATCTTCGAGCGGCTTCACTGAGTCGGAGCTTCCGATTATGCTAGAACGGATGATCCAGCGAATGCAGATCTGTGGCTGACAAGTCTTGAGAAGGCTTTCCGGATCCTTGACATTCCTGAAGCAGACAAAGTCAAGCATATTGTCTACCTTATGAAGGGTAGTGTTGGCCACTGGTGGGCCATCGAGGAGGAGAAGCAACCCGGTGAGGTGATCTGTTGGGACGTCTTCCAGCGGGAGTTTGTGAATCAATACTTTCTAAAGACGTATCTAGATGAGAAGATCAGTCTATTTGAGCATCTTCACCAAGGACCTCTGAGCATCACCGAGTATGAAGCCAAGTTTATGGAGCTACTGAGGTTCTTGCCTCACATGGCGGCGACAGATGATGAGAGGATCAGACGGTTTGAGAAAGGTTTGAGTGTCGAGATGTCGACACCTGCTACTGCTTTAGAAAATTGAGAGTGGTTTGCCATGTTTGTGGAGTCTGTTCGAAGGATTGAATGGTCATTCCGAGAGAAGAGAGAGGCTATGACCAAGAAAAGGCCTGCTCAGTTTTAGAAATAGAGGGTTGACAGTGATAAGAAGTCGAGGTTTTCTACACCTTCTGTGATGCAAGGTTCTAGTGCACCATCTCAGTGGTCACCAAGTAAGGGAAGAGGGCATGGTTATTCACCATCCAGAGCCTACAACACAACCTCAGTAGCAGTGACAGGGCCATCTAGGCTGTAGTTAGAGGACAGATCATGCTATCTTTGTGGGAAGATAGGGCATATGAAGTCAAATTGCCCAAGGAGAGATGTCGAAGTGACGCAACAACTGAGATAGAGACAGCAAGGTTTAGATAGACAACAGTTTAGTGGCACCAGAGGGAAAGGACGCGGCTAAGTATCACAAGTTGGATCACCTGCTCAAGGAAGCAGAGTGCATGGATGACATCAAGCAATGGCTCGATTCTATGCTATGAGTCAGTCGAAGGTGATAGTTAACCTATGAGTGGTGGTAGGTTAGATGGATTTATTTCATTTTGATTTGTCTTCTTCTTGCCTTGTATCTGTTTTGGTTGACCCGGGTGCTACGCACTCTTTTATCACTCGTAGTATGCTTGATAGTTGTTTTTTACCTGTTAGTTGTAAGAAAGATAGCTTGTTGTTAGAAACCCCTCTTGATGGTTCCTTGATGATTTGAGAGGTGTGTCCATCTTGTGTTCTATCCTTTTCAGGACACAACTTACAAGTGGATCTCATACCACTTGACATGCATGGATTCGATGTAATCCTCGGGATGGATACCTTAGAGAGGTATAAGGTTGAGCTGGACTGTGGTTCCAAGCAAGCGGTGTTCGCTGATGATGGTGAGAAGTGGATCTTCCAGGGAGATAGGAAGATTCTTCCGACATGTTTGGTATCAGCTAATGGTGGCAGAGAAGTTGTTGCGGGAAGGTTGTAGGGCGTTCTTGGCTCACATTGTGGATACTGAGGCAAAAGGACCGAGTCTTCAGGACATGTCAGTTATCAAGGAGTTTGAGGACGTGTTTCCCGATGAGTTTCTTGGTGTTCCCCCACCTCGAGAGATTGACTTTGAGATCAATCTAGTGCCATGGACACAGCTAGTTGCTCAGACACCGTATAGGATGGCTCCATCTGAGATGGCAGAGCTGAAGAAGCAGTTACAGGAGTTGCTGGATAAAGGTTTCATCAGACCGATCACATCGTCATCGGGTGCTCCAGTTTTTTTTGTGAAGAAGAAGGATGGATCGATGCGTATGTGCATAGATTACCGGAAATTGAACAAAGTTACAATAAAAAACAAGTATCCCTTGTCGAGGATAGATGATGTGTTTGATTAGTTGTGTGGTGCTACAGTGTTCTCTAAGATCGATCTACAGTCTGGATATCATTAGTTGAGGATCAAGGATGAGGACATACCAAAGTCAGCTTTCAGGACAAGGTATGGTCACTTTGAGTTTGTGGTTATGTCGTTTGGTCTAACCAATGCACCTGCTGCTTTCATGGATCTGATGAATAGGGTGTTCCGTCCATTTCTAGATCAGTTTGTTGTTGTCTTCATAGATGGCATCTTGAGTTATAGTTGGGACAATCAACAACATGAATAGCATCTTCGAAAAGCGTTGACTCTCCTTCGCCAACATCAGTTGTATGCCAAGTTCAGTAAGTGTGAGTTCTGGCTGAAGGAAGTGACTTTCTTGGGTCATGTGATCTCAGCGGAAGGGATTAGAGTGGATCCCAAGAAGGTGGAGTCAGTTGTAGAGTGGGATCAACCGAAGATGCTGACTAAAGTTTGTAGTTTTCTGGGTTTAGCAGGATACTACCAGAGGTTTATAAGGAACTTCAGTGTGATCGTGTTACTATTGACAAAGTTGACCAGGAAGGATGTACCTTTTGTTTGGGATGATCATTGTCAACGAGCTTTTTAGAGCTTGAAGGAGAAGATGACTAGTGCTCCAGTGTTGGTGTTGTCAGAGCCTGGGAAAGGCTATGTTGTTTTCTGCAATGCTTCCAAGAAAGGCTTAGGTTGTGTGTTAATGTAGGAAGATCATGTGGTTTCTTTTGCTTCATGACAGCTTAAGAAGTATGAGGAGAGCTATCCAACACATGATTTGGAGCTGGCAGCGGTGGTCCATGCGTTAAAGATTTGGAGACACTATCTTTATGGGGAAGTGTGTCAGATCTTTACAGATCATAAGAACCTAAAGTATATCTTCTCACAGAGTGAGCTGAACATGTGAAATCATCCTTGGATGGAGCTGATCAGTGATTATGATTGCACCATTGAGTATCATCCTGGTAAGGCGAATGTGGTAGCTGATGCGCTTAGCAAGAAGTCTTCTTCTCTTTCTATAAAGAAGGCATAGTTGATCTCTTTGATATGCCATAGGCGTGATATGTTCGTCTCTTTGAGGCAGATGAATGTACATTTGGAAGTATCCTTGTTGACAGGACTGTTGGCACAGATGCAAGTGAAGCCTACGTTGAGGCAGCAGATCAAAGAAGCACAATAGGAAGATGTTATAGTTTAGTTGATCAAGACAAAATTTGGCAGTGAGAAGCGTGATGGCTTCCATGAGTCTTAGGATGGATTAGTTTGTTATCATAACAGGATGATGGTTCCCGATGTTAATGATCTGAGGAAGTTAGTCCTTGAGGAAGCACACACATCGATGTATGCTATGCATCCAGGTGTCACCAAGATGTATCATAATCTAAAGGACCTGTATTGGTGGCCCGGATTGAAGAGAGATGTGGTCGAGTATGTGGCTAGGTGTGTGGTATGCCAACAGATTAAGGCTGAGCATCAAAAGCTGGTAGGTATGTTGCAATCCATGTTGATACCGCAGTGGAAATGGGATCATGTAACCATGGATTTCGTAGTTGGTATTTTGAGGATAGCTAGAAATCATGATTCCATTTGGGTGATAATGGATAGATTGATGAAGTTCGCCCATTTCATACCTATGAAAATGACATATACAGTATAGAAGCTTGCTCAGGTGTATGTGGATGAGATAGTGCATTTGCATGGTGTGCCAGCAACGATTGTCTCTGACCAAGGTCCTCAGTTCATGAGTCATTTTTGGGAATAGTTGCACAGAGTGTTGGGAACACAGTTGAGGTTCAGTACCGCTTTCCACCCATAGAAAGATGGACAGTCTGAAAGGACTATTCAGACTTTGGAGGATCTTCACCAAGCATGTGTTTCGCAGTTCCTAGGCAGTTGGGACGTGCATCTCATTTTGATAGAGTTCACCTACAACAACAGTTACCAACAGAGTATCGACATGGCATCTTATGAGGCTTTAAATGGCAGGAAGTGTAGATCTCCTTTATGTTGGTATGAGTTAGGTGAATATCAGCTTTTGGGTCCTGAGTTAGTATAGTAGATGACATAGAAGATCAAGGTGATACAACAATAGTTGAAAGCAGCACAAGATAGATAGAAGTCGTATGCAGATAATCGTCAACGATCTCTAGAGTTTCAGGTGGGAGACAAGGTGTATCTCAAGGTCTCTCCATGAAAAGGCATGATGAGGTTTGGCCATAAAGGCAAGTTGGCTCCTAGGTATATGGGACCATATCCAGTGATAGCACATGTTGGCAAAGTGGCTTACAAGTCAGAGCTACCGCCAGAGTTGCACAGGTTGCATCCAGTTATCCATGTCAGTATGTTGAAGAAAAGTCATCCAGGCACAGAGACAATGATATAGCCAGTTGAAGTTGAGCTTGATGAATATGTGACCTACGAGGAAGGTCCAGTGTTGATCCTTGACAGAAGAGTGAAGAAGCTGAAGAGGAAGGACCTGGTTCTTGTGAAGGTTCTTTGGCATCATCATGGAATTGAGGAAGCCACATGGGAGCATGAGGAAGAGACGAGGAGGAAGTATCCCTCGCTTTTCTCTCGAAGATTTTGGGGACAAAATCCTTTTGTAGGGGTTTATGGCTTGTAAGGACCCTAACCTCCATTTTGGGCTTACCCTATTTCCTTTGCCTAAACCTGATGTTTAAATGTTTGCTAATCATCTGAAGTTATGATTAGGGTTTGTTTGTGGTTTGTTGATAGGTTTAGGTGCAACTTGCAAATTACCCAAGTTCTAGGGTTGGTGTGCAAGTTTGTCATCTTGAGAGATGTCTTTCTCTCTCCTTGCATCCTCTAGGGTTAAGAGGATGGGTTGGGATCTTTGCTTGAGTAGCCTAGGGCTTTTTGAGCCTTTTTGAGTTGTGTTGAGCCTTGTTGGAGCTTGTATCGGGCTGGATCTTGGTGTGTCGGCCAGAGGAGTGCCTGGTTGTATCGGGCAAGAGGTGTATCGGCCATGGTGTGTCGAGTTGCCATGTTGGGCGACACACACCCTCCACCTAGCCTCGTTTGTGTCACCATCTTTGGATAAGTGGTTGTTGCTTTTCTAAGTGGGTGGCAAGTCGTGGACATGTGGTTTTGGGGGTGTTAGCGTGTGGCATGACCCGAGGACAAGTGTGCTAGGGTCGGGTGCCACCTTGCCTTGCTCTCTCCCTTCACCCGCTAGTATATAAGCGGCCTTTCTTGCTTGCTAGCAGCTCCTTTAGTTCCCTTAGTTGCTCCTTTTTCCCTTGGTGTCCAAGAAGGAGAGGAGAGGAGGAGGTGGTGGCTGATACAGCTGGTGGTGGACAATACACCTTGTTGCCTTGCTCCTTTTCTTCTTTAGTTGGTGAGTCTCTTTCTCTCTTCCCTTGGTACCACTTTCTTCCTTGTTTGTTCGGCTATGTAGGTGATAGGATTCCCTTCTTTTCTTGAGGTGGCCGAAGGGGGTGCTTGGAGCTTTGAGCTTTAGAGCTTGAGGAGTGTGCTTGAAGCAGGTTACATAACTCCTAACCCTAACTATACTACCTTCTTTCCATGTTGCTTTGTTATATGCTATCTTGATCGGCCATGTTATGTTGCTAGATATGTTTCTTGCTTTAATGGTCATATTGTTGCCCTAGATGAACCATGGATCTTGTTGGTCGAACCTTAGATTGGGGTTCCTTAGGAAAAACCCCTCTCTCTTAGTTGTTGAGAGGTGAGCCTAGGGTCTCCTAATTCAATGGTGTGTTGTGGCATGTTTTTGGGGGAAAACCCCTTTCTCTCTTTGGTCTTGAGAGGTGAGCTTAAGCTCTAGTTGTGTGGGAAAAACCCCTCTCTCCTTTAGTTGTTAATAGGTGAGTCTACACTCTAGTTGTTTGAGCAACACCCCTCTCCCTCGCCATGGATTTGAAAGGAGAGCCTTTGGTGGGATGTTGACCTAGTTGATGGTTGGTTGGCCGATATTGTGATGACCTACCTTGCTGCCTGATATATGATAGAGGTTGTGCAAGACCCCTCTCACTTAGATGTTGAGAGGTGAGCCAATACTCTTGATCTTTTAGGGGTTTTGGTGGTTGTCTTAAGGTTGAAGATGACCAACCCGATATGTGGTGTAACCTGATATCCCTTGCTGCCCGATATCGTGATGTGAGCTTGGTGCTCATTATCCCCCTAGTTAAGGCTTGGACAATTTGATAGGTGGTTACCCTAGTTGACCCCTTGACTGATATGTGGGTTTGGCCGGGTTGAGCTCTTGGACGATATGAGGCTCTGCCCGGGACGCACCGTTATCCGTTATGGATATCGATCTATTGAGTTGTTGCATGTCATGGCATTATGCATGGACGATATCGGCTAGGTTGGCTATGTTGCATGATATGCTGCTAAACTGCTATGGGTATTATGCACCTTGTTTTCCCTTGCACGATATCGACCCTTCTGTGTGTGTGTGTGGCTGGGTGGTATCGTCCTGCTATGTGCTTACCTGGTATCGACCTGCTATGAGCAGTGTGCAAGTGTGCTGCCTATTATCGGCCTTAGGCGTTATCGAGATGTGTTGGTTGGATGTTGCCCGATAAGGCGTTAGCCCGTTATGAGTGTTAACCCAGGAAGGGTGTTAGTTGTTAACCGTTATGTTGGTCCCTTGGACGACATGGGGTTGTGTTGGGTGTTTGGGTCTGTTGGTGCCGTACATAAAATTCTTTTATATGGTGTTGCCCGACACTCTATTGTGACGCGCTGCATGGTGTTTCCTGGTTTAGCGTTGCTCGTCACGGGCGTTGCATGTTTGGGCATCACAGGTTGAGGCTGCCCGTTACCAGTTGTTGGGTGTCAACCTGAGATACATGCTGACCGATATTCATGTCAGCCCCTTATGTAGTGTTAACTAAGATAGTGATGGGTGTTACACCTTTGGTGAGGGTTGATACACCTATAGTGAGGAACGTTATGGGTTGTGATACCTTTGGTGAGGGTTGCCCCTTACTCGATATATCTATAATGAGGTTTGTACTTTGTGTTCGGTTGGTAATCCTAATTCTTGATTGAAAAGTTACATATGATAATGTCATGCATAGATATGCTCATAGCATAATTATATCTCTCTTGATATATGAAATAAGTTTAAGATGTTCCTTGTATGAGTATAGTTGTACCTCTATGCCTATGCTAACCATGCAGGTACAATTTGTATGATGAGGTCATGGTGATGGTATGACAATGATATGATGTAGAACATCAAGTGTTATGATGAACCCAGTGATATATGATGGGTGTTACCCATGGAATGGCAATGTGTGCCTTGATGATGGGATTGAGTCCTTGTGATGTTGATCCTTGAGATGGATCTTGATGATTGGCAAGAGGCCAAGTGGTAACATGTAATGTTGGATCTCGGTGATGGATCAGGATGATTTTGATGGCTTTGAGAATAAGAGTGGCAATGTAACATATGATAATGAGATCTATGTTGTTTACTTGTGTTATAGTTTACATGTTACATAACTTGGTTGAATCTTGCAATCCACTTAAAATATGCTAATTAATAACAGATGAACCTTTCATGTAGTTTGCCCTAGCCATAGATCCATCATCGTCAGTAGTTGGTGATGGTGATACGGGTTCTCCTGCGGGTTAACCCGGAGCACATATTGTTGAAGATGCGGGGTTTTTTCTAGCCAAAAATAGGAGGATTAGAGTGCAACTACAGTTGTAGACTCAAGATATGTATAGAGCATGGTGATCAGGCCCATGGCTCGATGTGATGGAGCATGAATGTGTTCATGGCTCAGGAGCACGATGAATAGGCCTGTGGCTCAAGGTATGCTAGAGCCGAGACCTGTACCAAGGTGGGCTAGAGAAAAGGGTAGACTGCATGAGCTAACCATGTGACTGAGGTCACATAAGTAAGAGATTGTGGTCCTGCTTTTAGTTCTCATGCACTGACCATGAGGAGGTGAGGTCATGGAGTCTGGCTCTTCCATTGACCTTGTATGGCACTGGCTTTGGGTTTCACAACCGAAGGTTGGATTTGAGCGATACGGCTCACTTCCTAAGGGCATAATAAATTGTAATCCAACCGTATAGTATATTTGCTTAGGGCAAACACGAAACATTGGTTGAGACCTTGTTTGTATAGTTGTCTTGGTTATATCTTGTAGCTAATGACATGTTCCTCAGATGTTATGATAAGATCCTATAAGTCGTGTCTTGTCAATCATGTTCCATATATTATTTGTTTATATGCCTCTTAGATATCCTGGTAAGATGTTATAGAGATAGTTCTGCTAAGTATGTTGCATATATGATCTTCTTATATCAGTTACCTACTTTATTTGTTCTATCTCTCCCAAGGTTTCATAGTTTTGGTGGGGGTTATTTTTCTCGCTAGGACTATGTGTCTCACCCTATTGGTTTAAAACCTTTTTAGGTGATCGAGCAAGACGTGGTGGTGGTCGTGAGGTTGCGGCCGAGCAGCGAGAAGATCAGTAGAAGGCAAGGTTGGATATGTTGTTGTTGTTGTTGGGTGTTTTTTAGTAGAGTCCTAGAGTCATCCCTGTACTCTCAGGTCCTTGGAGGTGTTTTGATGAGGCTTCACGATGTATAGTTGATATGGCTTTCTTATCCTGTTGTTGACATGGCTAGGTCTGTTATGTACATAAACAAGTGGTGAACTCTTGTGCTTATGGGACAGCTGGTTCCTATGAGTTGTGGACATGTATCAAGTTTATGTATATTTATATAACATGTTTCTTTGCAGGATGTGGATCTGGTTGTAATAGTTCCTTTCTTATATGCTTTCCGCAATCGGTTTTAATTAACCCGTATTTTTGGTAATACGATGTTTATGATGGTTCCGCACATTTTTGCATGGCATTCCGTTGTCTTTGTGATGGCGGGATGTCACAATGGAGGTGGTAGGATTCAAAAAAAATCACTAAGGGGTGAAAGGAATGGTATATATACTTGAGGTTCATGGGAGAGAGTGTAAGAGGTGTCATCACCTTACTACTAGTAGGTGCCACATGGCCATGCATGGATTGACACATGTACTTACATGCATTCCATATTTATATTTCCATGAAAAATAAAAAATTGAGGATAATGCAAGGGATAAGGGTCAGCCCCCTTTGGTTATCTTCTAGGACAAGCCACTTCCACTCACATTATTATATTCACAATTCAATGCAACCTTTCCCAAGGAAAGTTGCCAGTCGATATCCATTGCTTTATTGAGGTGCTTAGCTCGTTTTTGCAAAGGCAAAGAGTTAAAAACACGATATGGGGGTATCCTCTTTGGATCCTTGGCCGATAGGGACTCCCATTTAACACTACAACCCGATACACTCAATACAAGCTCAAATTAGGGTTTCCATTCAACCCCTTTCTTTGGTCTTTTCATCACCAAGAATACTACCACTCATAAATGATTCAAGCATGGTGTCTCATTCATTATCTATCCTCTAAACGATACATAGAGGACGTAGGAACACTATAGAGGTGGTAATTTGCATATCAACCCTACATTTTGGGTAAATTACAATTTGTACCAAAAACGGTGCACAAGGTACTAGCATTATTCAAACACGTTCAAACTTGGTATTTAGGCTTTCCACAAGCCACCACTTAGCAAACTTATCTCTCTTATAATGCTAAAAAACTTAGAGCACGTTAAACATGTAACATATTGCAATATAACCCCTCATCTTGGGTAAATTGCACTTTGGTCCAAAACAAAGGAACATTGCTCAAACGACATTCAATCAGGACCAAACTTGGAACATAAGTGTGTCACATGATAACAAAACACCTTAGAGGTTTATATTAAATTTATAATCAATTTACTTAGCCAAAACAAATAGGGTTATCTCATAACCCAGGTCAGGGTCATTACAAATTATAAGGCTCAAAACTAAATTTTTCTGACAAGCATTGAGTGCACCAAATATGCAAGTCTTGTTGCTCTAACCAGTGTTTATAAAACCAAACCGGACAAGCTACTCTGACCGATTAGTTAGTAAACCGGTGGTAGACCGTCTGGAAGTCTAAAAAACCAGTTATGTATTTTTTCTGGTCCAACCAGTCTGATTAGTTGACCGAACCGCCGAGCTAGTTGTAACACCCCTGACCTGGGTTATGGATTAACCTTAGGAGTTTTCTTAAGTAAGTTACTTACAAAATGATTCTAATCTTTTGAAAAGAAATTAAGGCTTCTTATGACGTTTATTTTTCAAGTCTGAGCTAAATTGCAAACTATTTGTGCATTAATTGATAGTCTGAGTGAAATGTGCAATTTACCCAAGACGAGGGGTCACATTACAAAATTTAATATGTTGAATGTGTTATAAGTGTTTTAATATCATGAAAGAGAGAGAATGATGTTAAGTGGTGACTTGTGGAAAGCCTAAATTCTAAGTGAGAACTTGTTTGAATAATGCTAAGTGATTTGTGTATCAAATTGGAAATTATCTAAAATGGAGGGTTGATATGTAAGTTACCACTTCTAGTGTGTCCCTACTCCCACTATGTATCATTTAGAGGAGAGATAAAGAAGGGGGAACCATGATTAAATCATGTTTGATGGATGGTACTCTTAGTGATGAAAAGACTAAGAAAGAATTAAAGGTGAAGCCCTTACTTGAGCTATATCGAGTTGTAGACTTAGAATAGAAGTCCCTATCGGCCTTAGAGCCATAAGGAGAGACTCCTATCATTTTGTTGAGTCTTAGTTTGGCCCATGATGGGAAAGGCATTTCAAAAAATAAATAAAGCATCAATTTGCAACTTGTCTTGGAAAAGACGGAGTTGAATATTATAATATAGTAAGTGGAAGAAGACTTGCACTAGAAGATAAATCAAGAGTCGACCCTTATCTTCTATATTATTCTTGGAATTTTATTTTTGCATGGAAAGATAATAGTGACATGCATGCAAGTGTATGTATCGACCTTGCATGGCTAGGTGGCATGAAGTAACTTAAGCTAACGACACCTATTACACTCTTTTCTATAAACCTCAAGTATAAATACCTTTCCCTTCACTTGTTAATAAGATTTTCGAATCTTGATTAGTACCCTTCCCTCATGCATTGTGAATACTCTCTTGTATCATCCATAGTGAAAAGAGTTGAGTGGTGAAGCTTGATATCGGCCAAGGATAAGGGATTTCGGCCAAAGTAGGTCTTAGCAACCAAGTGAGGTGATATCGTCCATTTAGATTGGAGATATCGTGAAAACGCTAGGAGCTCAAGTCTTGGAGCTTGGAGAAGGCTCATATTCAACCTTGGAATGTGTGGAGCGGAATCTTGAAGCTTGGAAGCTATCTGAGAGGCGGGTTATATAACTTCAACCCATCAATATTATTATCTTTTCTTCAATATTGTTTAATTTGTTGATTATTGTCAAAATTCGGATTCCTTTGATCAATTGATATATTCATGAGTTCCAATAAGTAATTAGGATTGTTGTCCATGGTTTAGAATAATAATATAGGATCTTAAGGTTGTTGATGATGACATCATCATTTAACAACCCGATATGGGTTGAGGACTCTTGAAACCCGATATGGGTTGAAGACTTTAAAAACTAATATGGAATCTGATATAGGGGTCTACCCGATATGAAGGTAGGTCATACTTTGTAAAATAGGTTCTATGAATGATATGGAAGATTCCTATATATCACCTTGTACACAATAAAAGGGTAAAGCAACACCTTTGCACGATATGAGTAAACCCTAGATGAGGATATAAAAATTGGATACGTTAGGTTTTAAATATGGGATATCGATACATCTTACTATGTTGAGATGAGTTGATACTTAGTTACTTATCAACACCTTTGCACGATATGAGGTTTTAAAAATTGGATATGAGTAAACCCTAGATGAGGATAAACCCTAGTTGAAATCTCGATACATCTTACTATGTTGAGATGAGTTGATAAGTAACTAAGTATTTATCCTATCGTGCAACTATAGAGAATGAATAGAACCACTGAAATGGTTAAGGACAAAAAGGAGGTTTGCCTAAGCGAGGTAAACCAATATGGTGTCCAATACATATAAACTGATATGATGTTCAAAGATGTAACCCGATATGATACCTAAGATAGATAAACCAATATGATACTCAATATGGGATCACGATATGGAAAATCCAATATGGAGACACGATATGGTAAACCCAAGATAAAATCTGATATGGCAATCCAAGAGGAAAATTGATATGATGGACAACCGATATGGAATTTTAAAATGGAAACTGATATGACCAACTAAGGTAAAGAACTAATATAATACTATCTTAAACGATGTATGGTAAATCCATAATGACATGCCCGATATGGTGTACTCTTATACACGATATGAGAATCCAATATTCCTCTATACCCGATATGACGACAAAAGTCTAACCTATACACAATATGAGGTTGACTAAATATGATAAAAGTTAAAGTAATATCTAACACATTATGACTACACGATATCGTGTTAAAGGGAAATGCCCTAAACCCGATATGATGATGTGGTTTCACCATATGAGTAATATGGATACTTGTTATGATAATATATGCATTTTCAAGCAAGATAGGATAACATTATCCACCATGCTACCCGATATGGTAGACATGCTCTAATTGATTAGTCTTGTCTAAGTGATGAATATGATTAATTCCATATTGAGACATAATGAGTTTAATTCAATTTTATAGTAATAAGCTAGTAGACCTTAAAGAGGAGGATTAAGTTAAAACTTAATAAAGTAAGGTGTGGGAAATACCCTTGAGAGAGGTAAGGATGTACACCCATGCATGGACAAGGTGATACACCAAATGACTGGTAAGGTTAAATACCTTAATGATTAAGTGATGGGAGATATGATGATACCTAGCTTGATATACACCTAATCCAATACATGTGTTCAACTTAGATACATGATCCAACCCAATACACCTTGTAAAGGTGAGGGCAAAACACTCTTAGGAAGTGATGAGTATAATACCAAGTAGTGACATGGCTAATACTTGGTTAGGCGGAATACCTGAAGTATTTGATAATGTTCAACTCTATATCAATAATGCCTTAACCCGAGATTAGTTCATACCACTTGATGATAGACGAGTAATTCAACTGTGCGACTTATGACCAATATCCTATAGGGAGAATGTGATGAGTTAGTGCATAAAGTATTAGGATGGGAAATACCCTAGTACAAGATAAGATGATGAATTTAAGTAAGTTAAAAAGTGATGAGGGAAGTGATGAACCAAGGCATGTCAAATATCATATCCAACACCTTAAGGTTAATACACCTTGGTGCAGCTCAAATCCAATATACTTGGATAAGTGAAACATGAAGTGTGGCATGTCAATTGTTACATTAAAAAGTAATAAGTTTAAAGCACTTTGATAAATGTAGGCTAACCTACCGTGAGAAAAGGGGTTAAGCTAAGAGGATGAAATCAATATCCTAGTAAAGATGAGAGAGAAACTTGTCCTTTGTGTTGACAATCATTTAATGATTAAATGATGAGAATAAATAAGTATGGTTGGATACTTATGATATCAATGTATGCTCCCAGATGTGTGGAGCAATGAATTAGGGTTTGGATTGATAATATGAATTTGAAACACCTATTCAGCTATGAAAGAAAACCCTAACCCAAATAATGGGAAGGTTATATGTCTCTTATTGCATAAGTTGTGTGAGCTAAGTGAATAGTTGTTGCCTAGTGAGAAATGACAAGATGTTTAATAGGCCTTGTGAACTAAGTGAATAGTCCTTGCCTAAGAAGAAGTGATAAGTTATTTAAATGGGCTTTGTGTGCTATAAGAATTATTTATACAACAAGTATAAATGGTTATATAATCTAACGTTTTGAGAGGTAGTTGTTGCTTAGTGAAATGTTAATAGATAGTCCATGAGCTATGTGAACTATGTGGATAAATACCCTGGTCTGATGACCTAGAGGTAATTGTTTCTTGCTAAGTGGTGACAATACTCAGTGATGAATTAAGGGTTTGAATACCCAAGTATGATGATGATAAGATATTGAGATTCTAAACGAACTATGTGTTTCAGAGAACATGAAAATATCAAATAAATACATTTATGCTTTTCTTTGTAGCTTTTGATATAATTCTTATTTGTAACTTGATTGATGCTAAAAGATACAGTAATGCATTTAATTAAGAAAGATAAATGTTATCATATAGTTTCCCAGACCATAGATCCATTCAGTGTTAGCATTTGTTGAATGGTGAAATGAGTTCTACTCGGAATGCATATTTTTGAATATGTGATAATTACATAAGGATGCTCAGTGGACGTCCAAACTGAATAAGGATGCTCAGTGGACTTCCCGATGAAATTAAACCAGGATCACTCAGTGGTCATCCTGATAATCCAGGAAATCTTAGTGGTCTTCTCCCAGAGAGAGTGCATGCTACGACTGTAACTCTATAGTAGAGATATTGCTATACCCTAGCATAGATAATTATAGTAGACACAAGATGACATGCTAAATCTAGTGGTCTCATACTGATCGAGACAAGGTGAGATCTTGACATTCGGCTCTGCCATTGACCTTGTATGGTATCGATTTTGACTTACTAGTGTTCGGTTGGAGTATGAGAGGTATATCTCATCTTCTCTGGGCATAAGTGTGAATGTGAACATGTAATCAGCCGTGTAGCGTATTTGTTTAAGGAATCGAATATGGAAATTATTGGTTGATGCCTATTACTTTTATACATCTTAGTAGATAGATGTTATACATGTCCTTCATATTCCTTTTTAAGCATTATCAATATTTATGTTCTGCACTGTAAATATATCTGCTAGTTGCATAAATATCCTTTGTTCAGTCTTTATTATTTCATTTGATAATAATATTGTTGGAGGAGAGTTATATCTCTCACTGGGACAATTGTCTCACCCCGTGAAATCCACAATTTTTAGGTGGACATGCAAGAAGAGGTGGAGACCGTTATGTAGAGGAAGGACAATAAACAATAGGGCAACAGTAATAGTATAAGTTGAGTGTATTATCTGTCACATCTTGTAGATAGAAGTCCTATATGTTGTCACTATACTCTCAGGTCCTTGGAGTCAGTTTGTAATGGTTTCATGAGAAATCTGAGATCTTGGCTTGTAGGCCTCGAGGTTTTATGTTGCTATAGTACATGGGTTGATAGAGCAACTATTATATGTTGTCCTCAAGATGAGATGAAACAGTGTTGTACAATGTAAATCATGTTATGTATAATATTTGGATCTTTCAGTAAGAGTTTTCTGGTAGAGGATCTCCTTGCAAAATGGTTTTTAATTTTTGTGATTTTTTTTGTTTGTTTATCTGTTGTTTATGGTAATTCTGCATATTAGTAACGATTTGGCTGTCAGTTTGATGTCAGTCACTACAAGTTTGGTATCATAGCCTAAGGTTCGCTGAGTCTATAGAGACATAGGACTAAGGTATTGAGTCTGTTCTAGTATCCTCCAGTATATCTTATATTGACTTCTACTTATGTAGAAGATAGGGTGAAGTTTAAAAATGACTGGAAAATATGAGGAACACATTGCTAAGAGTAATATTGTTGCACCAAGAGAGGGTGCAACGGATCATGCAAGAAGAGAATGAGTGCCTGAGAATTCCCATCTTGACCTAATCAGGATAGAAAATCTTGCTTTTTATGCTCTTGTTGGGCAGGTTAGGACAATAGTGATGCATATCGTAGGTTGGATACTAGCAATACAATCTAGATTACCAATCCTCAATGCAAAAACTTTGGGTTCTGGAAGGGTTCCTGAATGACATAGTCATGATGGAACAATGGAAAATGTGGGAATGATTAACATATGGCAAGAAAATAGACTCTTCCATAAGTATAAACAGATAGTACATCTGTGATGGTAGTGCCCAAGAAGGGGCAATAAGATGAGAATTAAGGAAATGTCTCTACAATTCTAGAAACATTTTCCTAGTTTTTTCAAAAAGGCAAAGTTCTTGGTGCCACCAGTGCAATAAATTCCTAGTGTACCAGGGAAGTAGTCGCTAAGTAAAGGCAAAGGTCCTAACCTTCCACCTGTAAGAACTTATGAATTAGATTCTACATCGGTAATAAGACCGATAAAGACCATGGTATGAGGACAAGACATGTTATAAATATGAACATGTTGAGCATAATAAATTCTTTTGTTTAAAAAGAAGGGTGGAAATGACCCAACAACTGAGGTAGACTCGGCAGGGCTTACGAAAGTTACATCCCAATAGAGTAAAAAGGCAAAAGCAACAACCTGAAACAACTAGACTCTATGTGTTAAGTCAACCTGAAGCTGTAGATGACCGTGAGGGATAACAGTCAGATAGAGCTTTTCCATTTTGATAAACCTTCTCTTGATTTTTATCTAATAATCATAAGAAGGATTATTGTTATTGACTTCCCTATTGATTGCCCTATGGGAATATAGGGAAGAAATGAGGAGAACTAGAATTTATATTATGTTCAGTATTCTTTTAAATGCGTACTACCTAATCTCAGTACTTGTATACCCTGGCCAGGTATTCAACTATTGAAGGTAAGGTAAGTATGGAATTCTTAGATTGTTATCTTTCTGATTACTCTGATCAAGTAGTCATTTTGAGACAATCTAGTGAGCCTAACAAGACTGGAAATATGATAAAATTATAGAATGTTCATAAAAATGTTAGACAATAACAACGAAAGGAATGATGATATGAGGGGTTGCTAAGTGGACTTCCCCAACTAAATAGGGATTGCTAATTGGACTTTCCCAACTAAATAGGGATTGCTAAGTGGACTTTCCCAACTAAATAGGGATTGTTGAGTGGACTTTCCCAACTAAATAGGGATTGCTAAATGAACTTTCCCAATTAAATAGGGATTGCTAAGTGAACTTTCCCAACTAAATCGGGATTGCTAAGTGGACTTTCCCAATTAAATCAGGATTGTTAAGTGGACTTTCCCAATTAAATAGGGATTGCTAAGTGAACTTTCCCAACTAAATAGGGATTGCTAAGTGGACTTTCCCATCTAAATAGGGATTGCTAAGTGGACTTTTCCATTTAAATAGGGATTGCTAAGTGAACTTTCCCAACTAAATAGGGATTGCTAAGTGGACTTTCCCAACTAAATAGGGATTGCTAAGTGGACTTTCCCAACTAAATAGGGATTTCTAAGTGAACTTCCCCAACTAAATATATGTCTCCTCTTTGATGAACAACCCTGGGGAATGATGGGGTGATAAAAGGAATATGTTCCTTTATGTTCTTTACTTTCAGGGACATGGCAATCAAGTGAGTCTTATGACACTTGATGTGCATGAATTAGAAGTGTTTAATTGATTAATGCTTAGAAAAGTATCAGTTCGTCTGGGACTTTGATTCCAAGATAAAGATATGTGTAATATATTATGTCCCAAGATGAAAAAGAAAGATCCTTTTGTATGTTTGACTTTGGCATTAACAATAGAGAAATGGAAATGATGAGGATGGGGAGTGTTTTTGACACATGTGAAGGATACCAAGGTAAGGGATTCTAGTATCTAAAGATGTGTCGGGTGGTATGGGAAAGTGAGGATATGACTCCCAATAAGATGAATAATGTTTGGTGATCTAGAAGAGCCACCATTGAGATAACTCTAGTATGGAGATCATATGTTAGGGGTTTATGTTTTGCATAAACATAAACATTGATAAGGATGTATTAATTGA
Organism: Alisma plantago-aquatica; assembly: GCA_963693085.1. Classification (NCBI taxonomy): domain Eukaryota; kingdom Viridiplantae; phylum Streptophyta; class Magnoliopsida; order Alismatales; family Alismataceae; genus Alisma; species Alisma plantago-aquatica. The sequence goes on along the minus strand of OY856409.1, from coordinate 1,132,166,286 downwards.
AGGAACAATTGTAGAATCATTTTGAGAGGAAGCTTATCAAGCTAAAAATAATTCCTTAGAGTATCCCTATCTAGATCTATTGAGGCAAATTATTCCTAACCTCTAAAGATACCTCTGAGATAAGTTCTTCTTTAGTAAGTGACCTTTCCTTATGATAAGAGAATGTACAATTAGGAAGATAGTTGATACAAGTTATAAGAAAGTTTTGTGTTGTGTCAACAGATTGGAGTGGTATTAAGGATGTATGATAAGACTTGTAGTCCCAAGTGGGTAATAGAACGTAATCCTGGTCCTTCCTTGAAAGTGAAATGCTATGCTAAGTGAAGAGTATGAAAACTCCCTAGAATTTAAGAATTTAATCACATAAAAGATGTGAGTCAATGAGGTGTGATACCTGAATTATTCAAAGTATGAATAGTACTTCTCTAACTTAAAAAGTGTTATTTGACACAGAGTTGACTGTGGGGTGATAAAAGGAATATATTCCTTTATGTTCTTTCCTTTCAGGGACATGGCAATCAAGTGAGTCTTATGACACTTGATGTGCATGAGTTAGAAGTGTTCAATTGATGAATACTTAGAAAAGTATCAGTTCGTCTGGGACTTTGATTCCAAGATAAAGATATGTGTAATATATTATGTCCCAAGATGAAAAAGAAAGATCCTTTTGTATGTTTGACTTTGGCATTAACAATAGAGAAATGGAAATGATAAGGATGGGGAGCATTTTTGACACATGTGAAGGATACCAAGGTAAGGGATTCTGGTATCTAAAGATGTGTCGGGTGGTATGGGAAAGTGAGTATATGACTCTCGAAAAGATAATAATGTTTGGTGATCAAGAAGATCCAACCTTGAGATAACTCTAGTATGGAGATCATATGTTAGGGGTTTATGCTTTACATAAACATAAATAGTGATAAGGATGTATTAATTGAAGGAACAATTGTAGAATCATTTTGAGAGGAAGCTTATCAAACTAAAAATAATTCCTTAGAGTATCCCTATCTAGATCTATTGAGGTAAATTATTCCTAACCTCTACAGATACCTCTGAGATAAGTTCTTCTTTAGTAAGTGACCTTTTCTTATGACAAGAGAATGTACAATTAGGAAGATAGTTGATACAAGTTATAAGAAAATTTTGTGTTATGTCAACAGATTGGAGTGGTATTAAGGATGTATGATAAGACTTGTAGTCCCAAGTGGGTAACGGAACAATCCTGGTCCTTCCTTGAAAGTGAAATGCTAAGCTAAGTGAAGAGTATGAAAACTCCCTAGAATTTAAGAATCTTATCACATAAAAGATTTGAGTCAATGAGGTTTGATACCTAAATTATTCAAAGTATGAATAGTACTTCTCTAACTTAGAAAGTGTTATCTGACACAGAGTTGACTCTACAGTTAGTAATGAATAGGACAACTGAGTATGTATCATATGTGACATATCTTATGATGATCTTTAATGGAAGGACTTTTGTGTTGGTCAAAGTTCTATGGCATCTCCATAACATCAAGATTTTATGTCGAGACTTGATGATATGATGCATGAACAACAATTGTCTTCCTTCATCTGGGATTTCGGGGATGAAATCCTTATTAGGGGTTTATAATTGTAACACCCTGACCTGGTTTAGGGCTTAAACTTAGGAGTTTTGCTTAAGTAAGTTACTTACAAAATAATTATCATCTTTTGAAAAGAAATTAAGGCTTCTTATGAAGTTTTTTTTTCAAGTCTGAGCTTAATTGCAATCTATTTGTGCATTAATTGATAGTCTGAGTGAAATGTGCAATTTACCCAATACGAGGGGTTACACTGCAAAATGTCATATGTTGAATGTGTTCTAAGTGTTTTAATATCATGAAAGAGAGAGAATGATGCTAAGTGGTAGCTTATGGAAAGCCTAAATTCTAAGTGAGAACTTGTTTGAATAATGCTAAGTGCTTTGTGTATCAAATTGGAAATTTTCTAAAATGGAGGGTTGATATGTAAGTTACCACTTCTAGTGTGTCCCTACTTCCACTATGTATCATTTATAGGAGAGAGTAAGAAGGGGCCACCATGATAAAATCATCTTTGAGGGATGGTACTCTTAGTGATGAAAAGATTAAGAAAGAATTAAAGGTAAAGCCCTTACTTGAGCTATATCGAGTTGTAGACTTAGAATAGAAGTCTATCAGCCTTAGAGCCATAAGGAGAGCCTCCTATTGTTTTGTTGAGTCTTAGTTTGGCCCATGAAGGGCAAGGCATTTCAAAAAAGAAATAAAACATCAATTTGCAACTTGTCTTGGAAAAGATGGAGTTGAATATTATAATATAGTAAGTGGAAGAAGACTTGCACTAGAAGATAACTCAAGAGTCAAACCTTATCTTCTATATTATTCTTGGACTTTTATTTTTGCATGGAAAGATAATAATGACATGCATGCAAGTGTATGTGTCGACCTCGCATGGCTAGGTGGCATGAAGTAACTTAAGCTAATGACACCTATTACACTCTTTTCTATAAACCTCAAGTATAAATACCTTGCCCTTCACTTGTTAGTAAGATTTTCGAATCTTGATTAGTACCCTTCCCTCTTGTATCGTGCATACTCTCTTGTGTCATCCATAGTGAAAAGATTTGAGTCGTGAAGCTTGATATCGGCCAAGGATAAGGGATATCGGCCAAAGTAGGTCTTAGCAACCAAGTGAGGTGATATCGTCCATTTGGATTGGAGATATCATGCAAAAGCTAGGAGCTCAAGTCTTGGAGCTTGGAGAAGGCTCATCTTCAACCTTGGAACGTGTGGAGCTGAAGCTTGAAGCTTGGAAGCTATTTGAGAGGCAAGTTATATAACTTGAACCCATCAATATTATTATTTTACTTCAGTATTGTTTAATTTGTTGATTATTGTCAAAATTTGGATTCCTTTGATCAATTGATATATTCATGAGTTCCAATAAATAATTAATATTGTTGTCCATGGTTTAGAATAATAAGATAGGATATTCAGGTTGATGATGATGACATCATCATTTAACAACCCGATATGGGTTGAGGACTCTTGAAACCCGATATGGGTTGAAGACTTTGAAAACCGATATGGAATCCGATATAGGGGTCTACCCGATATGAAGGTAGGTCATACTTTGTCAAATAGGTTCTATGAATGATATGGAATATTCCTATATATCACCTTGTACACGATACAAGGGTAAAGCAACACCTTTGCACGATATGAGTAAACCCTAGATGAGGATATAAAAATCTAATACGTTAGGAAACTCTTTTCTTTTAAAAACTTGATACATATTACTATGTTGAGATGAGTTGATAAGTAACTAAGTATTTAGCCTGTTGTGCAACTATAGAGAATGAATAGAACCGTTGAAATGGTTAATGAGAAAAAGGAGGTTTGCCTAAGAGAGGTAAACCGATATGGTGTCCAATACATATAAACTGATATGATACGATATGATACCTAAGATAGATAAACCAATAAGATACTCAATATGGGATCACGATATGGAAAATCCAATATGGGGACACGATATGGTAAACCCAAGATGAAATCTGATATGGCAATCCAAGAGGAAAACTGATATGATGGAAAACCGATATGGAAGTTTAAAATGAAAATTGATATGACCAACTAAGGTAAAGAACTAATATAATATTATCTTAAATGATGTATGGTAAAGCCATAATGACATGCACGATATGGTGTACTATTATACACGATATGAGAATCCAATATTCCTCTATACCCGATATGAGGACAAAAGACTAACCTATACACAATATGAGGTTGACTAAAGATGATAAAAGTTAAAGTAATAGCTAACCCATTATGACTACACAATATGGTGTTAAAGGGATATGCCCTAAACCCGATATGATGATGTGGTTTCACCACATGATTAATATGGATACTTTTTATGATAATATATGCATTTTCAAGCAAGATAGGATAACATTATCCACCATGCTACCCGATATGGTAGACATGCTCTAATTCATTAGGCTTGTCTAAGTGATGAATACGATTAATGCCATATTGAGACATAATGAGTTTAACTCAATTTGATAATAATAAGCTAGTAGACCTTAAATAAGAGGATTAAGTTAAAACTTAATAAAGTAAGGTGTGGGAAATACCCTTGAGAGAGGTAAGGATGTACACCCATACATGGACAAGGTGATACACCATATGACTGGTAAGATTAAATACCTTAATGATTAAGTGATGGGAGATATGATGATACCTATCTTGATATACACCTAATCCAATACATATGTTCAACTTAGATACATGATCCAACCCAATACACCTTGTAAAGGTGAGGGCAAAACACTCTTAGGAAGTGATGAGTGTAATAACAAGTAGTGACATGGCTAATACTTGGTTAGGTGGAATACCTGAAGTATTTGATAATGTTCAACTCTATATCAATAATGCCTTGACCCGAGATGAGTTCATACCACTTGATGATAGACGAGTAATTCAACTGTGTGACTTATGACCAATATCCTATAGGGAGAATGTGATGAGTTAGTGCATAAAGTATTAGGATGGGAAATACCCTTGTACAAGATAAGATGATGAATTTAAGTAAGTTAAAAAGTGATGAGGGAAGTGATGAACCAAGGCATGTCAAATATCATATCCATCACCTTAAGGTTAATACACCTTGGTGCAACTCAAATCCAATATACTTGGATAAGTAAAACATGAAGTGTGGCATGTCAATTGTTACGTGAAAATGTAATAAGTTTAAAGCACTTTGATAAATGTAGGCTAACTTACCGTGAGAAAAGGGATTAAACCAAGAGGATGAAATCAATATCCTAGTAAAGATGAGAGAGAAACTCATCCTTTGTGCTGAAAATCATTTAATGATTAAATGATGAGAATAAATAAGTATGATTGAATACTTATGGTATCAATGTATGCTCCCAGATGTGTGGAGCAATGAATTAGGGTTTGGATTGATAATATGAATTTGAAACACCTATTCAGCTATAAAGGAAAACCCTAACCCTAATAATGGGAAGGTTGTATGTCTCTTATTACATAAGCTGTGTGAGCTAAGTGAATAGTTGTTGCCTAGTGAGAAATGACAAGATGTTTAATAGGCCTTGTGAATTAAGTGAATACTCGTTGCCTAAGAAGAAGTGATAAGTTATTTAAATGGGCTTTGTGAGCTATAAGAATTATTTATACAACAAGTATATATGGTTATATAATCTAACGTTTTGAGAGGTAGTTGTTTCTTAGTGAAAGGTTAATAGATATTCAATGAGCTATGTGAACTATGTGGATAAATATCATGGTCTAATGACCTAGAGGTAATTGTTTCTTGCTAAGTGGTGACCATACTCAGTGATGAATTAAGGGTTTGAATACCCAAGTATGATGATGATAAGAGATTGAGATTCTAAATGAACTATGTGTTTCAGAGAACATGAAAATATCTGATAAATACATTTATGCTTTTCTTTGTAGCTTTTGATTTAATACTTATTTGTAACTTGATTGATGCTAAAAGATATAGTAGTGCATTTAATTAAGCAAGATAAATGTTATCATATAGTTGCCCAGACCATAAATCCATTCAGTGTCAGCATTTGCTGAATGGTGAAATGAGTTCTACTCAGAATGCATATTTTTGAATATGTGATAATTACAAAAGGATGCTCAGTGGACTCCCAAACTGAATAAGGATGCTTAGTGGACTTTCCGATGAAATTAAACCAAGATCGCTCAGTGGTCATCCTGATAATCCGGGAAAGCTTAGTGGTCTTCTCCCAAAGAGAGTACATGCTACGACTGTAACTCTATAGTAGAGATACTGCTATACCTTGGCATAGCTAATTATAGCAGACACAAGATGACATGCTAAATCTAGTGGTCTCGTATTGACCGAGACAAGGTGAGATCTTGACAGCCGGCTCTACCATTGACCTTGTATGGTATCGATTTCGACTTACTAGTGGTCAGTTGGAGTATGAGCGGTATAACTCATCTTCTCTGGGCATAAATGTGAATGTGAACATGTAATCAGCCGTGTAACATATTTGTTTAAGGAATCGAATACAAAAATTATTGGTTGATGCCCTATTAATTTTATACATCTTAATAGATAGATGTTATACATGTTCTTCATATTCCTTTTTAAGCAAATAGATGACTTATAGATCTATTATCAATATTTATATTCTGCACTATAAATATATCTGCTAGTTGCATAAATATCCTTTATTCAGTCTTTATTATTTCCCGTGATAATAATATTTTTGGTGGAGATTTATATCTCTCATTGGGACAATTGTCTCACCCCATGGGATCCATAATTTTTAGGTAGACGTGTAAGAGGAGGTAGAGACTGTTCTGCAGAGAAAGGACAACAAACAACAGGGCATCGGTAATAGTATAAGTTGAGTGTACTGTCTGTCTCGTCTTGTAGATAGAATTCATATGTGTCATCTCTATACTCTCAGGTCCATGGAGTCAGTTCATAATGGTTTCATGAGAAATCTGAGATCTTGGCTTGTAGGCCTCGAGGTTTTATATTGCTATAGTACATGGGTTGATAGAGCAACTGTTATATGTTGTCCTCAAGATGAGATGAAATAATGTTGTACAATGTAAATCATGTTATGTATAAGATTTGGATCTTTCAGTAAGAGTTTTTTGGTAGAGGATCTCCTTGCAAAATGGTTTTTAATTTTTGTGATTTTTTTTGTTTGTTTATCTGCGGTTTATGATAATTCTACATATTAGTAACGATTTGGTTATCGGTTTGATGGCGGTTGCTACACTAGTGGTTCAAATAGAAAAAAAAAGGTAGAATACTTACACACACACACACGCGCGCACACACACACAGATATATATATATATATATATATATATATATATATATATATATATACATATATAGGGTAACGATCTAGTGAGAAACATATCTTGGTGAGAACATGAGAGGCATTTGAATAACTCTCCACGTAGATCATTTTGTCTTAATCCAACCATATAGATTACAAGTATACCTTAACATTTACCTTCCTACAAAATTTTATCACCATCCGATTTGTAGATCATTCACACAACAGAATACTTTTCGACGATGTATATTGAGTTCCAGGCTGACCGTTGGATGTAAAATGTGTATATTGTACATATGGACATCTAAACAATGTCTGATTGCAATGATTTTTTGTGAGAAGGTAAATGAAATGATGCCTTTTCCATCTATATGGTTGAATTTTACAAATTAGTTATGAATTTGTACTTATTCAAATGCCTCTCATGCTCTCACCATAGGATGTTTCTCACTAGATCACTACTATATATATATATAACTATTTATGTATGAAAAGTAATAATTTGTAAGGGAAAGTAACCTCTACATGTCAAAAGTAAAAAACTCCAAAAAATTAACCAAAATAGGGGACAGATAGCTACCCGTGCGAGTATTAAATACATGCTATATATATAATCCAAGAATATTGTACATTTTACTATTGATTTTTTTTATAATACCATCTCCTATAATTAATAGCTACACAATCATGTGAAAATACAATCTTGAATTATAAACACAAAAAAGTTGATACATGTGATCCTTATTTTTCTAAACTATGTCCATCAGTTAGTCCTACCATAGAATTGATCTTACATCTAAATCTTAATTTTTTTACATCTTTAAATAACTCAATATAAAAATATAATACCAACAATTTTTTATCACTTTTTCCTCTTTATCCATGACGTGGATGAATCCCTATGGGATATTGCATGGACAACAAAAGCTTGTCACTTGGATTCTTCTTGTGTGGATTACTAATGTAAATCTACGAGGATTGGAATGTTCCCTTTGTGTGGTCATTATGTCTTTATGTTTCTTTCATAGCATGTTGATGTAGTCCTTTATCTGGAGAAGACACTTTTCCTTTATCTTGTGTTTTAGTTGATAAGACAAATACTGTGTTTTCATATTGTTGACATTATTGAAACTTTGGTATCACATACGTTGCACAAGGTTTAAAACTATGTTTTCTTATGATTTTTATAATCTGAAAAGATTACACTACCTCAATCCAACAACATACATGTGAGTGACATGTGAGAGTGCAGATGAGTAGGTGGTGGCTGTCAAATCTGGCATCCTGGTAATCTTATCATATCCTTAGAAAAATCATTTCTTGCTTTGTTGATTGAGTTAATCAACCATCTATCATGTCTATTCGATTCGTCTTAAAATATGGTGATCTTATCACACCATGACTCATATTATTGCAGGCCTCTAGCTTGTGTATCTTCAGTTATTATTGAGCACACACTCTGTGAGCGCATCATAAAATATGCCGAAGGTCATGGGAGATTTTTCCTTTTATGAGATAATATATAATAAGCAATTTGTAAGGAGTGTGGGATCACCCCCTTACTAAAATTTTGAAGAATTAACATCCATTCCAAACACACTCAAAGGTATGTTGGTATAGGTATACATTTTCTACATTTATTATAATGGTATGCAAGAGACCAAAGTGTAGTAGCGGAATAAAAATAATGACTATATTTAATTTTCACAAAAGATTACAAAAGTACATCAAAATCTCCCATTAGGGTTCACAAAAAGATACAACAAAAAGGATCTAGATAGAGGGAAGTCTAAACTACTTCAAATCTACCTCCAAGCAACATCTCCAAGAGCTAGGTGCATGTTGGAAGCTATGTTCTCCTTGTTCATGTTTAACACGTCGATCTAAACATGGGTGGTTGGGAAAACACCCAGAAAGAGGGAAAGAAAACAAGGTATGTGTCAAATAATGAAAAAGAGAAATAAATAAGGAATGACATGAAATTAAAGGCTAAGATTTCATCATAAGATGAAGAGAACAAGAGTATGATGCATAATCAAAATAGATGCTTGCCATAACATTAAAATAGTAAACGAATTGCATACATGATTAATATTGACTACATTAAATAAGTAGGGTTGAGGCACCTATCGGACCTCAACCTATAGGTGAGGGGAGAATTAATACATTCCCAATCACCTACACATATTTTTATGGGTGAGAATAAGACATTCCCTAGGGAAAATTAATATATGCCCTATCTATGGGTGGTTGTACATAAGTACCACTATTATAGCTAAATAGTCCATAAAATCAACATGTTAGAAAAGAAATCATGGCAAGTAAAAGCATCATATCAATTAGAACATAGCAGTAGGGTACACGACCCAAGAAAAAGAATATCATTACCAATTTTGAGGAAATTTAACAAAAGAATCATGAAAAGTGGAAATAGGGTTCATTAAAGCCTAATTAGGGAAATATAGGTTGGTTCACAAGTTTCCCAACTAAAGGGTTAGATATGCACATACATAAAGAGGGATTGCACATACATAAATAGGGATTTCACATACATAAATAGGGATTGCACATACATAAATAGGGATTGCACATACATAAATAGATATTGCACATACATAAATAGGGATTTCACATACATAAATAGGGATTGCACATACATAAAGAGGGATTGCACATACATAAAGAGGGATTGCACATACATAAAGAGGGATTGCACATACATAAATAGGGATTGCACATACATAAACGGAGATTGCACATACCTCTCTTACTGATATCAATTACTAACTTTCACCACTTTAATTGAGTCCAAGTTCCACTTTGCCTATTTTCAATGTATTAACATGAATTAGAGTACAAAATGCACATTACTATATAGAAACCCTAATTTTAGATCTTTTTAGAAAAACTTAGATTTAGACTCTTAAAACATCACTAATAAACTTATTAGGTCCTCTTGATCAAGAAAATATATTTTTATGTTAATTTTGGGGTTATGATGATTAAGATGTACTTTTTTATGGATTTTATGCATTAAATTCATTTTACAAAAATCACCCTTTGTCAAACCATGAAATCAGACCTTGAAAATATTTTTATTAGATAGAGATTAATTTTCCAATTCCAAAACATATTTATTTGTCAAATTTGGATAAGAAGATTAGAAGATATGAATTTTTCAAAATATGACAAATGGAAAATTGCCACATCATCAAACCGATCGAGATAATTGAAGAGAGAGGGAGAGGGAGAAAACACCATTTGACCCAAGATCAGGTTTGAAGTTGCATAGGCAACCAAACTAGAGCTTCTAGAGAAGGTAAAACAATAAGAAACCAAAACCCTAGAAGAACATGGTAAAAAGAGATGGAGATCATCAATTTTAAACATAGAAGCATGAGTTTTAAGCATGTAGTAAGAAATATATGAGAAAGGGGTTAACAAAACATACATCTAGGAAGGTAATAAGGTCCAAATATAATGGATCTCGAGATTAGAAGGTCTGGTTTCTCCAAGCCAAGCTCCTTTCTTGAGCAAAGATCACCTTCTCCACTTTAGAGGTGCAAACCCTAGCAAAAGAGCATGGAGATAAGATGTTCTAGGTATCTAGGTAGAGTTTACCATTGAAGGTCATGGTTCCGACTTGGAAGAAGGTGGGAGGAAGACGAGAAGCATGAAAAAAAGGAAGGAAAGGATAATACTTACTAGTTTTGTTCGAAATCACTAATGAGGAGCTTAAGAAATCCTAAATAGAGAAATTTGGAACCCTAAGAACCTTCTTCACCAAGGTAGGCACCCTCATTTACTTTGGGATAGCAACTTCGTGGCCAAACATAGAACGGACGATGCTCTAAGCTGGGGGAAAGAGAAGGAGAGGATTTCTTCTTAGATTGTGTAACATCCCTGACCTGGGTTATGTTCTGACCCCAGGAGTTTTGCTTAACAAAGTTGATTATATGCTTGTACTTATCCTTTGAAAGGTAATTAAGGCTCTTGAGGAACTTATATATCAATTTCAGTCCTTTTTGAATAATGTTGAAACATTGTTTTGTTAACTTTGGACTAAAGTGCAAATTACCCAAGTGGAGGGGTTAAATTGCAAATTGTGCATGATAATAAGTTCCTCATGTGTTGAAGCATCATGAGAATGAAGATGATGCAGAGGTATGGCTTGTGATAGCCTGAATACCAAGAAAGTGTTAATAAAGCAATGTTTGTGCATTAAAACCTAGTTTTGGTGTAAAGTGCAATTTACCCAAAATCTAGGGTTCAACATGCAAATACCACCTCTAGAGGATCCATAATAATTCTTGGCATCAAGTAGAGCAAATAAAATGAGATGCTCATCTCATTTGAATTAAGTTGGAGGAGAGAGAATCTTGACATTAAAATAATCAAGATTTAAGCATATATGGAACTTTAATTTAATTTAATGCAAAAAGAAATAAATTAATTGGGGAGCCCTTCAACCAAAAGTTGAGGGATGATTTTGTAAGGTGTTGGACGAGCTTGTTCCTTTCTATGGCACAAAAATATCTTGGCGGAGTGGAGGCCAACTCACAATATCATAATAAAAAGTAATATCCACTAAAAGTTGGATATTAATATAAAACTCTTTAAGGTGCTTAATTTATTTTCCATTAATTCTTGGATAATGAAGAGGCTTTGCAAGTTCTTGAAGGTGGTTTCGTGGTAAAGAAATGGAGGAGCATTTGGGGGAAATTATTATGGAATTCAAAGAAAATAATTCCTCTTTCTCTTTCCTTGAAAACCATATACATATTCTTTATGTATATCTTATTTCAATAACACATAAGGGTCATACCCTTAGTCTTTTCCCTACCATTTTTCTTTGGCCGACCAAGAAAGATCTCAGGAGAAGGAGAAGGACGAACACAACCTGTTGGTAAGGTTTTGATCATCTTCTACCTTGGATTCATGGTGAAAACCCTAATCCAATGCTTGATTCTTGGTTTTCTTCACCCGATTTCCAATTCTAGCCAACGTGTTCATCCAAAATCTCAAGAAAGAACCATGGATAGTTGCTGGAACTCCATCCACCATTAGAACCGTGGAGCTTGGAGCTTGGAGATCAGATTTGAGGCGGGTTTTATAACTTAAACCCATAATCATTGCTATTGCATCAATTCTCTATGCTTTGTTGATTGATTTCTTCAATTTGATACACTCTTGTTTCTTTGTTGCAATTTCCATCAAGAACGGTTGCTGTTCTTGGGTGCACGAAGGAATATGATGATGACATCATCATAAGGAAGCACCTCACCAAATATCTTGGGAGCAAACGGTTTCATAGGTTGGGACCAAATGGTTTCACCAAACCGTTTGGTGGCAAACGGTTTCAAACCGTTTGAAGGAGTTGACCAAGGGTTGACCGTTTGGGAATATTGTTCCTAATTGTGTAGGATAATGACCCACCAAATTTGAGGGGTTAACTCCAAAGGAATCATAGGTTGAAGGCCAATCCATTAGGCAAATCGAATTGAATTAAGTGCTGATTTTCAATCTGATTAACTTGACCTTTTTGGGCAAACGGTTTCAAAACCATTTGAGTGTGTTGACCAAGCGTTGACCGTTTGGGATTCCTGTTCCTAACTATGTTGGTTAATGACCCACCAAATTTGAGGGGTTAACTCCCAAGGAATCGTGAGTTGAAGGCTATTCAATTGGGAAAACCCTAATTGAAAACAGTGCTGAAATTCCAATGAGTTAAGTTGAGATTTTGGGTTGATTAGCCCAAACGGTTTCAAGACCGTTTGGGGATCACCCAAACGGTCTCAAGACCGTTTGGGGGTCACCCCAAGACCGTTTGGAGGTCTGGGATCAAGTATAGTTGACCAATTGAAGGTCCAAAGGTACTAAATCATATTGCAATGTATTGCTGATTTGTTGATCAACTCGATAGACCAATCCATGATGATTTTTCACTAGAATCCAAAGGTTGGATGAGCCAAACGGTCTCAAGACCGTTTGGTGGTCACCCAATACCGTTTGGAGATCTAGAGTTGAGTATGGTTAGGTGTTTGAAGGTCTAAAGGTACCAAGTTGATCTGCAGTAAATTGTTGATTTGGTGAGCACTTCAATGAACCAAACCCTAATTGGATAGCTTGGTTTTGAGTCATATGATGGTAAAACGGTCTCAAGACCGTTTGGAGGTCATCCAAACGACCTAAAGAACGTTTGGGGTCAGGTCATATCCAATTTGGTTGGTGGTTCAATAGTTTTGAAATGACTAGTTACACATTGATGAATATTGAAGGTTCATCAATTCTAAACCCTAATTCAATTGATTCAAACCCTAATTGATGATCAATTGAGGGTCAATTGAGGGTCAAATTAGTTTAACATTAACATATTTAACTCAATTGAAGTATGGTGATAGGTCCAATTGAAGATGGTTATAAGAATTCAATGATTGAAGGAATCAACTTTTGAAAACCCTAATTCAATGTGATTGGTGGAGACCATTTTTGGTCCTTGCGGTTTTGAGGTGGTTTGGACCAAACGGTCTTAAGACCGTTTGAGTCCAAACGGTCTCAAGACCGTTTGGGACCAAACGATCCCAAACCGGTTGAGGCTCAAACAGTTTCAAATGCTACATTACTAAATGGAATCACTAGTTTGTTCAAGATCATTTGAGGTCAAAGATTCCAAGATCACTTGGAAGGTAATCAACCAAATTGTATGAACTCTCAAAGTGGGTGAGGGTCAATGGTTTAAGTAATCAATCACATGATGTAATTCAAGGGAAATTGAGCTCTAATGATCTTGGTATAATGACATATCCTATGATGTCAATTCTCCTTTCAAGTTGAGTTGACTTAGCTTAATCAAGGTTGAAGTAAACTTCATCTTATAGAAGATGAGAGAGAGGATATCTTCCATGAATGAATGTCTAGTTAGGGCATGATTCTTAATAATGAGATCATGAAACCCTAATTATGAAGGTTAAAGAATCATAACCCTAATTGAGGGCATTGATAGATAAAATTCTAATATATGATGATGATATGAACCTAATTCATAATGATGACATGGCAACCATTAAATTAAAGGTACTTGTTGATCATTCCTACTTAGGGTAAATAGTAAACCCTAATTGGTTTGAAGTATCAATTTCATAAATGTAAAACAATTGTGGTGATCTGCTGTAGCACGACCGTGCTAGGCAGCACGGCCGTGGTGGCTTCCCTTTGCATGACCGTGCAAGGAAGCACGGCCGTGGTGTTTCCCCTTTTGCACGGACATTTTTGGTAGCACGGCCGTGGTGCACTATACTTGACTTGGAATTTAATTGTATAGTAAACCCTAATTCCAAATAAGGTAAATAGAAGTGTGAAACTCTAATTCTGGGTTATATTATATAGCATGAGAGCTCTAAGGTTGGATAATGAAGTGATGAGTCATTAATCCTAATTGAGTTGAGGGTATGATTAACCCTAATTGATATGAAAAGGGAACCCTAACCCTGGTAAGGGCACAGTGGTGAAACCCTTGTATAGTAATGTTATCATTGTTTTGCATTATACTTATATGAAATTGATGTGTTTGTTATCATCTATACTAATCATGCATGTTTTATGAGATGTTGAACATAGCCAGGTATAAGCTATGATGCCTTGTGTATTGAAAGCACTTTATGAGTTTTATAAGAAATGATATGCTATGTTGCCTAGTGAAAGGTAACAAAAGAGATTTATAGGCTTTAAGAGCCATATAAAATACCTGCAATTTAATACATGATTACATTGTCAGATGATTTGATGGCATTAAGTTACCTGCTAAAGTGGTAACATGTGTTTTGATAATTTAAGGGTTTGAACACCCATATTCTTGAATCATGATGATGAGATGATAAGGGATTGAGATCCCAATGTTAGCAAAGCTATGAAATGAACTTGATAGAAATAGTACTCATTCTTTATAGCAAATGTTATAATGTTATATGATTGACAATATGTCGAATGCTAAAATAATGTTGTAATGTACTTAATTAATCAAGTGAAATGATATCATGTAGAGCCCTGACCATAGATCCATCATCGTCAGCAGTTAGGTGATGGTGAAACAGGTTTTCCTAAGGGAACTCCTAGAGAGCATACTTTTGAGTATGTGGGGGTAATGGGCGTGAATATCCTTACGCCCTAATGAAGGAATTGATGTGAGAATAACATTAAATCTCTCAATCCTTCATTATATGTATATGCCGGGACGATGTATCACTAATCTCCCGATGATGATGTTAATGCCGAATCGATGTGAGATAAACAAGAAATCTCTCGATTGCGAAGAGAGTACAGCATGCCACTGTAACTCTAATAGCGAAGTTGCCAGTATACCCTGGAAAGCTATATTTATAACAGAGACACAAGATGTCCTGCATGTTGTTCCTCACACTAACTGAGGAGGATGAGGTCATGGAAATCTGGCTCTTCTGATGACCTATGTATGGTACCGATTTCGATTTCGCAATGGTCGGTTGGAGTATGAGCGATATACCTCATCTCCTCAGGGCATACATATGTTTGTAAAATGTAATCAGCCGTGTAGCATATTTGCTTAGGGTTGAACTACGAGAAACAATGATTGATGATGCATTGTTTATAATGTCCTAGTTGGATAAATAATATACATGTTCTTCATATTCCTTATTAAATGAATGACTTGCTGCTTAGTCAAGTTATAATTGAAATGATTGCATAAAGATTACTTCTCTACTTAGCTTAATCAATGAATTACCTGCTGCTGAATACTCATAATTCTACTGCTCAGTGTTATTCTATTATTTGCAATAACAATGTTTCTGGCGGAGAGTTATATCTCTCGCTGGGGCAACTTTTCAATTGTCTCACCCCCGTGGGATGAAATTTATAGGTAATCGTCGAGGAAGAGGTAGGAACCCTACAAAGGGTGAGCAGCAGCAGCAACAACAAGGACAGCAGTGATCCTCAGGTGGAGACACTGTCTGTTAAGTCCTATATATAGAGAGTCCTATGTGTCGTCTATGTACTCTCAGGTCCTAGGAGTCAGTAGATGGTTTGATATAGATCTAAGATTTTGGCTTGATGCCTCGAGATTTTTGTATACTGCTCATGTACAGTTTAACAGGGCAGTCAATGTTATGACTCTCGAGATGAGATGATACAGAGATGTACTGAGGAATCAGAATGTAAATAACTTACTTTGGTTGTTTATGAAAGAGTTTTACAATTTGTGGATCTCATTACAAAAAGTTTTAATTTTTAGTGATTTTCAGTAATTCCGCTGCTAATGATTCGCTTCCGCATTCGTTGATCTCGTTTTTCTGAGACAGACGTCACAATTATGTGGTATCAGAGCTCTAGGTTCGCTGAGTCTATAGAGACATAGGACTAGGGTTGTTGAGTCTGTTCTAGTGTCTTCCAGTCTATCTGATAGTGTCTTCTGCTCATATAGGAGGAGAAGAGAAAACTAAAGATGTCTGGATCACATGATGAACATGTTGCTGAAAGTAGTGTCGCTGCACCCAGAGGAGGTGCAAGAGACCAAGGAAGGGAGGAGCATGTGCGTGAACCGCCCCAGTTCAATCAAGATGATATGGGGAATCCAGCCTTCCAAGCCATGTTCGGGCAGTTTATGGCAGCTATGACCCACATGACGGATAGAATGCCAGTACCTGCACCCAGGGCACCACCCCATGATGAAAGACATGGTGCCGGCAAGACTTTTGAAAGGATGAAGAGGGTAGGAGCCTTAGAGTATGCTGGGACAGCTGATCCAGCAGATGCTGACATGTGGCTAACTGAACTAGAGAAGGCCTTTAGAATCCTTAACATCTCAGAAGCTGAGAAGGTCAGACATGCTGTGTACCTTCTTAAAGGGAGTGTTGGTCACTAGTGGACCATTGAGGAGGGGAAAAGGCCTGGTGTGGAGATCGAATGGGAAGTTTTCGATGAGAATTTGTTAATAGATACTTTCCTAAGACCTTTCTGGATGAGAAAATCTCTCAATTTGAGAGGTTAAGACAAGGACCAATGAACATTAGCGAGTACGAGGCTAAGTTCATGGAAATTTTGCGGTTCTGTCCGCATATGGCAACCACAGATGAAGAAAGGATTCGGCGATTTGAGAAGGGATTAAACGCTGAGTTGACCACCCCTGTATCTGCTCTGGAGAACAGGGAAAGATTTGCTACTTTTGTGGAGTCTGTCAGAAGAGTAGAGAGGTCTGTGACAGAGAAGAGACAGACCAAGGACAAGAAGGCGTACCCTCAGTTCCAAGGATCTTCATCCAAAGGTTTCAAGAAACTGAGGTTTTCTGCACCAATGGCACCACCTAGATTCAATACCCAGACACAATGGACGTCAAATAGGGGTAGAGGAAGAAGTTTACCACCAGAAAGAGCTCACAGCTCAGCATCTGTATCGGTTACAGGACCATCCAGACCACAGCAGGGGATCAGAAGCTGTTTTATATGTGGAAAGATGAGGCATCTGATGAAGGATTGCAGAGCCCGAGAGGCAAGTGTGACTCAACCTCAAAGGCAGAATCAGCAAGGTCCTCAGAGGAGACAGTTCCCAGGTGGAGTCAGAGGACGTGGACAAGCGTCACAAGCTGGATCATCAGCACCAAGTAATCGAGCACCGAATCAACCACAGGCAATGGCGAGATTCTATGTGATGAATACGCCTGATGCAGTAGTCAACCCTCGAGTTGTGACAGGTTAGATGAAGTTGTTTTATTCTGATATGTTTACATACTGCATCGTATCTGTTTTAATTGATCCGGGTGCTACGCATTCCTTTATCACTCGAAGAGTGATTCTTGACTGCAACATGACTATAAGTCATAGGGCAGAGAGTTTGAAGTTGGAAACTCCTTTGATGGGATCTGCTGTGTTGTGGGAAGTATGTTCTCCCTGCACTCTTTTCTTTTCTGAGCATCGCATTCAAGTGGATCTTATACCACTTGAGGTGCACGGGTTTGATATAATCCTTGGGATGGATACCTTAGAAAGGTATAAAGTTGTCTTGGATTGTGAATCCAAGCAAGCTGTGTTCACAGATGATAGTGACACATGGATCTTTCAGGGAGACAGAAAGATCCTTCCAACCTGTCTTGTGTCAGCTATGGTAGCTGAGAAGCTGATGAGGTAAGGATGTTATGCATTCTTGGCCCATGTGGTAGATACCACTATGGAAAGTTCCAATCCTACTGAAGTTCCTGTAGTCAGGGAATTTGAAGATGTATTTCCTGAAGAACTTCCAGGTGTTCCTCCGCCCCGAGAGATTGATTTTGAAATTAATCTAATCCTGGATACGCAACCTATAGTACAAACACCGTATAGGATGGCGCCTGCTGAGATGGCTGAACTCAAAAAACAACTGCAAGAGTTGCTTGAGAAGGGATTCATCCGACCCAGCACTTCACCCTGGGGTGCTCCGGTCCTCTTTGTTAAAAAGAAGTCGAGCGGTTATGCATTGATTACAGGCAGTTAAATAAAGTAACAATAAAGAATAAGTATCCTTTGCTAAGGATTGATGATCTCTTTGATCAGTTGCGTGGTGCAACTATCTTCTCAAAGATAGATCTGAGGTCGGGATATCATCAGCTGCGTATTAAGGAAGATGACATACCTAAGTCTGCTTTTAGGACAAGGTATGGTCACTATGAGTTCACAGTTATGTCGTTTGGACTAACTAATGCACCAGTTGCATTTATGGAACTCATGAATAGAATCTTTCGACCTTTTCTCAATCAGTGTGTAGTCATCTTCATAGATGACATCTTGATCTACAGTAGAGATGCTCATCAGCATGAGCAGCATCTTCGTCAGGCTCTAACTTTGCTAAGAGAGCATGAGTTATATGCTAAGTTTAGCAAGTGTGAGTTTTGGTTACCAGAAGTTTCTTTTCTTGGACACGTAATATCTGCTTCAGGTATACGTGTTGACCCTAAAAAGGTAGAATCTGTCCTGCAATGGGAGCAGCCGAAGACACCAACAGAGATTCGCAGTTTCTTAGGGTTGGCAGGCTATTACAGGAGGTTCATTAAGAACTTCAGTTCCATATTTTTACCCTTGACTAAGTTGACTAGGAAGGATGTTTCTTTTGTCTGGAATGATAAGTGTCAGCAATCATTCCAGTTGTTGAAGGAAAGACTGACAAGTGCACCTGTGTTGGTGCTACCTGAGCAAGGGAAAGGGTATATAGTTTTCTGTGCTGCTTCTAAGAATGGTCTAGGATGTGTGTTAATGCAGGATAAACAAGTGATTTCTTTTGCTTCCCGATAGCTTAAGAAACATGAGGAGAATTATCCGACACACGATTTAGAACTAGCTGCTGTAGTCCATGCCTTGAAGATCTAGAGACATTATCTCTATGGTGAGACATTCCAGATTTTCACAGATCATAAAAACTAAAGTATATCTTTTCTCTGTATGAAATTAACATGAGGCAACGCCGCTGGATGGAATTAATCAAAGACTATGATTGTACAATTGATTATCATCCAGGGAAAGCCAATGTGGTTGCTGATGCATTAAGTAGAAAATCAGCAACACCAGCTCTAGATAAAGCACAGTTGAACTCTTTGATGTGCTCTAGGAGGGATATGTTTATCTCTCTAAGGAAAGACAATGTACATTTAAAAGTATCATTGTTATCTGGGTTGTTAGCTGAAATGCACATAAAACCTACTCTGAGACAACAGATTAAGGAGGCACAGCAAGCTGATGTTGTAGTTCAGCAGATTAGATCAGAGTATGGTAGTGAGAAACGAGAAGGTTTCTATGATTCAGATGATCAGGTAGCCTGTTATCATGGTAGAATGATAGTACCTGATGATGATAACTTAAGAAAGTTAGTCCTGGAAGAAGCTCATTCTTCTATGTATGCTATGCATCCAGGAAGCACCAAGATGTATCGTAATTTGAAAGATATGTATTGGTGGCCTGGTTTAAAGAAGGATGTTTCCGAGTTTGTTATGCGGTGTCCAGTGTGTCAACAGGTTAAAGCTGAACACCAAAAGCCTGCAGGAACACTGCAGCCTTTGCCCATACCACAGTGGAAGTGGGATCATGTAACCATGGATTTTGTGGTTGGTTTACCCAGAACAGCCAAAGGTCATGATTCCATCTGGGTAATAGTTGATAGGTTGACAAAGACAACACACTTCTTACCTGACAAAACAACCTATTCTGCTGAGAAGTTGGCACAGTTATATGTAGATGAAATAGTGCGGCTGCATGGAGTCCCAGTTACCATTGTATCTGATAGAGGTCCCCAGTTCACGAGTCATTTTTGGGAGCGACTTCATAAAGCCTTAGGCACATAGTTAAGGTTTAGTACATCCTTTCATCCCCAGACTGATGGACAGTCATAAAGGACTATACAAACCTTGGAGGACTTGCTTAGGGCATGTGTCCTTCAGTTTGTGGGAAGTTGGGATCTACATCTGAGCTTGATAGAGTTTTCCTACAACAACAGCTATCAACATAGCATTGACATGGCACCTTATGAATCTTTGTATGGTAGACGTTGTAGATCTCCCCTATGTTGGTATGAAACTGGTGAATATCAACTTTTGGGTCCTGATCTTGTGCAGCAGACCACTGAGAAGATTAAAATAATACAACAACAGTTAAAGACTGCACAGGATAGGCAAAAATCCTATGCTGACAAGCGTCGTAGACCTTTAGAATTCCAGGTTGGAGACAGAGTGTACCTCAAGGTCTCACCTTGGAAGGGAGTTCTTAGGTTCGGAAGGAAAGGAAAGTTAGCTCCTAGATTTATGGGGCCTTATCCAATCATTGAACGAATTGGAAAGGTAGCTTATAAACTGGAGTTACCACCTGAGTTGCACAAGTTGCACCCAGTGTTCCACATTTCCATGTTAAGGAAATGTCATCCTGACACAGAATCAGTTATGCAGCCTATGGAAGTAGAATTGAATGATGATATATCCTATGTTGAAGGACCTATGTTGATTCTTGATAGAAGAATCAAAAAGCTTAAAAAGAAAGATATTAGTCTTGTAAAAGTCCTCTGGAATCATCGTGGCATTGAAGAGGCTACATGGGAACTAGAGGGAGAAATGAGGAGGAAATATCCTACTCTTTTCTCTTAATGTTTTGTTAATGATTTTGGGACGAAATCTTTATAAGGGGTGGATAATTTGTAACATCCCTGACCTGGGTTATGTTCTAACCCCAGGAGTTTTGCTTAACAAAGTTGATTATATGCTTGTACTTATCCTTTGAAAGGTAATTAAGGCTCTTGAGGAACTTATATTTCAATTTCAGTCCGTTTTGAATAATGTTGAAACATTGTTTTGTTAACTTTGGACTAAAGTGCAAATTACCCAAGTGGAGGGGTTAAATTTCAAATTGTACATGATAATAAGTTCCTCATGTGTTGAAGCATCATGCGAATGAAGATGATGCAGAGGTATGTCTTGTGATAGCTTGAATACCAAGAAAGTGTTAATAAAGCAATGTTTGTGCATTAAAACCTAGTTTTGGTGTAAAGTGCAATATACCCAAAATCTAGGGTTCAACATGCAAATACCACCTATAGAGGATCCCTAATAATTATTGACATCAAGTAGAGCAAATAAAATGAGAGGGTCATCTCATTTGAATTAAGTTGGAGGAGAGAGAATCTTGACATTAAAATAATCAAGATTTAAGCATATATATGGAACTTTAATTTAATTTAATGCAAAAAGAAATAAATTAATTGGGGAGCCCTTCAACCAAAAGTTGAGGGATGATTTGTAAGGTGTTGTATGAGCTTGTGCCTTGCTATGGCACAAAAAGATCTTGGTTGAGTGGAGGCCAACTCACAATATCATAATAAAAAGTAATATCCACTAAAAGTTGGATATTAATATAAAACTCTTTAAGGTGCTTAATTTCTTTTCCATTAATTCTTGGATAATGAAGAGTCTTTGCAAGTTCTTGAAGGTGGTTTCGTGGTCAAGAAATGGAGGAGGATTTGGGGGAAATTATTATGGAATTCAAAGAAAATAATTCCTCTTTCTCTTTCCTTGAAAACCATATACATATTCTTTATGTATATCTTATTTCAATAACACATAAGGGTCGTACCCTTAGTCTTTTCCCTACCATTTTGCTTTGGCCGACCAAGAAAGATCTCAGGAGCAGGAGAAGGACGAACACAACCTGTTGGTAAGGTTTTGATCATCTTCTACCTTGGATTCATGGGGCAAACCCTAAATCAATGCTTGATTCTTGGTTTTCTTCACCCGATTTCAAATTCTAGCCAACTTGTTCATCCAAAAGCTCAAGAACGAACCTTGGATAGTTGCTGGAACTCCATCCACCATTAGAACCGTGGAGCTTGGAGCTTGGAGATCAGATTTGAGGCGGGTTTTATAACTTAAACCCATAATCATTGCTATTGCATCAATTCTCTATGCTTTGTTGATTGATTTCTTCAATTTGATACACTCTTGTTTCTTTGCTGCAATTTCCATCAAGAACAGTCTCTGTTCTTGGGTGCACGAAGGAATATGATGATGAAATCATCATAAGCAAGCACCTCACCAAATATCTTGGGAGCAAACGGTTTCATAGGTTGGGACCAAACGGTTTCACCAAACCGTTTGGTGGCAAACGGTTTCAAACCATTTGAAGGAGTTGACCAAGGGTTGACCGTTTGGGAATATTGTTCCTAATTATGTACGCTAATGACCCACCAAATTTGAGGGGTTAACTCAAAAGTAATCATAGGTTGAAGGCCAATCAATTAGGAACATCGAATTGAATTAAGTGCTGATTTTCAATATGATTAACTTGACCTTTTTGGGCAAACGGTTTCAAAACCGTTTGCGTGTGTTGACCAAGCATTGACCGTTTGGGATTCCTGTTCCTAACTATGTTGGTTAATGACCCACCAAATTTGAGGGGTTAACTCCCAAGGAATCGTGAGTTGAAGGCTATTCAATTGGGCAAACCCTAATTGAAAACAGTGCTGAAATTCCAATGAGTTAAGTTGAGATTTTGGGTTGATTAGCCCAAACGGCTTCAAGACCGTTTTGGGATCACCCAAACGGTCTCAAGACCGTTTGGGGATCACCCCAAGACCGTTTGGAGGTCTGGGGTCAAGTATAGTTGACCAATTGAAGGTCCAAAGGTACTAAATCATATTGCAATGTATTGCTGATTTGTTGATCAACTCGATAGACCAATCCATGATGATTTTTCACTAGAATCCTCACCATGCTCGTCATGGACAGCATGCTCATCATGGACTTCATGCTCATCATGGACATCATGCTCATCATGGTCAGCCATCTGAAAATGTCATTAAAAAGGCAAACATTTAGCATTTCTATTAATTAGAAAAAGGCAAACATTTAGCATTTGTATTAACTAGAAAAAGGCAAACATTTAGCATTTGTATTAACTAGAAAAAGGCAAACATTTAGCATTTGTACAAACATACATGTCTCTAAAATTGTGATCTTTTATCAATTAACAATCCTTCATTGTGATCTCCGCGCACATATAAGTCATCATTAGCTTCAATATTTTGTGGAGTTGGCAACCCAACTGAGAATGGACTGGAGTCATCATACTTATCATAGTACTCTTCTTCATCTATAGGATCTTCAATGAACTGTCTTTTACCATGAAGAACAACCGACCATTTATCATTTGCAGGATCATCGATATAGAATATCTGTTTCGCCTGTGATGCCAATATGAATGGTTCACCCTTCTCGCCAATCTTTTCAAAGTTCACCAAAGTGAAACCCAATTCATCCACTATAACTCCTTTGGTGTTATCAACCCAATTACATTTAAAGAGAGGAATTTTGAAATCTATGTAGTCAAACTCCCAAATGTCCTCAATGACACCGTAATATGACATTTTAGCTTCACGTGGACTCTTATCCTTTGCACTTGCAAAGTACATAGTCGACGCTTGAAGAGTGACCCCACTATTTTGGACGACACTCTTATCATCTTGGAGCTTTGTGTAATATGTCAATCCATTAATGTCAAACCCTTCATAAGACATAACATTCGGTTTTGGTTTAAAGACGAGGCATTTGATAGTTTCTATAATATCATTTGGTGTTTGAGATAGTTGATGTAAGACTTTATCTTCAAACCACTTAGTAAAAGTCTTATTATGCTCTCTAGCAAGCCACATTGAACTTGCTCGAGGATGTTGTCTCTTTATGAAATTGGTATGTTCCTCGATATAAACACTCACTTCGTCCATATTGTGTAAAATATACAAGTGAGCTTGTTCCAACTGCTCACGGCTGATTACTTTCACCCGTGATCCCAAAATTCCTTTGCCCTCCTCAATATTCTTGTCATTATCAGGAGTGTCATTACCACTGAAAAAGTCATTGCAAAAATCCATAACCTCTCTCGCCACATAACCTTCAATAATACTCCCTTCAGGCCAATAACGTTTTCAAACATCACCTTTAAAAACGCTCATGTATCGTTCAAAGGGATACATCCAATGCAAGAAAACTGGTCCCAACATTTTCACTTCCCTAGTCAAGTGGACAACAAGATGTACCATGATATCAAAGAACGAAGGAGGGAAATACATCTCAAGCTGACATAGGGTAACAACCACTTCTCTTTGCAAATTATCGAGAGTATCAGGGTCAATAACTTTGCTGCATAGACTGTTGAAAAAGAAACAAAGTCTGGTAATTGCAAACCTTACATGCTTCGGCAATATAGATCGAATTGCCACGGGCAATATTTGTTGCATTAGAGTGTGACAATCATGAGATTTAAGACCTATCAACTTCAGATCTTTCATTGATACCAATCTACGGATGTTGGATGAGTAACCATGTGGCACCTTAACATTTACCAAGCATTCACAAAAAGTTTTCTTCTCCTTTCTAGACAATGTGTAACAAGCGGGAGGTAAGTATGTTCTTTTATTACCCATTTCACGTAATTCTATTAATTCTGACCTTATTCCCATTTCACGTAGGTCCAGTCTGGATTTTATCCCATCTTTAGTCTTACCTGGTATATTTAATAGAGTACCAATGATGCTATCACAGACATTTTTCTCAACGTGCATTACATCGATACAATGCCTGACTGTCAAAGAACTCCAATAAGGAAGATCCCAAAATATTGACTTCTTCTTGAATGAAGAATTGTCACTCCGTGTGGCCATACTACATTGTGATTTCTTACCAAATTCATTGACAATGTATTTTACTCTTTCATAAACAACATCCCCTGGTATAGGTTTAGGTGCACTCCGTTCATCATTCCATCCATTGAATGCTTTGCGCTTCCTACGATACGGATGGAATTTTGAAAGAAACCTTCGATGACCAAGATATACAGTCTTGCCGCCATGTTTTAGTCTTATTGAATCAGTGTTTTCTTCACATATAGGACACGCTTTAGCTCCTTTGACACTATATCCAGACAAATTCCCATATGCTGGAAAGTCATTAATAGTGCAAAACAACATAGCGTGCAAACGAAATGTCTCTCTTGCTGAAGCATCATAGGTCATCACACCTTCAGCCCAAAGTTTCTTTAAGTCATCAATCAAAGGTTCAAGATAAACATCGATATCATTTCCGGGTTGTTTAGGGCCCGATATCAACAATGACAACATAACGTACTTATTTTTCATACACATCCAGGGAGGAAGATTGTATATAACAAGCATGACTGGCCAAGTGCTATGTTGGCTGCTCAATGTCCCGTACGGATTCATCCCATCTGTACAAAGACCAAGTCTTAGATTCCTATCTTCTTCACCAAATTTAGGGTACAATAGATCAATCTTCTTCCACTGTGGGGAATCAGACGCATGTCGTAGGATCCCATCATTATTTTTCTTAACATCTGCATGCCACCTCAAATTATTCGCATCTTTCGGATTTGCAAACAAGCGTTGAAACCGTGATATTATAGGTAGATACCACAACACCTTGGCAGGAGAACCAGTTTTGGACTCCCCCGAAGTCGTCAATTTATACCGTGACGCACCACATTTTGGACAATCTTTCAAATCTACATAGTCCTTTTGAAATAATACACAATCATTCGGGCATGCGTGTATCTTCTTGGCCTCCATTCCCATTGGGCACAACATTTTCTTTACCTGGTATGTTGAGATTGGAAGCTCGTTTCCTTCAGGAAGAATTTCTTTCAACAAAGTCAACAATGAAGTGAAGCTTTTGTCGCTCCATCTATTGTTAGCTTTCAACTTATACAATCTCAACACAGTGCTAAGCTTCGTAAACTTAGCACAGCCTGTGTATAACGGTATCTCAGCATCATGCACAATGTTTGTAAAGATAGGAGGTGGATCGGTGTGCTCTACCCTACAACTATCCAGCATCGCATCAACGATGTCTGCTGGAACTGGTTCGTTCACATTTACGTCATCGGAGGCTATTTCTTCTTCCACCCAAGCACTGCTATCGACATCTACTGGTTTCGATTTTGAAATCTCTCCATGCCAGTGCCATTCTGTATAGCCTTGTACAATCCCGTTACATATGACATTACTT
Source organism: Alisma plantago-aquatica (assembly GCA_963693085.1). Lineage (NCBI taxonomy): Eukaryota > Viridiplantae > Streptophyta > Magnoliopsida > Alismatales > Alismataceae > Alisma > Alisma plantago-aquatica. The sequence continues at coordinate 1,132,139,866 of OY856409.1, read as the reverse complement.
TTGATTTCCTCACCAGTGTTGACTTTCAAGTTGTTACCACAATGCCTACATGGACAGTAGAACCTATCTGTAGGTTTTTTCCTATGTTCCTCGGCAAATCTAATAAACTGATCAAGACCAGATATAAACTCTGGGGTGTAACGATTACGAATGGACATCCATGATCTATCCATTCTATGATCAGAGAAAACAAGTATATATTAGGAAAACAAGTGATTGTTCATTCTAATTTATACCAATGTACAAGTAATATAAAAAACAATGATTGTTCACATTCTAGGCCAACAAACACATTTGATGTCATTCTTATATATAATAAATGTGTACCACCTATCCCATCCTTGAACACCTAATCTCACTAGTAAGTGTATAATGTGTATTGGGTTTTCAAGAAAATTTCGGCAGCATTTCCCAGCTGTTCTCTAAGTACATATGTACTTAGAGAACAAACGGGGAAATGCTACCAAAATTTTCTCGAAAACTCAATACACATTATACACTTACATCCTAAGTGAGATTAGGTGTTCAAGAACAGTCCCAAACCGGGGACTATCCAAGATTTACTCCTAATGAGTCAATCTTGGACGGGTTTCTAGGCCAACAAACATAATAATAGATATCTACAATGAAGCCGGACTCCATACAAACAGTATATAATTTAGTGATTGTTCATTCTAATTTATACCAAAGTACAAGTAATATAAAAAACAATGATTGTTCACATTCTAGGCCTACAAACACATTTGATGTCATTCTTATATATAATAAATGTGTACCACCTATCCCATCCTTGAACACCTAATCTCACTAGTAAGTGTATAATGTGTATTGGGTTTTCAAGAAAATTTCGGCAGCATTTCCCCGCTGTTCTCTAAGTACATATGTACTTAGAGAACAAATGGGGAAATGCTACCAAAATTTTCTCAAAAACTCAATACACATTATACACTTACATCCTAAGTGAGATTAGGTGTTCAAGAACAGTCCCAAACCGGGGACTATCCAAGATTTACTCCTAATGAGTCAATCTTGGACGGGTTTCTAGGCCAACAAACACAATAATAGATATCTACAATGAAGCCGGACTCCATACAAACAGTACATAATTTAGTGATTGTTCATTCTAATTTATACCGATGTACAAGTAATATAAAAAACAATGATTGTTCACATTCTAGGCCAACAAACACATGTGATGTCATTCTTATATATAATAAATGTGTACCACCTATAACAAACACATTGTCCAACATTAGGTTCAACACTTGAAACATACATTCGTTTTCAACATAAAAAAATTGTATCATTAGGGTCCAACATGTGGATTATATGGGACATACACATCAAGGTGGTCATAAGGGAGGATATTTCCTTATTTATGAGTAAGCGATATAAGATTAAGATCCATATAAAAATTAGGGCAGAAGGAAGAAATAAATCTTCTTTAGGATACAATAGACCCTTATGGATGTATTTAGGGTCATAGGTACCATCATAGAACAAAAGGGGTACACTCTAGGATTTAAGATCACACTACATCATGAATTTTATACAAAATTACATGTATGTGTATATAAAAAATATATTTATAAAGAACTTCTATACATATCTAATCAACAAATCAGTAATTAACTAAGTATTCATCAATACTTACTATTAATCAGTATCTCTAATCATTAAAATCGGCAAGCAGATCAGTTATTGTAAATAACAAACTATGAATTGTTGAATTAAATTAATCACTAAAGAAATACTAACCAGTAGTATCAATCATTAATCACTGAAAGCAGCAAGGAAATCAGTAAAACTAACCTCAGTAGAAACAGGACGCCGGGCGTCAGCAGGAAGAAAGGAAGGAGCTAGGGCAGGCAGGTGGGCAAGCAGGAGGGCACCAGGCGTGGCGGCGGCGCCGGTTCTCAGGCGTGGCGGCGGCGCAGCAGGGCGGGCAGCAGGTGGCTGGAGCAGCAGGGCGGCGGCACAGGCGGTTAGAGCAGCAGGCGGCGGCGGCGGAGAAGAAACGCGCCGGAGAAGAAGGGTGCCGGAGAAGGGACGCCGGAGATGGAGCGTCGGAGAGAAGCGCCGGAGAAAACTAGCAGCAGCAGCACAAAATCGCCAGAGAAATCGCCGCAACAGGGAAATAGGGTAGCAATGAAACAGAAGAAAGGGGAAGAGTCGGGCGATCGTGGGTTATAAGTTCTCAAATAGCGTCGGTTGTTTACAACAACCGACGCCTAAACATCTTTAGCGTCAGTTGTTAGAAAAAACTGACGTCCAATTGGACGATATTTTCATGAAATTATTTGGCGGGAACCACTTTCAGCGTCGGTTATACAAGGATAACCGACGCTGACAGTGACACTTTTCGCGCAAATTTTCATCGCACATAGGCATCGGTTGCTACGTATATAACCGACGCTGAAAATGACACTATTTTTTTTTATCGAAATATGGATTTCGCGGGCGACTTTACGCGTCGGTTTGTTATAAACAACCGACGCTTAATACAAAGCGGTACCCGTGTCTGGCTGGTCTTCGAATATAGACGTCGGGTTGCGTAAACAACCGACGCCTTAAATGTTAGGCGTCGGTTTTCCTTAATAACCAACGCCCAGAAAAGTGACACTGAATGCTATTTCTGTAGTAGTAATCAGAATGTAAATAACTTACTTTGGTTGTTTATGAAAGAGTTTTACAGTTTGTGGATCTCATTACAAAAAGTTTTAGTTTTTAGTGATTTTCAGTAATTCCGCTGCTAATGATTCGCTTCCGCATTCATTGATCTCGTTTTTCTGAGACATAAGTCATAGATTGGGAGGTGGGAAGGAGTAAGCATGGCTTTATAAAGAAGGGGGCAAGCATGATGTGTCTATGGGACTTTCTGTGTGTCCTTAGGCTAAGGCTTCATGGCCATGTAAGAGGACAGCTCATAGAGACTTCTTGTATATCCAAGGTCAGTCCTAAAAGCCCATGGAAACTTCTAGGCCATCCCCACCATCCTCCAATCAAAGAAATAACCCCATTGGTTGATAGCTTTTAAAGATAAGCTCATTTATAAAGATGGTAATTCCTAAAATGCCCTTGGAGAGAAACACCTTCAAACCAAGGCGCAACTAGGTGCCCCATGGTTCAAAAACTCGATAATGGTAAGGGAATATATAAGAATTATAATGCAGGTGGTAATTTGCAAAGAAAACCTCCCAATTGGGTGAATTGCATAAAAGTCCAAAATGTGCATATAATTGCATAACTTGCACAAACAACATCCAAATTGGACCAACTTGAAAATTAATCTTGTCTCATAATTTCAAAACACCTCACAAGGTTAGATTAAGGTTTAGAGTACTTAATTATGGTAGTTAAGCTTGTTAAATACATTAAGTAAGGTTTGGGGCCTTACACTTCTAACATGGATTTATTTACCATTGTTCCACTTAAGCAGTGATTTTACATTTTAGATCCTTAAATAAGATTTCACCAAGGTATTTTTGCATAAACCCTTCTATTGGTATATTTATTGAATAAATATTCACCAAACCACTATAAATTCCACAATTTAACCATCAAGGCCAAAAAGGATAGAAATTATAGGAAAATATTGGGAAAGGGCCAAACAGAGAATATGTCGAAGTTTCAGTATGTTACACAATTACATGAATTATAAGGCTCAAAATTGAATTTTCTGATAAGCATTGATTGCTCCAAATATGTGAATCTTGTTTCTCTAACTCATGTTCCTAGAATACTTAAAACAATAGTAAAAAAAACTTCAAAAAGAGTTATTTCATTATCAAAATGGATGTAATAATGTCATTGGTCCAACAACAAGCTCTTCCAATAATATAGAAATCATACAAAATTCTCCACAATGCATGAAAATTCCCTCCTTAGGTGCTACAACGGTTTTGGCAAGTTCAATTTTGTTAGTATGTAAGTTTACCTAGAGTTGTAACTATGTAATCCACATTTAATTTTTCAAATAGAATGATGGTGCTTCTTTAGATTTAAGTCTCAATGATGACCATTACACCGTCTAATGATGTAAAATGAGTTTTAGTAGTATAAAAGATGTGGTTTAGTTCAAGCTTGTAGTACTAATTTGTACTACCTTGTCTGAAACCTAAGGGACAAGAGATTTCGGGTTTCCCCATCACTAGCTAGTTTACAACCATAGTGCCTTCACAAGATAAGGTAACCTATACAGTCAAGATACTCATCTCAATTACTATATAACCATGTCACTATTGCGGATGAGAGAGGTGAACACTTCAGGTATATAATGAAACTTATATCTTTCATCAACCAAAACTCATGTATGAGGCATGTAAAGCTCAATGAGGTTTGGTATCTAGCCCTTAGATAAATGGATTTGGGCAGAGCTATGTGGACATACTCCATGTTAAAGCCAAGGCATTCAATCCACTACATAGTGAATTCATATTATCACTTAGCATCGATGGGATATCATTTAAAAAAAATTAGGGATAGGGTCTATGTTTGTTACTCATACATGCTCAGTTCTAAACTGGATGTATTCGAGACATGTTAGAAAGCAACAGAGGGAAGGGGTTAAGGTGGGAATAAGGATTCATCCTAGACATGTGTGTCCAAGTCAACCCAACTTTATAGTAGCTGAACTAGCTTCCCAACTTCTACATAGTGAAATATACTTCAATGTAGAGGGTCAGGGTAACTAGGGTTATCCAGAAACTGAGTCTCATGCTCAATAGTGGGATGGGGAGTGGTAGAGACCAATTTAGACAAGGATTGAAATCCTAATTGATTGTCACGGAACTGGAATCCCAGTCCCATGAAACAAATGTATACCAAAGGCAACATGCGGAAGCATAAAGCTTAGCACACATGAACAAATAATAAGAAACAAGCACCAACATAATCTCAAAAATCAACAAGATATATTAAGCAACATTATTATATTACATGATTTTAATTACATATTCAAGAGTCACTTTGTACAAGTTTGCTCATGTATACTATATCTTGATCTTACAATAAGTACACCTAGCATAGCTCACCAAGCCCATCATCTTTCTAGCCATCTCTGAACCTAAAAACAACATACGAGAAATGGGTCAACACACGAGGTGTTGAGTATGGGGCAGAAAGATACATATATGTATAAGCTTTGCATAATTTTGAAAAGATTTCAAGACTAAATGAACAAGAATAAACATGTTAATTGTTTAACAAATGCGAAACCATATTTTATGTCATTTCACTCCATTATACCAATAATATGAAGCATGTTTAAGGCCTTTGACCATCTTCCCGTCAGAAGGGTCCGTAAGGGTGCTCAAGCTTAGCTAACCCTTTTATATGAGAGGGACCTCAAGGACACAACCAAGAGTTAACACTTTATCAACAATATTATAATGGAGTTCTATATATATGTGTGTTCAAGTTATAAAATTGACGAGGCAAACATCGAGTAAGACATAGCAATACTACATGGCAATATTTGAGCAAATAGACAAACAAGCATACAATATATGTCTTTTCAAGCAAGAAAGTGATAGTCATATAACTAGATAAGGCCCATAATTGATTCAGAGATTCTTAACTTAACACGTCCATTACCATCTAGATCATAAGCCAAACCTGATTAAGAACAAGATTACATATATGCATTAGATTCTCATCATTAACCCTAATTAGATGCATTTTAGGGTTTTGGCCAAGGTGGGTTCCAAGTTGCTTATTGGTTCATTATATGATATTGTACTGATCTAGAGGTCATCATGATGGTGTGGTTCTAGTTTCATATCATTCTAAGGTTCCATAGATTACATATGACCATTTCAAGGTTCAAGTTCCTTAGTACATTAAAGGATCAAAGACTCATAATAGAGTAATCAAGGTCAAAGATTATCAACTCAAGGGGACCAAGCATCAAGGATGGTCAAGATTAGCAACATAAAGACATAGAGACATGCATAGGTTAGGTCAACCCAACATTGGTTCAAAGTATAATCAAACATTCATATAATAGGGCATATACATGCATTAGATGTCAGAAGAAACAACCATAGCAAGGAGGATGCTAGGGGATGATATTAAGGTCAATCAGAGACATATATTACTTCTTTGGGTTGATTAGACATTATTCCATCATTAAGTAGCTAGATTATCAATTTAGGGCAGGGTACATCATTAGAATCTCGACACTAGTATATATCTACAACTAGAGTAATGTATAAGAAATAGGGATGATGATGACTCCCATTAAACTCAATATGTACACAAGTTATTGACTTCAAGGTTATGAGGGTAGGTATACATCAAATATTCAAGATTCATCACAATTATGCATTAAGCATGGTCAAAGAAGTCAAAGATCACATATCTAGCATTATGAGAGATTTAGAAGAAGATTCAGGATCTGAAACCAATCTCATGTTGTAGATCTTTTTGAGTTGATCGATTTGATATATAGGTTCGTGCATTTTGGACTTAGGGTCTAGGAGTTATCATTTTGTTGTGTGTGAAAACTTGTATTAAAAACTTAGGGGGAAAGAGCTAGGCATTACCTAACCATAATTCGACTGATCTGGGCCATCTGGCTGAGATTCAACGGACGCATTCTCCAGGCATAGTGCACTTTTGTCTGAGGCTACTAGTTGTCCTTTGCCACTCGGTGCCGCTCCTAATCCCCCCTGGCTCATCAGTTGTATTGTGCCCCTGAGTGATCGGGATCGTCTACACTGGAGTCCATCTGGACCCCTTCTTGACAAACAATGCTTGTCTTCTTCGTCCGTTCGTGATTCCGCTGCCCAGAACAGAGGCAAAACATGGCACTTCTGCCCCCACCTCCTTGGCATACCCCACCAGGGGTCCGAGCAGAAATCAGAGGGGATGGAGGCGTCTGTTCACCCATCGCTGCTGAAGCCCCTTCACCTGGCCGCAAGGAGGCCCAATGTGGCCTGGGCGAACCTGTGCCCAAAACCACCATGGCCGTCGACCTACACCTGGAACCACACGCCCACAGACAATGATGGTTTCTGGAGCACCTCGGATCCTAACGGTCATGACGATCTCTCTAGGCGACAAGGGAAAGGAGCAGCGACCAGAGTCTTATATCCACCCAAGGTGGCGGCGCCATCCAAGGACAGAACGAGGACGGGCACCCAAGGTGGCGGCGTCGTCCAAGGACAGAACGAGGAAGGGTAGAGGGAGAGGAGCAGGATAGACTAGCAAGGTGGGGGTACAATGCAAAAGGAAGAGGAACGATGGTTATGAAATGTGGGTTTATAAAGCAACAAAGAGGGCTAGGGTTTAGGTTCCCTTCATCCATCTTGGGGTTTGATTGTTTTCCCGATCTGGCTGGAGGAAGGGGAGGGATCCTCCAGTCAAGCATTGCTTTCCGTTTTGGGAAGAAGGAAGACAACTAGTTAAATGGGCCGCGCGTTTGATATTGGGCCCAATAAGGGTTGCAACTCAACAAGAATAATTAAAACATGTACAATATGCATCAATTTTCAAATACCCATATCTTGGGCTAGGATGGTCCAAATGAGGTAATTTTTGTACCGTTGGGAAGATAAATGAATACTCCATATTTTGAAACATATTGTAGAGCAAGGTGATCATACTAATCAGGTTCAAGATATTTTACAAAGCAGTGAATCATTAGATAGTGAAATTTAGATCAAGAGAGCAAATCAAAATTACACATTGTGAAATTGATCATTATAGTGGCCAAAATAGAAAAATCTCAACTCTCCAATTATGAAATTGACATCAAATTCAGTAATGGGCCACTTTATGAGAGAGGAACATATCACTTGAGGAGAGAGAAAAGGTTAGGTTATCACATCCTTCCCTCCTTAAAAGAAATTTCATCCTCGAAATTCAACCAAGATCATAGTTAAGAGTCAAGCCAATATCCATCGAGTCTAGGTATCCAACCATGGTTATCAAGGCATTTCACATGATGGATGCACACTAGGTTATTCTCATCAAGGGTGTACTCATCTCGACTATATGCATATTACTTATGGTTCCATCATACTATGACATCATCATGGCATTAGGGTTTACGCATCCCTTAGTATCTCTGGATTAGTTTTTTTTCATTTGGGTGAGATTAGGAATGATACCACTGATTATTCAAGCTAAGATTTCTAGGCATCCTCGATCAAGTATATGATTTAAAAGTTACATCTTTTATAGTATGATTTCATGTTAGGTCTAGCTTAAGTGAGTGACTCATCTAGCATATATCAGTTTTTAAACATAAGTGAGATATTCCATGTATCAAGCATCATTCGAGGAACAACATTATCATCAATATTGAGGTTTTGTAACTTTCTCACTTGTATCTAGAAAGAGCTTCACAATCTCAAGCCACTCAATCTAAGACATATATGTGTCCAACAAGACATGTTAACCACAATATTCTACATGTAACACAAATTTCTACCCATCTTCCAAGAATTAAGGGTAACCACTAGATTCCTTTATATATAATCACTAACCCAACTATGAGGCTCGTCATGGATATCACACAACATGTACATCATATTAGGGTCTTGGGACACCTCCCTCACCTATGTAGCAAGAATCAAATTTTCAATTGCCTCTTTCTCTAGGGTTAGGTCTTTCAATAGGAAATCTAGGGTTCGACATTTCAAGGAAACTGCACACTAGGTCACTCAACTCATATACTTAGAAGTATTCTAGTTAGGGACTCGTCATCAAGTATTTCATCATGCATATTCTCAATATTTCAAATATTCTTGAGTTTAGGTACTACAACCTTCTCCCGCGACGAGTTGACTCATATCAAGAGGTCATAGTTTATGTATGTCCCATGCTAGAGGTCCTTCCTTGTGAAGAGATTGAGGCCCATGCTAGTCTCAACTATATGCCATATACCATATCTCAACATATACAAGACTAGGTACAAGCAAGCATGCCATCCCACCAGCTATGTTTAGCAGATCAATTAAGTCACATGTATCAACAAGGTGCTAGGTCTAGCTAGGGATGCATGGTCAAACTCATTTCATATCATCAAACTACTTGGCCCTCTCAAGGGAAAACTTGGGTCTAATCAACATCAACATCATCAACAATATCATCATCATCATCTTAGGTTATCTAGTTTACTCACTTTCCTAACCTATATCATGGCTCTAGACAACTCTAGAGACTATCATTATCATCTAAACACTCTCATCTACACTTGATGTTACATCTCGTTCTCCTAGGTTGCATGGAAACTCACTGCCTTTCTGCGTGTGGTAACATTTTTCATATGTACATATAATAATACTTGAAATATGTTTTCTCCAACGTTTAAACAGACAATGAAAACTACCATACTCCATTCGAATAAAACCAAAATCAAAATGAGTTACCACACTCATGAGGCAGTCTAGTATCATGACACCTAGAGAACTAGCAAGAACATGGTGCACACTTGTGTGGACATCCTAAGCACATGTCGTGAATCATGTCAAGGGAGGTAATTTACACAAGTCTACGCCTAGTTCTAGAAAATCTAGGTTCTAACCTAGAGGCTAAGTCAACCTAGTCCACAAAGGACATCTTATTAAATTCCTAGGGTTGATATGTAAGGTGAGTTTAGTTTGTGTTTCATGTGAGTAATGTTTGGTGTAGTTATTGTTCATGCTCTGATACCATCTGTCACGGAACTGGAATCCCAATCCCATGAAACAAACGTATACCAAAGGTGACATGCGGAAGCGTAAAGCTTAGCACACATGAACAAATAACAAGATACAAGCACCAACATAATCTCAACAATCAACAAGATATATTAAGCAACATTATTATATTACATGATTTGAATAACATATTCAAGAGTCACTTTGTACAAGTCTGCTCATGTACACTATATCTGGATCTTACAATAAGTACACCTAGCATAGCTCACCAAGCCCATCATCTTTCTAGCCATCTCTGAACCTAAAAACAACATACGAGAAATGGGTCAACACACGAGGTGTTGAGTATGGGGCAGAAAGATACATATATGTATAAGCTTTGCATAATTTTGAAAATATTTCAAGACTAAATGAACAAGAATAAACATGTTAATTGTTTAACAAATGCAAAACCATATTTTATGTCATTTCACTCCATTATACCAACAATATCAAGCATGTTTAAGGCCTTTGACCATCTTCCCGTCGGAAGGGTCCGTAAGGGTGCTCAAGCTTAGCTAACCCTTTTATACGAGAGGGACCTCAAGGATGTAACCAAGAGTTAACCCTTTATCAACAATATTATAATGGAGTTCTATATATATGTGTGTTCAAGTTATAAAACTGATGAGGCAAACATCGAGTAAGACATAGCAATACTACATGGCAATATTTGAGCAAATAGACAAACAAGCATACAATATATGTCTTTTCAAGCAAGAAAGTGATAGTCATATAACTAGATAACCCCCATACCTGATTCAGAGATTCTTAACTTAACACTTCCATTACCATCTAGATCATAAGCCAAACCTGATTAATAACAAGATTACATATATGCATTAGATTCTCATCATTAACCCTAATTAGATGCATTTTAGGGTTTTGGCCAAGGTGGGTTCCAAGTTGCTTATTGGTTCATTATATGATATTGTATTGATCTAGAGGTCATCATGATGGTGTGGTTCTAGTTTCATATCATTCTAAGGTTCCACGAATTATATATGACCATTTCAAGGTTCAAGTTCCTTAGTACATTAAAGGATCAAAGACTCATAATAGAGTAATAAAGGTCAAAGATTATCAACTCAAGGGGACCAAGCATCAAGGATGGTCAAGATCAGCAACATAAAGACATGCATAGGTTAGGTCAACCCAACATTGGTCCAAAGTATAATCAAACATTCACATAATAGGGGCATATACATGCATTAGATGTTAGAAGAAACAACCATAGCAAGGAGGATGCTAGGGGATGATATTAAGGTCAAGTAGAGATATATATTACTTCTTTGGGTTGATTAGACATTATTCCATCATTAAGTAGCTAGATTATCAATTTAGGGCAGGGTACATCATTAGAATCTCGACACTAGTATATATCTACAACTAGAGTAATGTATAAGAAATAGGGACGATGATGACTCACATTAAACTCAATATGTACAAAAGTTATTGACTTCAAGGTTAGGAGGGTAGGTATACATCAAAAATTCAAGATTCATCACAATTATGCATTAAGCATGGTCAAAGAAGTCAAAGATCACATATCTAGCATTATCAGAGATTTAGAAGAAGATTCAGGGTCTGAAACCAATCTCATGTTGTAGATCTTTTTGAGTTGATCGATTTGATATATAGGTTCGTGCATTTTGGACTTAGGGTCTAGGAGTTATCATTTTTTTGGTGTGAAAACTTGCATAAAAAACTTAGGGGGAAAGAGCTAGGCATTACCTAACCATAATTCAACTGATCTGGGCCATCTGGCTGAGATTCAACGGCTGCATTCTCTAGGCATAGTGCACTTTTGTCTAAGGCTATTAGTTGTCCTTTGCCACTCGATGCCATTCCTAATCCCCCCTGGCTCATCGGTTGTATTGTGCCCCTGAGTGATCGGGATCGTCTACACTAGAGTCCATCTGGACCCCTTCTAGACAAACGACGCTTGTCTTCTTCGTCCGTTCATGATTCCGCTATTTCCGCTACCCAGAACAGAGAAAAAAAATGGCACTTCCGCCCCCACCTCCTTGACACACCCCACCAGGGGTCTGAGCAGAAATCAGAGGGGATGGAGGCGTCCGTTCACCCATCACTGTCGAAGCCCCTTCACCTGGCCGCAAGGAGGCCCGATGTGGCCTGGGCGAACCTGTGCCCAAAGCCACCATGGTCGTCGACCTGCACCTGGAACCGCACGCCCACAGACAAGGATGGTTTCTGGAGCACCTCGGATCCTCACGGTCATGACGATCTCTCTAGGCGACAAGGGAAAGGAGCAGCGGCCAGAGTCTTGTATCCACCCAAGGTGGCGGCGCCATCCAAGGACAGAACGAGGACGGGAACCCAAGGTGGCGGCATCGTCCAAGGATAGAACGAGGAAGGGTAGAGGGAGAGAAGTAGGAGAGACTGGCGAGGTGGGGGTACAATGCAAAAGGATGAGGAACGATGGTTATGAAACGTGGGTTTATAAAGCAACAAAGAGGGCTAGGGTTTAGGTTCCCTTCATCCATCTTGGGGTTTGATTGCTTTCCCGATCCGGCCGGAGGAAGGGGAGGGATCCTCCAGTCAAGCATTGCTTTCCATTTTGGGAAGAAGGAAGACAACTAGTTAAATGGGTCGTGAGTTTGATATTGGGCCCAATAAGGGTTGCAACTCAACAAGAATAATTAAAACATGTACAATATGAGTCAATTTTCAAATACCCATATATTGGGCTAGGATGGTCCAAATGAGGTAATTTTTGTACCATTGGGAAGATAAATGAATACTCAATATTTTGAAACATATTGTAGAACAAGGTGATCATACTAATAAGGTTCAAGATATTTTACAAAGTAGTGAATCATTAGATAGTGAAATTTAGATCAAGAGAGCAAATCAAAAGTACACATTGTGAAATTGATCATTATAGTGGCCAAAATAGAAAATTCTCAACTCTCCAATTATGAAATTGACATCAAATTCAGTAATGGGACACTTTATGAGAGAGGAACATATCACTTGAGGAGAGAGAAAAGGTCAGGTTATCACATTGATATTATGCTATTAATAAATAGGTATATTGACAACCTTTAAGGGTCAATCTAAGATAACTTGAATAGTCAAATTATTGATTGCTTTTGGCTCTGATACCATTTTATAAAGAGTGGGACCTGATAGAGGATCTACTCAAATGGTACAATATAAAGATCCATATAAAAGTAAAGCAACGGAAATAAAACTATTGTAAAGTTACATAATCATTCCTTTACAATCGTTCCTCACTATAAAATGTGATAAATAAAAAAAATAACTATATGTGTAATGAATCTAATCACATGCAAGACCAGTTGCAGAGGACAACCTAGGCATTCCAAGCTATCCTTAGGTCTAATATCATATATGTGATCTTTGTGCATCCCTATCTTTTAATGTACCTACACTTAGATGGAGGGAACATCACTCAGAACATAGAAAATAAAGTACATATCAGTAAAGACTGAGTATGTATATATAATAAATATTTTGGGTATTATGTTGGGTTAAAAGTGTAAAAATATATGTTCCCACAAAAAGGGAGATATTAGCAATTAGGCAAGTTCAAAAGAATTATAACAAAAAAATGAGGCATCCTAATAATCTTATCATATCATTAGAAAGATCGTTTATTGATTTGTTGATTTAGTTAATCAACTATCTATCATTTCTAATCGCTTTGTCTTAAAATATAGTGATCTTATCATACCATGAACCCATATTATTCCTGGCCTCTGGCGTGGGTTTCTTAGGTTATTAATGAGCACACACTCTGTGAGCGCATCACAAAATATGTTGAAGGTCATGGGAGATTTTTACTTTTACAAGATAAAATATAATAATTAATTACATGAATTATAAGGCTCAAAACTAATTTTTCTGACAAGCATTGATTGCACAAAATATGCAAGTCTTGTTGCTCTAACCAGTGTTTATAAAACCAAACTGGACCGGCCACTCTGACCGATCAGACCAGTAAACCAGTGGTAGACCGGTCCGGAAGTCTAAAAAACCAATTATGTATTTTTTCTGGTCCAACCGGTCTGATCAGTTGACCGAACCGCCGAACCAGTGGTTCAAATAGAAGAAAAAAATAAAAGGTAGAATACTTACACACACACACACACACACACACACACACACACATATATATATATATATATATATTAAGATAACACTAGTGTTAATCTAGGAGTTTTGAATCCCTTTGATATTTAGCCTTTAGATCTTTGGCTCACTTGAGGTAGGGTACGTCTCTCTACTCTAAGCAAGTTGTAATGGATTAGTAGTTTCCCAATATAATGGTTGAAATATCAATTAGACTATTGTGTCATTATCTCATAGATGAGTGTATATTATACACTTATCCCTTGAAAGAAATGATGTGAGAATGCTTCATATTAATATTTAAAGTTGATCATCTTATTGCAAATAATCTTGAATATTTTGACATCTTGAGTATGGACAATCTATTATAATTGATAGCTACACAATCATGTAAAAATACCATCTTGAATTATAAACACTAAAAAAGTTGATACATGTGATCCTTATTTTTCTAAACTATGTCCATCAGTTAGTCCTACCATAGAATTGATATTACATCTAAATATTACCCTTTTTACATCTTTAAATAACTCAATATAAAAATATAATCCCAACAATTTATGATCACTTTTTCCTCTTTGTCCATGACGTGGATGATACCCTATGGGATATTGCATGGACAACAAAAGCTTGTCACTTGGATTCTTCTGGTGTGGATTACTAATGTAAATCTAGGAGGATTGGAATGTTCCCTTTGTGTGGTCATTCTGTCTTTATATTTCTTTCATAGCATGTTGATGTAGTCCTTTATCTGGAGAAGACTCTTTTCCTTTATCTTGTGTTTTAGCTGATAAGACAAATACTATGTTTTCATATTGTTGACATTATTGAAACTTTGGTATCACATATGTTGCACAAGGTTTAAAACTATGTTTCCTTATGATTTTTATATTATGAAAAGATTACACAGCCTCAATCTAACAACCATACATGTGAGTGATGCAATGTGCGAGTGCAGATGAGTAGGCGGTGGCTGTCAAATTTGGCATCCTGGTAATATTATCATATCCTTAGAAAAATTATTTCTTGCTTTGTTGATTGAGTTAATCAACCATCTATCATGTCTATTCATTCGTCTTAAAATATGGTGATCTTATCACACCATAACCCATATTATTGCAGGCCTCTAGCTTGTGTTTCTTTGGTTATTATTGAGTACACACTCTATGAGTGCATCATAAAATATACTGAAGGTCATGGGAGATTTTTCCTTTTACGAGATAATATATATTAAACAATTTGTAAGGAGTGCGGGATCACCCCCTTGCTAAAATTTTGAAGAATTAACATCCATTCCAAACACACTCAAAGGTATGTTGGTATAGGTATACATTTTCCACATTTATTATAATGGTATGCAAGAGACCAAAGTGTAGCAGCGGAATAAAAATAATGACTATATTTAATTTTCACAAAAGATTACAAAAGTATATCAAAATCTCTCATTAGGGTTCACAACAAGATACAACAAAAAAGATCTAGATAGAGGTAAGTCTAAACTACTTCAAATCTACCTCCAAGCAACATCTCCAAGAGCTAGGTGCATGTTGGAAGCTATGTTCTCCTTGTTCATGTTTAACACCTCGATCTAAACCTAGGTGGTTGGGAAATCACCCAGCAAGAGGGAAAGAAAACAAGGTATGTGTCAAATAATGAAAAAGAGAAATAAATAAGGAATGAAATGAAATTAAAGGCTAAGATTTCATCATAAGATGAAGAGAACAAGAGTATGATGCATAATCAAAATAGATGCTTGCCATAACATTAAAATAGTAAACGAATTGCATACATGATTAATATTGACTACATTAACTAAGTAGGGTTGAGGCACCTACCGGACCTCAACCTATAGGTGAGGGGAGAATTAATACATTCCCAATCACCTACACATATTTTTATGGGGGAGAATAAGACATTCCCCAGGGCGAATCAATATATTCCCTATCTATGGGTGGTTGTACATAAGTACCACTACTATAGCTAAATAGTCCATAAAATCAACATGTTAGAAAAGAAATCATGGCAAGTAAAAGAATCATATCAATTAGAACATGGCAGTAGGGTATAAGACCCAAGAAAAAGAATATCATTACCAATTTTGAGGCAATTTAACAAAAGAATCATGAAAAGAGGAAATAGGGTTCATTAAAGCCTAATTAGGGAAATATAGGTTGGTTCACAAGTTTCCCAACTAAAGGGTTAGATATGCACATACATAAAGAGGGATTGCACATACATAAATAGGGATTTCACATACATAAATAGGGATTGCACATACATAAATAGAGATTGCACATACATAAATAGGGATTTCACATACATAAATAGGGATTGCACATACATAAAAAGGGATTGCACATACATAAAGAGGGATTGCACATACATAAATAGGGATTACACATACATAAATACGGATTGCACATACCTCTCTTACTGATATCAATTACTAACTTTCACCACTTTTATTGAGTCCAAGTTCCACTTTGCCTATTTTCAATGTATTAACATTTTTTTTGAAAGTGGGACCGAAGTCATTTTATTAATTTAGATCTTGTTGTGCTAATACAATGACTTCATTATCGAATCTGTCTAACAGAGAAAGAGAGATATATAACAGATGAGCCTTAGTGGCTAGCAGGTGACTAACCATGTTTGCCTCTCGGTAAACATGTTGCAGGTTCATGGTGTTCAGATCTAAGGTAGCTTCCACAATCTGCTTGATTATGTAGTCCTCATAGCCTCTACCATAGCTGCCCACCTTAATTGCACTTACCAGGTTCATGCTATATGTTTCCACCATCAGACTTGTAAACCCCAGCCTTCGTGCTTCCTTCAGTGCATGTCTCAGTGCCATTGCTTTCGTCATGAAAGCTGATGTAGCATGGCCTAGCTTCTGTTGAATTGTGGCCTTGGTCACCCCTTGTTCATTCTGTATAATGGCTCCTCCAAATGCTGCTGTCCCGGACTGCCAACTTGCATCCACGTTGAGTTTGATTACACCTTTCCCCGGTGGTGTCCACATGGTGTTCCTCAGCCTCGTGGACCTTGTCCCTGACGAGCTTGTCTGCTTTGTCTGATATTTATGGTAATAATCTTGGACCAGGTTGACGAAGTTGGCCACCAGATCCAGTTCATAGATCTGCTTCTCCTCAAATAGGAACTTGTTCCTCGCTGTCCATGTGATCCACAACATAGTCACGACTCCCTCGACCACCTCCTCCTTGCCATAGCTTGTCAAAACATGCAGCAGGTCCGAAGTGTTCACCACCAAGTCAGTGATCCCGTTCAGCTCATCTCCACCGCATGCCCACACTCTCTTCGCATAGCTGCAGAGAAGGACCACGTGGAGGTCGTCTTCATCCACATGTTTACATCGTTGGAAGATGCTCGTTTCCGTGACCTGCATCCTGTGTAGCCTACTCATCGTAGGAAGGGCTTCCTTGCATAACCTCCACACAAAGTGTAGTAGTTTGGGTGGCCATCGGTTCTTCCATAGTTTGTCCCACTCATTGCCTGTTGTCCCCGGTGCACCTATGTTGCCCTTTGTGATGAACTGGTAAGCTGATTGGGTAGTGAGTTCTCCTCTTGGATCAGGTTCCCATGCAATGTGGTCTTCCCCCACGGATGCACTGATCGGAATACTGAGTATCCTTTCATGTAGTGTAGGTGGTAGGGACGTTCGGACCCGCTCCTCATCCCATAATCCTTCTGGTTGCTTGATAAAATACTGGACGTAGTGCTCCTGGCCATTTTGGTCCTCCCCTCCATCCGTCTGTCATGCTTGTAATCTACCATAGTGTCTGTGCACCCATCTATCCCTGAATGTGCGTGTAGCCGTCCCATTGCCAATGCGCCAAATAAAACCCTCCCTAACAGTTTGCATGGACCCTTGAATGCTCCGCCATGTGTAGCTCGGACCATGACCCACGCCTGCCTCAAGGACATCTTTTCTCGGGAAATACTTGGATTTAAGGACATGTCCAGCTAGTGAGTCTGGGTTTGTAGCTAATCTCCACCCTTGTTTTGCCAACAAAGCTAGATTGAAAGCCTTCAGGTTGCAAAAACCCAAACCCCCGTTTCCTTTTGGTTCACATAGCGCCTCCCAGCTGATCCAGTGTATCTTTCGCTCCCCTTCTTTAGCCCCCCACCAAAACCTCACAATCATGCTGCAAATCTCATCTAGTAAGCCGTCTGGAATTTTAAACACACTCATAAAGTAGGTTGGTATGGCTTGGATCACCGCTTTTATGAGGACTTCCTTTCCTAGTTTAGATAAGAGTTTTTCTTTCCAACCTTGCAATTTCTTCCATATCCTATCCTTAATGGAGTTGAAAACCTGCTTCTTAGATCTCCCCATCGCCGTAGGTAGACCCAAATACTTAGCATGGCGGTCCACTTCTTTCACCTGCAGTCTCATTTTGATACAATCTCTTCTGTCCTGTTGTACATTAACACTAAAGGCGACTTCAGATTTCTCGTAGTTAATCTTTTGTCCCGACACTCTCTCGTATTGGCTGGTAATCTCAGCTAGATAAGAGCACTTCTCTTGGGTCGCCCTGGTAAACATGATACTGTCATCTGCAAAGAAAAGGTGTGACACTCTTGGCCCATATCTATTGGCCCTTGCTCCATGTAACCGTCCATCCTTGTTTGCCTTGAGAAGGGAAGAAGAGAAAATTTCAGCGCAAAAAAGAAAAAGATATGGGGATATAGGATCACCTTGGCCTAGACCTCTTGTTGGTTTTACAGTTCCCGTCCTCTTCCCGTTGATGACGATTGAGTGTGAGACACTTGAGACACATTCTTGTACTTTTGCTCTCCATAGACCCGGGATGCCCATCTTCTCCATAGCTTTGTCTAGAAACTCCCATTCAATTCTATCATATGCCTTGCTCATGTCCAATTTAAGCGCCATAATTCCTTCTTTTCCTTTATTTTTCTTCTTCATCATATGGAACATCTCATAGGCTACCAAGGCATTGTCTATGATCAACCTCCCTTGCACAAATGCACTTTGGTTTTCAGAAATCATCTTATTTAGGAGATGTTTTATCCGGTTAGCTAGCACCTTTGTTATGATTTTATATGAGACATTGCATAGGCTTATCAGGCGGAACTTAGATATTTTCTTGGGCTGTTGCACTTTTGGTATGAGCACAATGTCTGTCATATTGATGTTGTCCAACCTCTTCTTTCCCATCCACCAATCATGTACAAATTTAATGACTGATCTTTTAATAATATCCCAGAAATTTTGATAGAAAACCGCCTTCTTTCCATCTGGCCCTAGTGCCTTATTAGGATGCATTTGCCTGACAACACCCCATATCTCCTCCTCCGTGGGAAGGCTATCCAGCATCGAGGTTTCATCTGTTGTGAGAACATTGTCTAATCCTTCGAGTATGTGGTCATCTATCATTGTCTTCGACGACTTGAATAGGTCTTTGAAGAAATCAACCGTAATCTTCTTCACTTCCTTCAGTTTCCTTGGTCATCCATCAGACCTTCAATATGATTTCTTTTTCTCCTCTGGCTCACCTTATGGTGAAAGTAGCTGGTGTTTTTGTCCCCATCTCACATCTCATTAGCTCTAGCTCTCGCGTACCAATAGCTTTCATGTAATCTGAGCAATTCATGCACCTCTTCTGAAAATTTTTTGCAGTCCCTCAACATCACATCATCGGGCGGTCTATTTTGTGCTTCTTGTAGATTTTCTTCTACTTTCTCTATCTTTTCTTAATATTGTTGAATTTATTATCAGCCTATTTCTCTAATTTTCCCCCGTAGTATGTCGTACTCTCGTGCAAATCACATCCCATTGCCTCGTTCTAGGAGTTTTCAATCACTTGCCTGCAGTCCGGTGTCGACAACCACATAGTTTCAAATCTTGATTTTTTTCTCATATTTATCCTCCTGTCTTGATTGCATAGCCGTGATAAGAATGGGAGCGTGGTCAAAATATTGTATCGGAAAGTGTCGTACCCTTCGGACCTGGTAGATATTGCACCACTGCTGATCCGCCAAGAATCTATCCAGACGTGCCTTCATCCTGGTTTCCTTCTTTTTTCCCCAGTGCCACATGAAGATGTTTCCTTGGTAGCCCATGTCCTTCAGCTGACAGTCTTCTATGGCCTCCCTAAAGTTCCGCATCGGCCATTCAGCTCTATTCTGTCTGCCCTGCTTTTCAACATCTTTTATGATTTCATTAAAGTCACCTCCTAAGATTTTGGGAAGCTGAGATGACCCACATATACTTCTCATTAGATTCCATGTGGCTTGTCTTTCCTGCACCGCTGCCCATCCATAGATACCCATAAAACCAAACCTGTTAGAGTCCCCATTACCTCCCACCTCTACATAAATATGGTGACCGGAGAAAGATACCACCTTCACCCCATCCCCCCTCCATCACAGACCCAGACCTCATGCCTTCCCTACGCTGTCTACTCCAACCCCATTCTCAAAACTACAACTCCTCCACAATTTCTCTTGATCATGGCTTCTTGTCATGGTTTCCGATATGAAAACCAGATCAGGCATTTCTCTCCAGCATCTCTCTCGGAGAGACGAGTCCAATCCAAGGGTGTCCAGCCCCTGGACATTCCAGCATAATATTTTCATTGTTCTTCGCAGACCCGGTCTACGCCGAGGCCTGCTACTTGGAAGTCAGCTTCCATTATTGACGGTCTGGTTCCTCTACCCCTCTTTCCGCCCATGCATTCCCCTGTATCCATGTCCATTTCCCCCATGGATTCCTCCCTATTTCTTTTGCCGCCTGGTTTCCCTCGGTTAATCCCTTCATCAGTGACCGTCTGTGACTGCATATTTCTCATGCATAGGTTCTGTTCCCTGCATCGTCGGAGCTTCCGCCCCCTGTAGCCGGTGTTTCCCACTCCCGCATGGAAGAGGGGGAGGTTCATCTGCGTCTTATTTGATTGCATAGCCTCACTTCTCATCAGCCCTTCACCTTCCTTCTGTGGTAGCTCTGCTGGGGTGCTCTCGCTCTCCCCTTCATTGGTTTCCTTGCCTCCATTTGTTGTTTCGTCTTCCTCGTACAACGCTCTAACGTAGCCCCCATCTTCATGATCGTCGATGGCTGTCAACGGTGGTGGTTCCTCCTCCGGCGGTGTTTCTGGGATCAGTTGGGCCTTTTGAGTCCCCTTCTCATGTCTATTCTCTCAACTTGTTCCCGTCACCTTCTCTTTTCCCTTCATTCTGTTCAGGTATTCAGGCCCCACGAACTCCCGCCAGGCTTCTTCCTCGAGTGCGATCCTATGGTCCGCTCATCTGTCTTCCTCGGCGTTGGGTCCGGTTAGCTCTTCAGCAACAATCCTCTCTATGGTCACCCTCCTATGCTCCTCTCTGACTCCAGGCTATGTCGTTGATGCCCTCTGTCCTCTCTCTTCTATTGGGATCGTCTTCTACGGCTGTGCTTTCCCCACTTGGCTCGCTTCTGCTACTTTCTCCGTCGGCTTCTTCACAAAAAGTATGGGACGTTTGGGGTCCGCTGTCCCTCTTAAATCCTCCATGACTGGTTTAAGCCACCGTTTCACCGGGGATGCCTTCACCCACGGCCCCCAAATCCTTGGTTGGTTCGGGTCTTCCTCCTCCTTATTGCAATCCTTGTTGGCATGACTTAAGATCCCGCACAAGAAACAGTAGGTTGGCAATCTCTCATACTTGATGTCGATCTGCACCATCTTCCCGTCTTTGTCTCTGATCTTCTAGCTTTGTCAGATTGGCTTTGTTACGTCGACCTGGACTCTAACTCGGCAGTAGGAGTCCCATCCCCAATTGGATTGATCGACCTCTTGGACCTCTCCTATCTTCGCGACGATCAACCTTACCGCCTCTTCAGATTGGTACCCTAGGGGCAGGTTGTATAGGCGGACCCAGAAAGGGCAGATCTTCAGCTCTACTTCCAGGGGAGTTTCTTC
Source organism: Alisma plantago-aquatica (assembly GCA_963693085.1). Lineage (NCBI taxonomy): Eukaryota > Viridiplantae > Streptophyta > Magnoliopsida > Alismatales > Alismataceae > Alisma > Alisma plantago-aquatica. The sequence continues at coordinate 1,132,118,124 of OY856409.1, read as the reverse complement.
GGCACATATCTCCTTAATCATCAAAAGACTAATTATCGAAGTTCCATGGTCCGTCCTTCATCACCTTCTCCCGGTCCTTCCAGTGAACAAAATGTATCACAAAGATGTTGTTTGCTATTTGGCGGAACGTCGCTTCCTGCCTAAGGCCCCACGCGCCGAGGAGCGTTCTGGTCATCGCCGGAAAGTTATAAGGCCTCTCTGTCATCAATCGCCCCACCAAGGCTAACTCTATATGGTCTCCGGTCGTCTGCACTTGAGTTCGCCTGAAGTCGATCACGTCGTTCTCCGTTTCATCATCCACCGAGAGTCCCACGTATCTCACACTCAGTTCGTCTGCCATCACGGACGGAGGGAACCTGCAAAACAGACAGAGATCAGTGCCGCGGTGTCCGCGGAGGTAGCTCGCACAGCGCCGACGCACGCCCGTAGAGTCGCCGCAGCGAAACCCTAGCCGTGCGACGAGCGACGAGAGCATAATGTATTAACATGAATTACAGTGCATAATGCACATTACTGTATAGAAACCCTAATTTTAGATGTTTTTAGAAAAACTCAAATTTAGACTCTTAAAACATCACTAATAAACTTATTAGGTTCTCTTGATCAAGAAAATATATTTTTATGTTAATTTTAGAGTTATGATGATTAAGATGTACTTTTAATGGATTTTATGCATTAAATTCATTTTACAAAAATCACCCTTTGTCAAACTATGAAATCAGACCTTGAAAATATTTTTATTAGATAGAGATTAATTTTTCAATTCCAAAACATATTTATTTGTCAAATTTGGATAAGCAGATTAGAAGATATGGATTTTTTAAAATATGACCAATAGAAAATTACCACATCATCAAACCGATCGAGGTAATTGAAGAGAGAGGGAGAGGGAGAGGGAGAAAACATCATTTGACCCAAGATCAGATTTGAAGTTGCATATGCAACCAAACTAGAGCTTCTAGAGAAGGTAAAACAATAAGAAACCAAAACCCTAGAAGAACATGGTAAAAAGAGATGGAGATCATCAATTTTAAACATAGAAGCATGAGTTTTAAGCATGTAGTAAGCAATATATGAGAAGGGGGTTAACAAAACTCACATCTAGGAAGGTAATAAGGTCCAAATAGAACGGATCTCGAGATTAGAAGGTCTGGTTGCTCCAAGCCAAGCTCATTTCTTGAGCAAAGATCACCTTCTCTACTTTAGAGGTGCAAATCCGAGCAAAAGAGCATGGAGATGAGATGTTCTAGGGCTCTAGGTGGAGTTTTACCATGGAAGGTCATGGTTCCGACTTGGAAGAAGGTGGGAGGAAGACTAATAGCATAAAAACAAAGAAGGAAAGGAAGATACTTGCTAGTTTTGGTTGAAATCACCAAGGAGGAGCTTAAGAAATCCTAAACAGAGAAATTTGGAACCCTAGGAGCCTTCTTCACCAAGGTAGGCACCCTCTTTTACCTTGGGACATCAACTTCATGGCCAAACATAGAACAGACGATGCTCTAAGATGGGGGGAAAGAGAAGGAGAGGATTGCTTCTTAGATTGGGAGGTGGGAAGGAGTAGGCATGTCTTTATAAAGAAGGGGGCAAACATGATGTGTCTATTAGACTTTCCATGTGTCCTTAGGCTAAGGCTTCATGGCCATGACAGCTCATAGAAACTTCTTGTATATCCAAGGTTGGTCCTAAGATAACCTATATATACATATATATATATATATATAATCCAAAAATATTATACATTTTGCTTTTGATTTTTTTTTGGCAAAATCAATTTTCTTATGTTAGAGTCGTATTGTTTGGACAAAAAAACCTTTTCACCCATTCTTATTTTCCAATTCCTGATTTTGGCAAAGATAGAACAAATAAGCAAAAAAATCTGTTTTTGTGCATTTCCACATGCCAATATGAAGGAAATTTATGTACCGCACTGAGTGCACCCATGCGACCTTTTAATCCAGAACTGAAAATAGGGCATTCAGCGGCACCGCCAGCAGATGCCGTGCTCCGGAATATAGTCCCATATCGGCATAATTCTAAGAGAATCCGGTCTTCTTAAATTTCTGTCCCAGTGGACTGATTACGACCTTACTTGAACAGGATCTGTTCTATAGGCTCGTACTACCCTATCCTTTGGTAAAAAGGAGACAGGGCCCGAAGTCTGGTTGATGACATGGATCTCGTGGCCTGAGCGTGATTAACGGCCTAGGTTTCAGGGGTGAGATCTGCGGCTGTAGAGGATCGTTTCGGGGCTTGCTCTAAGCTTGCCTGGGGAGGCCATGGGGTTGTCTGACAGACCTGCAAACTTTTTCTCCTTATATTTTTGCTCTCGTTGATATGCTCGTTCGTTCCTGCCTGTTATACAGCTTCCTGCGACCCGTTTTGCCTTCAAAGCGGAGCCGTGACTTCTATCAGTGGTGGTTCCCGGGACGTCGCCGGCGACCCGTGGATGGGGTTGGTTCTTCCTGCTGTACCGGTCTTGCGTACGCAAGGAAGGAAATAAACAGTAACCTAAGTAAAACTATTCGATAATCCATTCAAAAGGGAAACAGCGTATTTATAACAGCGCCCTCTTTAACGCCTACCGATCCTTCTTAGATAAAGTTGCCCAAGTCCCAACGGCCTAATAGCTAATAGACTACTCATTGGAGACGTGCTCTGCTCTCGGTCAAGCACTACCCGGAGTCTAGCAAAAATATAAGGAGAAAAACAGCGTATTTATAACAGCGCCCTCTTTAACGCCTACCGATCCTTCTTAGATAAAGTTGCCCAAGTCCCAACGGCCTAATAGCTAATAGACTACTCATTGGAGACGTGCTCTGCTCTCGGTCAAGCACTACCCGGAGTCTAGCAAAAATATAAGGAGAAAAAGTTTGCAGGTCTGTCAGACAACCCCATGGCCTCCCCAGGCAAGCTTAGAGCAAGCCCCGAAACGATCCTCTACAGTCGCAGATCTCACCCCTGAAACCTAGGCCGTTAATCACGCTCAGGCCACGACCTATGTGCCATTCGACTTCCCTGATTCATAATTTGGCCCTCTAGATGACATGTTGGCACGACCAATTAATACTTTGACAAAATTGTAAGGAAGTTGGTCCGATGTGTGAGGAAGTTTATTGGAATTGTCTGACCGAACCAGACCATTGACCAACTTAGGCCGAAGTTGAGTGAGAAAATGATCTCGTTGTAATAAGTTGACCTATTTCCATTCTAACTCGAAATTGTCTTTTCCAAAGAGTTTTATGTAGATTTTAAGTTTCAACGATGCATAATAAGGCCACCCTATGAATGTAAGAGTTAATCGTGGTATGAAGGATGTGGCTGGTTTCAAGCATGTATCACAAGTAACGTTGTTCGAAGACAAAGACCTATAAGGGATTCTCGGATATCATACACTGAATTTTCAAATTTCGCGCGCTTGAAAATAGGGCACTCGTGCCGTGCTTCGGAATATAGTCCCATACCGACAGAATGCACAGAGAAGCCGGTTTTCTTAAACTGCTGTCCCAGCAGACTGGTCACGACCTTACTTGAACAGGATCTGTTCTATAGGCTCGTACTACCCTATCCTTTGGTAAAAAGGAGACAGGGCCCGAAGTCTGGTTGATGACATGGATCTCGTGGCCTGAGCGTGATTAACGGCCTAGGTTTCAGGGGTGAGATCTGCGGCTGTAGAGGATCGTTTCGGGGCTTGCTCTAAGCTTGCCTGGGGAGGCCATGGGGTTGTCTGACAGACCTGCAAACTTTTTCTCCTTGTATTTTTGCTCTCGTTGATATGCTCGTTCGTTCCTGCCTGTTATACAGCTTCCTGCGACCCGTTTTGCCTTCAAAGCGGAGCCGTGACTTCTATCAGTGGTGGTTCCCGGGACGTCGCCGGCGACCCGTGGATGGGGTTGTCTGACAGACCTGCAAACTTTTTCTCCTTATATTTTTGCTCTCGTTGATATGCTCGTTCGTTCCTGCCTGTTATACAGCTTCCTGCGACCCGTTTTGCCTTCAAAGCGGAGCCGTGACTTCTATCAGTGGTGGTTCCCGGGACGTCGCCGGCGACCCGTGGATGGGGTTGGTTCTTCCTGCTGTACCGGTCTTGCGTACGCAAGGAAGGAAATAAACAGTAACCTAAGTAAAACTATTCGATAATCCATTCAAAAGGGAAACAGCGTATTTATAACAGCGCCCTCTTTAACGCCTACCGATCCTTCTTAGATAAAGTTGCCCAAGTCCCAACGGCCTAATAGCTAATAGACTACTCATTGGAGACGTGCTCTGCTCTCGGTCAAGCACTACCCGGAGTCTAGCAATGATTGCTGTCCGTGCGTGTATCAATCGGTGACGCAGGTGCCAGCTGGATCAGTGGTTGTAGGTGCGTGTATCAATCGGCTAGGAATGATGGGCACAGGAGAGTTAACCTTGAATCCAACCGCTTGGAATCCAAAGGAGACGACGCCCGAAGTCTGGGTATGAAGTTCCGTTTGTTAATTCCACAAGCATAGCTTAGTAGATTTAATTCATTCCGGTACTAAATTATTGGGTCTGTTTCCTATGTTCATTATATAGATATAAGAAATTATTGGGTCTGTTTGTTGGTTAAAATTAGGAAGCTTTTGTACCACTAATCTAATATTTAGGACAGGGTACCTGGGAGATCCCGACAGACTTATTGTGCTGTCAAGATCACCAGAGCCTGGGTAACCAACCATGAGAATGAATGAAAGTGAGATCTTTTGAAGTTTTAATTAATTGGCACTTATGAATTGGCTCAACTGATAGAGATGGCCTGTGGGAAGTTCCAGAAGGGCAATTGCTGGGGGGTTACTCCTCTGCTGTTGCAGTGGTGTTTGGTGCGATGGTTTTGTTCAGGATGTTAGGGAGTGCTCTGCTGTGCGTCTAAAGCTGGGCTGTGAGGAATGGCTCAATCAGTTTTTAGGGACATCCGCACATCAAACTCTTTTCATGTTAATGTTATCATAATTAATATCTTAATTAAACCTTAGCACTACTCTTGATACATGTCATGGAAAGTCATGTTTTGAAAAGTAAATAACAATACTTCTTTGCTCTCTTATTTTTCTCCAGTATGGTCTGAAGGGTTTGTTTTGTGTTTCGTGTATCTAAAAGAACTATTGCTTTTCACTTTACATACCTTACAGACTAGGAGGCGGATATCATATTGGGAACCATAATGATCTGAAATAGGGAGGATGCTCACCCGCACGAGTATCTCGCTGCTGATGCCACAGAAAAGTAGGCTTATCTTCTTCTCATCAAACTGGTAATGGATGCAAAGGACCTTTGTCAATGGGACTCTGGCCGTAGTGATTATACAAACGGTTTGACCATGACTCTTTGACATTCTTACTTCCCCTGTAAATAAAATGTTGAAGCAATCTTCGAGTCACAAAACAAGGAGCATGGTATGGACTTTTGACGTGTTCATTTTACAAATACCACATAGAATTAATTATTTACTCATTTTTTTAGTTAAAACCATTTTTTATAATGAAAATTCCTCTGGCTTCAATACAAACGAAAAATTCTTTAAACTTATTTGTAATATAATTATACTATCAACGGTTCCAATAGGACTTTCTGCAATTCCGCTCATGTAGGTGTACACAAATTGAACTATGTATTTTCCCTGCATTACCTTTATTTGATTGAGTTTCTCATCCTGAGTAAAGAACAAGCTACTATGTATGTGCACCCTTCTGTTTCTGTTTCCTTGGTAAACTAGTGTTCACCCTTTTCATGTATATGATATTTATGCTATTTTACAGTAGAGAACTTGCAGGCAAGAGAAAGGGTCTCGTAAAAGATGTTAAGGAGGTCGAACATAAATTGGTGTTGATAAAGATCGCATATCTTAAAAGGATAAAGAAGGGCTCCTACGTTGCTGTTATTGACTCATATGGTCCTTACCTGTGATCTATTTTGCAATTTTTTCAGGTCGGACACGAAGTTCTATTCTTGAAATTACTGCCGTTCATCTATTACTTGCAGTTCACCCATTTGTGCTCCATGTAGATCATGTTAATTTTTAGCATGCAAGACACCACTACTTTCATATTCTAAAAAGATACTTTTGATTAGTATTATAACCAAACCATCCGACTAGTGATATTATAAATTTTGTAACCGTCATTCTATGATTTGAAACCGAAGTTAAGGGTGGGTGTCAAATTGCCATCCATTTTGAGTTTCATGCCCATCTAGGATCTTGAATGGTGCCTTCAATTAATAAGAAAGACTTTTTTCTTATTAAATAAATGACATGCTTTATCATCGTGGTTATGGTACGGATATTCTATATTCCTTTTCATGTTCTATACATGTACATTGATACTGCAAAAGTTGTTGCAAAAGCACTAAATGCATTTGGACTAAAAAAGATTTGGCTTGTGACTGATAATTTTTCTGCTAGTATGGGTTGTCTACTAAAAAGCTATGTAGATTTAGTTTTCTCATATTTTTATCAAGTATTTTGAACTTGGAGGCCGGCTAATAAATGATTGCTAAAAAACAACCCGAAGTACATTTATATTTTTCCTTATTGTTCTTCAGAAGCATTGCTTCTTGTTTTAACCTTTGAGGAATCTGTACCATGAACTTGATATTGCCTGTTTTGAAGTTGTGTCTAGGGCACCATGGAGACCTATTGTTGTCCATCACTCATTGATCTTTAGGTATAAACTTCAAATCATCTGTTTTATAAAATGAAGATGACACATTAGAAGGCATTGTGGAGAATGGTGATGCCATTCGTCAGACAGATCTTTACGGCAAAAGTTTGGAATCAACCAATTAATCAAATAAAATGACACCTTAGAATGTGGCATGAATATGTAATTTAAAGTGGCTTTAGGTAGTACACTTATGGGAACATGATAAACATAATTAGGAAAAAACCAGGTAAGTATTTAATTTTTCTGATCACTTTCTCATGAGAGGTATTCCCAACCATCAAACTTGCAGTACTAGGTAAAGGTGGATGATTCAATTATTTTGGTTATTATTCACAACTGCATGCCTTAGAATTAAAAAGTAGGTGTTGATCATGTTACTCTAGTATTACTCTCGCATGCCCTCACAACCTAATAAAACAACAAAGTCAGTGACAATGTCAATATATATAGCCAATTTGTCCGAGGAAACCATCACGGAGAATTAGGTGCAGGGGAACTCTGATCAAGGTGAAATCATACGAAACTACCTGATCATGGATATTTCATGAATAGTTGGACGGAAAATTACAGCTTGCTTTGCACTGGCCTTATGCAATTGTTTAAATCCTTATCATATTATAAGCTCAAGGATGGAGGATGTCCTGCGATCCAATCAGTCATCAGGGCTGAGTCATTCGATCAACTTAGATTAGGGTGTTCCATCGGTTTTTAGCTGATTTCACTATTTCAGGGACTTTCGTCGATTTCCAGTGACTTATTTGCATGTCCTAGTTTTGTTAGTATAATTGACTTTCATTTGGTTGTTAATTAGGCAATTAATCGCAATTGTCCTGACTATTATGCAGTCACAATATACTCCGACTTTTTGAAAAAGTCGCGTTTAAAATGCAATTTTTCCCTAGACGTATGAAACTCCCAAATAAATCCCAAGTCCGGAATATTACGTATTATTCCTGTATTTTTTGCGAATTTATCACGTTTAATATTTTTTTTTCTGTTTTATACGTTCTTTTCCCGTATTATACTGATTAAGACTCTAACGTAATTTGAGTGTATATATGTGTCTGTGTGTATGTACATGCATATATGTGTGTGTATGTATGTAATATATGTATATGTAAGTAATAGTTATAGATATATGTATGCAATATATATGTCCGTATATATGTGCAAAACATATATATACATACATCTGTATGCAATATATGTATACATTCTCCGAATTCTTCCCGACTTTTTCACCAATAGTTGACTGTACTTTTACCGTATGTTGATCGCTTTTTACCCGATTTTCCCGCATAATTATCGAATTGCAAACTTTTCAACTCAACCAAACGTATCCCGAATACCGAATTTGTGACTATGCGATATTATGTTTTAGTCTTTTCTTATAGATATCAACGTCAAGGACCCAAGGTATATGTCTAGGCAAACGATAATTATTGAATTTTGGCTTTTAGGGAATTGGTTCCCCATCACTCAATCTATAAATGCTCTAGTGTGTCAGTTTTCTCTGTACTAAGGGAGACACAGTGTATACTGCACTTTTGAAAACTGCAGAAAATGGTTTCCATATATTTTTAATAGATGCAGCTGTCTTCCAAATAGAGCTACAAACATATATGAATTCATCACTGAAATATGTATTAAAAACTGGATCATATGACCGCATTAATTTCCAGTGGATCATGGTCCACAATGGATTTCCATGAAATAGGCAGAAGCATTATGACAAATTATGAAATGTGAAAGATGCAGGAGCCATGATGAATCTGCTCTTTCAATTTGAAGAGATTGCAAAAAATGTGGCGGTTTGAAGGTATAACCCATGTGATCATTTCCACTGAAGGTTAGTTGTTCTTCTTCAGTTTCGATTATGCTGATTGGATGAAGGTGAACCTCAAATATTATGTTGAGACATTAGAATCTAAAGATTACATGTAGTATTGCCACTTAGAGACTTGAAAGGACCACGGTGATGAGATCTTGAAAAAGAGTAAAACTGATGTTAACCGACTTGCGTCCGTAAGCATTAAGGCATATGCTATCGATATCATCAGAATCTGGATAACCATGGGACAAATGGAAACTGAGGTTTTTTGAAGATTCAATTAATTGGCAGTTTGGCACTAAATGGATGGTTCAACTTGATGTGGATGGTCTGTGGGAGTTCCAGAAGGGCAATTCTTGTAGCCTGGGGGTTGTTCATTTGATATTCCTATGGTGTTTGGTGCAATGGTTTTTCTCAAGATATGAGATCCTGCCGTGGCCTAAAAAGCTGAGCTGTGGAATGTTGTCTAGCTCAAAGTTGGTCTGGATTAATGGTCACTTGAGGGTTATCCTTGAATCAAACTCCATGGTTGTAGTTATGCTGCTTATGATTAAGGATTCAGTCCTGTGTGGCTTGAAGTTGGCTTTTCAAAATGGTTTAAACTTTGAACAATTTCATTTACCAGCTTAAATTTTGGTTTCAGGTGGGACGCTTCTAACAAAGAGCAGGAAGGTTATATACTAAATTTTATCAGTTATACAAACCCATTATCATCTTATCATTTTATCGTGAGACTGTCTTGATCCTTTTGGATATTATCTACAACAACATACATAAGATTAGAAACTAGGTGCCAGCTTTCTTTTCCAGAATAATATGACAAGGAACCTAAAAAGGACTGCTTAAGTAACCAAGTTGATGACAAGAAGCTAACTCGATTGCCTAGATTCCCTATAAAACCAGAATGAGAAATAAAGTGCAGAGAATCTCTCTCACGGTACAAAAAGGTCGGATCATATTTACCCACTTTGGTCTGTTGTGGGTGACAACACCTCCATTCTGAACTGTCACTTACTTGCACCAATACTTGACAGAGCCTTAATAGTTTGCGTCATCTACCCTTACAAGGAACACAAGAAACTTGGTTATTTGTGAAGTGTTAGACAGCAATCTGTTGGCTCTTCTGTACTGGAAACCACTTAGATCCGTGAAACAATTGTAAGCCCAAGTTTATTAGTGACTGATTTTGGGTTTCCACTGTTTAGTTAGAGCCATGGGCAATATTTTAGAATTCAAACCGAAATGAGAAATGTTAGAGCCTTGGGCTGCATTATGGAAAATATCCTTCTGTAGTCGAAGGATATAGTGATGCAAGCTGGATTGCCATGAATTCTGGGAGTAATGGTGTCTCAGGAAATGTATTCCTGTTGGGAGGAGCTGTTTCCTGGAGGTCTAAGAAACAAACCATATTGTCTCGGTACTTTTGAGGCAGAGTTGTGTGCTTTAGATGAAACTGGATTGGAAGCTGAATGGCTACATGGACTTATGTCTAGTTTACCTATGGTAAAGAAGCCGCTTCTTGCAATTTCAGTTCACTGTGATAGCACTATAACTATTGCTAAGATAAAGAGTCACAAGTACAATAACAAACAACGTAGACACATCTAAGTCAGACTCAAGTCTGTAAGGGAGTTAGTGTCTAATGGGGTCGTGACTGTAGACTACGTTGGTACCAAAGAAAATACAGTTGATCCTTTCACTAAAGGTCTTACCCTAGCCTTAGTGGAAAAATCCAAGTTGGGGATGGGACTGAAACCCCTCATTATTCGCAGGCAGTAGCAACCCTACCCAACAAAATGTAGATCCCACAAATTGAGTTCAATGTGGTAATAACAAGTTGTCGGGTGAATTAGATGATACTATGTAATTACTTTGATGCTTCATGCATCTGTGTGTCTATTCTCTGGGAAACTAGTTACTGCCATGACTGCAAGTTAGTAAGAGATTAGTGTCTGAATAGTGTCAAGTCTTAGGAAAAGATGTTAGCAGTACATCCTTGGAGACTCCAACTAAGTGGTTGATGTTGTGTAGGCCGCAACAGGAGAATTCAGTTGTTCCCTGATTTCAATCATGATATATATTTTGGATGCATGGACTTAATGCATCAGATTTCTTTTTTGCCATGTTTTTATTGTGTTGTTACCAACCTATACTCTTGCACCCAAGGTTCAGGTTCAAGACTTTTGTTCACCTACTTCCTACGAGGGTCACGGTTGGATAACTCAGGTAGATTCAAATCGAAAATGTATCTATTGAAAGCACAGTATGGATGACTGATTGATAGAGCACACTACACATTGCACTTTGTGGGGGATTGTTAAATATATGGCAGCTAGCCATCTATTTAGCATGGGTTAAACCCAATGTATTAGAAAGCGGGAAGCGGGAGGCGTGCGGACGACACCCTGTAACCGATTAAGCGGTAGGCGGGCGATTAAGCGGGCGATTTTTGAAAAAGCGGGTGTCTAAATTTTATATATTTTTATACAAAATTACATGTATGTGTATATAAAAAATATATTTATAAGGAACTTCTATACATATCTAATCAGCAAATCAGTAATTAACTAAGTATTCATCAATACTTACTATTAATCAGCATCTCTAATCACTAAAATCAGCAAGCAGATCAGTAATTGTATATAACAAACTATGAATTATTGAATTAAAGTAATCACTAAAGTAATACTAACCAGCAGTACCAATCATTAATCACTGAAAGCAGCAAGGAAATCAGTAAAACTAATCATGCATTACTACTATAATAGAGCAATAGGATATTTACTTAGATGCATTACAGCAGTACCCAATTATTACAGCTTACACACAAAGTATGCATTCTAAATTAGGACTAGCTATATCATAGAACATTTAATGTATACAAGTTTCGTATATTATAGTCAATACTACTTGGCTATGTAATTAATTAATGTTAGATGCTTACATTAGGATTTTTAAACAAAAGCGGGAAAAAGCGGGAAAAAAGCGGAAAAAAGCGGGAAAAAGTGGGTGAGGCGGGCAAAAAGCGGGCGATTTTGTTCAAAATGATTAAGTGGGCGATTAATGGCAAAATTAAGCGGCTGGGGGTCATGGGCGCTTAAGCGGCCCGCCTGGCCGTTTTTTATTTCACTGGTTAAACCCAATGTAGTGCAACTAGTACATAGAAGAAATGTAATTTTGTGTCTAGTGCAAATAGATTTACTAATCCTAATTGGAAAGTGTTTTCCTTGCGGATTTTTCCGATGTATACAAGAACAATCGAGTGATTGCGTCTTAATGAGAATATGATTTTGGTGTGTGTAAGGCTATAAATAAGCCTCCGATCATTAGGGTTAAACACATCTTTCAGACATACAACCGTCAGTGTTCGAGTACGTGTTTGCAGACCCTGACCGGTGTCTTCTCCACCCGTCGCTTCCAAGTTACTGCGTGGAGATCTTCTCCTGGGTGTGGCGAGTTCGTCCTTCCTCTCCCTTCAGAGACGTGATTTGTCAGGCGGTGGTTCTTGCAGTTGCTGGGCTGCATTGATAGTGCAAGTCGTTCATCGTTTGTATCGTTCGTCGTCAACACGAGCAAGACGATCTCTTCTACAGGTTTGTGATGGGGTCGACTAGAAGAACGACATCTACCAAAAGGGTTGTAGGTCACTGATTTCTTTAAGTATATCACGTTCGTTTCTCAATGAACGACCTGGTTTGATTCCTGACCTTATTTTTTGTTCTCCTGCATTGGTTTATTCTGCGTTTTCTTATCTGGATCTGCCTGAATACATTTACTAAATTGCACCTACTGCTGTTGCATGTAACGATGTAATTAAAATTAACAACAGAAGAAATGATGAAAAATGACCGTGGAAATAATATTGTAAAGAGCAAAGAAAACAAGCATTGTCAGTATCTTTTTTCGCTTTCCATGCAATTTTACGTGCCAAAATGAATGCCATTTTCTACTACATTGCGCCCTTACGACTTTTTAAATCCAAATAGACAATAGGGGAGTAACCACCCGTCTATAGGCCAGGCTGAAGGATGACACTAGTGTGGAACGACGTGTCGATCGAACAAATAGTCCCATATTGGCGGCTTTTGCAAGATGAACGATTTTCATAAGGTGGTATCTCAGTGGTCCTAGTACGACCTTACTTGAACATGATCTGTTCTATAGGCTTGTACTACCCTATCCTTTGGTAAAAAGGAGACAGGGCCCGAAGTCTTGTTGATGACATGGATCTCATGGCCTGAGCGTGATTAACGGCCTAGGGTTTCAGGGGTGAGACCTTCGGCTTTAGAGGATCGTTCCCAGCTTGCTCTCTACTTGCATGGGGAGGCCATGAGGTTGTCTGACAGACCCACAATTTTTTTTCTCTTGTCTTATAGTTTTGCTCTCATTGATATGATCGTTCGTTCCTTCCTGTTATACCGCGGTTTACAGCTTCCTGTCATTCACTGCGATGCATTTTCTGGGAGTACTTAGCCTTCAAAGTGGAGCCGTGACATTTATCGGCTGCCTCAAAGTCGGCTAAATGATGGGCACGGGAGAGTTAACCTTGAATCCAATAGCTTGGAATCCAAAGGAGACGAGGCCTGAAGTCTGGGAAGCATGCAATTGTTGGTGCTAAGAGTGACTTCTACTAAGCAATACAACCAGATTATTGATCTGTGTTTGTTAATTTCGCAAGCGCAGAATAGTAAATTAATCCATTCAGGTACTAAATTATTGGCTCTATTTGTTGTTTAAAATTGGGAAGATTCTGTACCACTAATCTAATATTTAGGCAGGGTACCTTGGAAAGCTAATGTTGCCCACGACTTATAGATCTCCGGGGCATAATCATATGATTCATTGATATATCAAATGTTAAATGACTTTCTATTATGTACCATGGAGTTGCTTTCCATCAGGTGTAGGTCTTTGTGGCAAAACCTTTACGGCATTCGATTAACCTAATGAAAGATGACTCAGTAGATATAGTACCATGGAGATGCATGCAAGCTATAAGTAGTTTTAGTTGGTACATTTATAGGACTGCTTTACATCTAATTTTTAAAAGCAGTTATGTTACCTGATCACTTCTCACACGAGATATTCTCAATTACCAAAATTAGTTTCTGGAATACTTTGATCAAGGTAAAATGATACTTAAGAAACCTGATCAGCGATCATTCTTAAAAAGTCGGATAAAAGATGTTGCTTCCTTTGCACTGGCCTTATTAAATTTCTGCTCAAATCGCATTGGAACTATTTTGTAACCCCAATCTACTTACATGTGGATCATGACCCACAATGGACATCTTACTCCTGAAGTAGGCAGAAATTTGACAAATTTAAACGTCACTGACGCAGGAGGCAAGAGCTGATTGAATCTGGTCTTCATGTTATGAGAGATCGCGGGTGGTTTGAAACCTACCCATGTGATTATTTCCAATATCTATCACTTTTGGTTCTTCAGCTGGGATTATACTGATCTGATAAAGGTGAACCAAAAACGTTATGTTAAGAGGAAGGATCAGAAGACTAGATTAGTGTTTCTACTGAAGAGGCTTGGGAGGGCTGCAGTTGTGAGTTCTTTAACAAGACCAAAACTGACCCCAGAAGACTTGTTGTGCTGCCAAGATCATTAGGGCCTGGGTTACCAACCATGAGAACAAATGAAAGTGAGATCTTTGAAGATTTAATGGAGTGGCACTGATGAATGGGTTCAACTGATAGAGATGGCCTGTGGGAAGTTCCAGAAGGGCAATTGCTGGGGTTTGGTCCTTTGCTGTTGCAGTGGCGTTTGGTGTGATGGTTTTGTTCAAGATGACTTCTTCAAATGGATTTGGAACTGTAAATGTCAACTCAATTGTTTAATTCATTTGTGGAAAGCTAAACACAACAAACTTCCCACCTCTGACTACACTAGATGCAGAGGGGTTTCTGTTGCTTAAATCTGTTTCCTCTGTATGAATGAGTATGAAGATACTGATCGTATCTGCTTCAAATGCGGCTATGTTTGTGATCTGTGGTCCAAGGCTAAGCATCGTAACCTCACTGAATCTATTCCATGAGCTGGGGCGATCTATCTAGCATGAAGGAGGTCAGTCCGAGAATTATTTGTCCACTTATTCTCTATCACAGCTGGCTTGAAAGAAATAGGAGAGTCCATGATATGAGAAGTATGAATGTGGACACTATCTGGAAAAAATCATTTCAGACTATGATAATACTCAATTGTGTCTCTTGATTAGTATTCCGTTGTGTAACTCCTTGGATGATTTCTATCCAGGCATCTGTTTTTCAATTCTGAGCTTTTTTCTCATGATGATCCTCCTGCTGTATCACATGTGGAGCTGTTTTGAAGTCACCTTGTTTTTTCGACGGTCATTGCAGTAGATGGTGGCTGTCTGTGCATTCAGTGGTGCGGTGAATATGGAGTTTTGGTTTGCCAGATGAGTCGTATGGGTGATGAATTCCTGCCTCCAGGCGTTTGCCTTACTTCTAAATTCTTTGTCTCATGATGATCCTCTTGCCATATCCCATGCAGAGCTGATATTGCTGAAGTCAATTTCTTGATGATCCATGCAGTAGATGCCGATGAGTTTTCAGTGGCGCTGTGCATATGGAGCTATTTATCTTTGCTATTTGAGGTTGCCTGCTACGTTTCTCTCTTACACTCCTATTGATACATAGAAAAGTTTGTAAAAAGTGTACAGCTTATAGTTTCTTCTCGCTATAGTTTGTAATACTTTTTTCAAAAAAATACAAAAAAAGCATGACGAGTTTTGACCGACAAAAAAAAAAACTGTCCCAATAGGACTTCAATTCCGCTCATGTAGGTGTACAAAAATTGAAGTATTTATTTTCCTCACGTTACCTTTATTTGATTGAGTATCTCATCCTGAGTAAGAACAAGATACTCTGATCGACGGCATGTATGTGCGCCCTTCTGTTCCTGTTTCCTTGGCAAACTAGTGTTCACCCTTTTCATGTATATGATATTTAAGCAATTTTACAGTAGAGGAACTTGCAGGCAAGAGAAAGGGTCTCGTAAAAGATGTTAAGGAGGTCGAACATAAATTGGTGGTGATAAAGATCTCATATCTTAAAAGGATAAAGAAGGGCTCCTACATTGTTGTCATTGACTCATATGGTCCTTACCTGTGATCTATTTTGCAATTTTTTGTGGTGGGACGTGAAGTTCTATTCTTGAAATTACTGAAGTCCATCTATTACTTGCAGTTCACCCATTTGTGCTCCATGAAGATCAATTCTTAGCATGCAAGACACCACTACTTTCGTATTTTAAAAGATACTTTGGTTAGTATTATAACCGAACCATCCAACTAGTGATATTATAAATTTTGTAACTGTTATTCTAAGATTTGAAAGTGAAGTTAAGGGAGGGTGTCAAATTGTCATCCATTTTGAGTTTCATGCCCGTCTAGGATCTTGAATGGTGCCTTCAATTAATAAGAAAGACTTTTTTCTTATTAAATAAATGACATGCTTTATCGTCATGGTTATGGTATGGATATTCTATATGCCTTTTTGTGTACTATACATGTACATTGATATTGCAAAAACTGTTGCAAAACCTGTGATTGCATTTGGATCAAACAAGGCTTGTTACTGATAACTTTTCTGCTAGTATGGATTGTCTACTAAAAAGCTATGTAGATTTATTTTTGTATGCAATGTTTAAGAATTTAATAGATTTGATATCTTTTCAGGCTGCTTAGCATGTGCTTGCTATTTTCTCATATTTTTATCAATTATTTTGGACTTGGAGGCCGGCTAATAAATGATTGCTATTAAACAACCGTAGTACATTTATATTTTTCCCTGTTGCTCTTTCAGAAGCATTGCTTCTTGTTTTAACCTATGAGGAATCCGTACCGCGAACTTGATATTGCCTGTTCTGCAGGTGTGTCTAGGGCACCTTGGAGACCTATTGCTGTCCTTGCTTACTGATCTTTAGGTATAAACTTCAACTCATCCGTTTCATTGAATAAATATGACACATTAGAAGGCATTGTGGAGAATGGAGATGCCATTCATCAGACAAATCTTTACAACAAAAGTTTGGACTCAACCAATTAACCAAATAAAATGACGCCTTAGAATGTGGCATGAATATGTAGGTTAAAGTAGCTTTAGGTAGTACACTAATGGGAACATGATAAACGTAATTAGGAAAAATCAGGTATGTATCTAATTTTTCTGATCACTTTCTCATGAGAGGTATTTCCAACCATCAAACTTGCAGTACTAGGTAAAGGTGGCTGATTCGATTCTTTTGGTTATTATTCACAACAACATGCCTTAGAGTTAACAAGTAGGTGCTTATCATTTACTCTAGTTTTACTCTGGCATGCCCTCACAGCCCAATAAAACAACAAAGTCAGTGACAATGTCAATATATATAGCCAATATGTCCTAGGAAACCATTTTGAAGAATTAGGTGCAGGGAAACTCTGATCAAGGTGAAATCATACTAAAGTACCGGATCAGTGATTGTTCATTAATAGTTGGACGAAAAACAATGGCTTTCTTTGCATTGGCCTTATGCAGTTGTTTAAATCCTTATCATATTATAAGATCAAGGATGGAGGATGTCCTGCGATCCGACCAGTCATCAGGGCTGAGTCATTCGATCAACTTATATTAGGGTTTTCCATCAGTTTTTAGTTGATTTCACTATTTCAGGGACTTCGTTGATTTCCAGAGACTTATTTGCAAGTCCTAGTTTTGTTAGTATAATTAACTTTCATTTGGCTGTTAATTAGGCAATCAGTCGCAATTATCCTGACTATTATGCTTTAGTCTTTTCTTATGGATACCAACCTCAAGGACCCAAGGTATATGTCCAGGAAACGATAATTATTGAATTTTGGCTTTCAGGGACTTCCCCATCACTCAACCTATACATGCTTGTGTCGGTTTTCTCTGTTTTAAGGCAGACAGTATATACTGCACTTCTGAAAACTGCAGAAAATGGTTTCCGTATATTTTTAATAGATGCAGCTGTCTGCCAAATAGAGCTACAAACATATATGAATTCATCATTGAAATATGTATTCAAAATTTGATCATTTGACTGTATAAATTTCCAGTGGGTCCTGGTCCGCAATGGATTTCCATGAAAAAGGCAGAAGCATTATGACAAATTATGAAATGTGAAAGATGCAGGAGCCTTGATGAATCTGCTCTTCCAATCTGAAGAGATTGCAAAAAAAAATGGGGTGGTTTGAAGGTATACCCACGTGATCATTTCCACTGAGGGTTAGTTTTTGTTTTCAGCTGATTCTAATCTCTCTCATTGGATGAAGGTGAACCTCAAATATTATGTTGAGAGATTAGAATCTAAAGATTATGTATAGTATTGCTACTTAGAGACTTAAAAGGACCACAATGATGAGATCTTGAACAAGAGTAAAACTGATGTTAACCGACTTGCATCCGTACGTATTAAGGCATATGCTATCAATATCATCAGAGACTGGGTAACCACGGGACAAATGAAACTGAAGTTCTTTGAAGATTTAATTAATTGACAGTTTGACACTAGACAGATGG
Source organism: Alisma plantago-aquatica (assembly GCA_963693085.1). Taxonomy (NCBI): domain Eukaryota; kingdom Viridiplantae; phylum Streptophyta; class Magnoliopsida; order Alismatales; family Alismataceae; genus Alisma; species Alisma plantago-aquatica. Next base: position 1,132,100,058 of record OY856409.1, on the reverse strand, counting down.
GTTCAACTCGATGTGGATGGTCTGTGGGAGTTCCGGAAGGGCAATTCTTGGAGCCTGGGGGTTGTTCATTTGATATTCCTGTGGTGTTTGGTGCAATGGTTTTGCTCTAAGACATGAGATCATGCCGTGGCCTAAAAAGCTGAGCTTTGGAATGTTGTCTAGCTCAAACTTGGCCTGGATTAATGGCCACTCGAGAGTTATCCTTGAATCCAACTCCATGGTTGTGGTTAATGCCGCTTATTTCTAAGGATCGAGTCCTGTGTGGTTTGAAGTTGGCTTTTCAAAATGGCTTAAACTTTGAACAATTTCATTTACCAACTTAAATTTTGGTTTCAGGTGGGACACCTCTAACAACGAGCAGGAAGGCTGTATACTAAATTTTAATAAATCAGTTATACAGACCCATTATCATCTTATCATTTTCTCGTGAGACTGACTTGATTCTGTTGGATATTATCTACAACATACCATAAGATTAGAAACCAGGTGCCAGTGTTCTGTTCTAGAATAATCTGGCATGGAACCTAAAAAGTTAACTCGATTGCCTAGATACCCTATAAAACCAGAATAATAAATAAAGTGCAGAGAATCTCTCTCAGGGTACAAAAAGTTCGGATCATATTTCCCCACTTTGGTCTGTTGTGGGCGATAACACCCATTCTGAACTGTCACTTACTTGCACCAATACTTGACAGAGCCTTAATTGCTCATGCCATCTAGCCTTATAAGGAATACAAGAAACTTGGTCATTCATGAATTGTTAGACAACAATCTGTTGGCTCTTCTGTACTGGAAACGACATAGATCCGTGAAACAATTGTAAGCCCAAAATTTTCACCGTTTAGTTAAGTCATGGGCAATATCTTAGAATTCAAAAGAAATGTTACAACTAGAAAAATGAATACTGCTCCTAATTTATGGTTAGTTTTCACTTGCTTTCTGAATCTTCTGATCAATCCTAGTTTTAGTGCTAAATGATAAAATTGGTCATAGTTAATCAAATTCATATGATCTCGATATTCTTCTTTGGCCATTATAATTGTTAAAACCATCAGCTTCACATTTAGTTATTAAATCCATTTATGTATTATTCAGGATGTTCTGTGGCACAACTATGGAAATTACTTGGAAGTTAAAATCCACTAGAATGGGATATATTAGCTTTTAATAAGTTTTGTAACTGACATTTGAAATTTATCTGAATATTAATATGAGACTTTTTATTGATATTGAGGCGCACCCAACTTTGTATGCCACTGAAGTAACTACTCTGATATCTACTATTCTCAATGGAGAAGTGAAATGTGCAGTAAAATTAAACCCTTTTGTGTGTTTAGTTGAAAGCGCTACGTGGAAGGAGAAACTTGGCTTGAATGTATACCTAAGGCCATCAATTTGAAATAACGTGAAAACCCATCAACCTTGATAGAGAACCTAGGCTTGAAGGCTCCGACAGAAGATTCTACAATTTCTTTTTAGGAGATAAAAAGGGGACATGAGGAAGGCATCTTGTTTTCTTTGATAGAGGCAGACTATGCGGGAGTTACATCAAGAAAAAAATCCAGATCACTATACAAATCTCCTCATTCAGTTCACTAAGCAAAAACTTATTCTTGATATCAAGTTGTGGAAGAGGCCAAGAATGTGTAAATACAAGGGAGGAACAAACAAACAAATGCCATCTTACTCACAACTGAAAAGATCTTCACATAATCTCCCCGATAAACTTGTGTAAAACCCTTGATCATCAAAGGGCCTTGAGTCTATCTACAAAACCATCTGACCCACTTTGATTGTAAAGATCTATTTGCAGCCGACATCCTGCGTGATGTGAGGCTTCTTTTATAGATGATGGTGTGGAGGTCAAGGACAAAGAAGACAAAAAGGCATAGAAAATTGGGTAAATATTAGAATATGAAATCAAATTGGAGATGTGTTGGCATGTCTAAGACAGAGTGCCTTTCCTCAAGGCAATGTGTATGTTAACTATACATGTATTTACTTGGCCATCTGACAGAGAAGCAACTTAGATTGTAAAATTGTCAGAAGCTATGAACTACTTACAACGAAGGGTTCCCTATGATGCGTGTAAACCTAAGTAATGGGAGGACTAGTGGGTGGTTCACGTACATCTACATGTTGGGAAAGGGGTGCATAAGGCTTGAAAATTATGGGTAGAGGTAAAAGCTGCTCGTCATCACCTATGTAATAGAAGACCCACCATAAAAAATGATGATGTATCCTTAGAGAAAGTGATATGCAATAATTAGGATGCAAGGTAGGACTATAACAATGATACCCCTATTGTACCTTGGAGCATCCCAAAAAGACACATTTAGTATGTTTTGGACCTAACTTGTCTAGACCAAGACTAAGACCAAGACGATGAATAAAACATACACATCCAAAAACCTAGGGCATACATGATATATTAGGTCCTTAGGGTGAAAGACCTAAAAGAGAATTTGGTTATGAATGATAGGGGACAAAATGTGGTTGATAGGATGTAGTGGTAAGAACTTGAACTCCTTGTGAACATGCATATGGAAGGAGACTACTAGTAGTTTTAATTGTGTGGTGGATTTTTCTCTCAACAACTCCATTTAGTTGATGTGTGTGGGGTTAAGAGGAACAAAAAATGATCCCCTACAAAGTTGTAAAGTGCTCAAATCTACGACTGATGTACTCTCAGGCGTTGTTAGAATAAAGGGTGCAAATCCTTGTCTTAAATTGGGTTTCCACTTAAAAAAAAGAAGATTTTGAAATAGATAAGTCCAAATTCGTCCTTCTTCGAATAGAGCCAAATAGCATGAGAATAATTATCAACAAAAATAACAAAATAATGATAACCAACTTTGGTTCAGCTGAAAGGAAAATTGTCATCTTTTAGAGGTTGCTCGGACGTTTCATTACCATATTCCTAAGAGTTTTTGGGTTGATGCAATGTCTACTACTTGTTTTTTGATAAATCAGATGCATTGCTCAATGTTGAACAACCAAGTGCCATACAATATTATGTACCCAGATGCACCTTTGTTTTATGTTCCTCCTAGAATTTTGGGTAGCAACTGCTTTGTTCGAAATCTTCGGTCTGGATTGACAAAACTTGACCCACGATTTACAAAATCTATCTTCTTGGGTTACTCCCAAACTCAAAAAGGGTAAAGTTGTAATGACCCATTGACTAAATAGTGGCCTGTAAGTGTGGATGTAGTATTTTTTGAAAATACGTTGTACTTTTTTGAAATAGATTCAACTTTATGGATTTGCTAGTGGAACCCCTATTCTTGTCTATGCTGAGCCCGATTCACATGATCCTCATTCTGTTCATTCTCCCTCACTCATGATTTACCAACAACGCTATAAAACTGTAACTCCCTCCATGGCCACTCAATCTTTCAGTCCTCTACCTCCGCCGACAGATCAGGACACCACTCAGTTGACTTCAAACTTGGATCTTCCAATTGGTTTGTGAAAGGAGTGCACACTCTTGTACTTTACATCATACCAACAATTTTTGTTCAAATGCTAATCTTGGTACTAGCTTTTCCCCCTTCAGTTCTGCTCTCTCCGCAATCTTTTTCTAGAAATCCTTGGCAGTCAATTTGTTACACGTGCTTCTGTGTAGGCATTCTTATAATTTTATTCAATTACCCTAAAACTACTACTTAGGCCCTGAAATATCCTGCCTGACGCCATACCATGGAGTCTGAAATGAGCGCTCTTAATAATGAACATACTTGGGATCTGGTTGAATCCCAAGTATGTGTGCTTGTTTACTTCTCATATATTTCCATGTAGTATTTTACACAATTCTTTGCCTCATTGATATTATAACTTGCACACATAAATTAGATCTCCATAATACAAATCTTGTGCACCTAAGTCTCATTGATAGTTAACCCATTATCATGGTGGTTGGATGTGTCACCTAAGTCTAAGTATTGGTTCCTTCAACACGGACTTCAAAATCTCGAATTAACTCATGCATGTTCATTGTCAGGTTACATCATACAACATGGATTCATCTAAACAGGGTGGCACATCACAATTATAATTAGGGGTCATAGATTAGGGTTGCATGATCTTAAGTGAAGCATGTAAAAGATTTGAACAAGATAGTCAATGTAAGCATCAACATAGACAAAGCTATTCATTTAGGCATATACATGCAAGTTGGTTATCATAAGAGTATTGATGAGACTGAGTTTCATTTACTAGCATAGGGACCAATAAGTTACTAATCTGAGTGCATTATATAACATGTATGATCATTAGGGAAAGATTTGCATAAGATTGGATCTTCAATCATCAACATGCATAGTAGATCTCATTTCAAGTCAATATTAGGTCACCTAGTCATCATAGTGCACAACATTGATTCATAAGGAATTTAATGGTACAAGGCATGATAATTTACTGATTTCAAGGCCACATAAACATCTTGAATAACTTTAGATAAAAAACAAGGTTTAACATTCATCACAAATGTACAAATAAGGCTAACTTAAATCACATTAAGTGTCACAAGATAATCATTAGGGTCCAAGAAAGATCATAATCGAAAATGATTGCAATTGAGGGTAAGATCTACTAATCTAGAGCATTATAAGAGATTTTATGGACATTTGAATAAGTTGCAGCATGAAAGAAGTGATGTTTTGCATATAGGCCCTTATTGGGTCATTTAAGCAACATCAAATCATTTCAGGGTGCAATGATGGATAAAGTTTGAATCTTGATGCATATAATTATTCAAGTTAATGATCTTAGGCTAACATCAAGTTTTGAGGCATACAGATTAAGATCATGCATTCAATTACAATAACCATATTAAAAAGACTTTTCAAAAGAAAGCATTTTAGGATATCAGTGGAAAAGTAAGTAGATCTAGGTTATGGTTTTAATGAAAATATCTCATTTTGTTAATCAAAATGATATATTGGAAATCCATATATGGAGTTAACATGATAAATTTATGAACTTTTGAATCTTTACCTATATTTAGAAAATTTGACCATTGGATCTCGATCCAATGTTCAAGGGGGATGCTTGGGCAGACGCTCCTTCTCTTGGGCCTGTGTTCTAGCGGCCCGCCACACCTGCCCAATGGGTCTTCGCCGCATCCGCTCATAGGCTTCTGTCATCACTGACTAATCAATGTGCGATCTCCCTCACCCCGAGGTCACCTCCCTCCCATGCTTTGGCTCTAGCCCGCACAAGGCGCCGTCCTTAGGCGGTGTGAGGTTGAAAGAGTCTAAGCGACTCCGCAATTAGGAGGGAGCTAGTCCGTGGGAGTTGTTTATTAGATATGTGTTGCTCCCTACAAACTCGATGGTAAGTTTAGCTCGCGACAAGGCACCGTATTGATGTCGCAACAGCTTTCCAGAGAAGGTGTATGTCGTCAATGGTGGGATGAAGAAGAACATGAGAGGAATATAGCAAGAAATGAATGGGAAAGAGAGTGGAAATGTAGAAGAAGATGAAGAGAGGTAAATGGTGTCATCTAAATATGCCATGGGAGCTCAAATCTCAAAATTGGCCAAGGAAAAATTAGCCCAAAAAGCTAATGACCTTGTCTGACACAAGGTAGAAGACAACATCTAATGACCTTGTCTGACACAAGGTAGAAGAAAACATTCGAGCCGTTGGATTAGGGTTCATCATGGACCACCAGTCAACCCAAGGATAGAGAAGGTGGATCCGTGGTCCCAAAGTTGGAGCCTTTCATTGGTCAAGAGGAGCTCCCATGGATTGCTGACTTGTTTAAGTCAACAATTCGAGACAATCATCATATTTCAATATAGTGATTTTGTGCTGAAAATCAATGGAATGCCCCACCCTTGTCTTCATGAGTGCTCATCCATCATAAATTGAGAGAATAAACATAATCATAATTTCAATTATTTATGATTTTTGAACATGAACTTCATCAATCATTCATCGAGGGCGATCTCAAGATCCAAATAGGGTGATCATAGGAGTCGAACCAATAGCAAGATACTAATCACGAGTTACGATTTCATAAATCAGTACTAAGAGTCAATATTTTTGGACATAGAAAATTATAGTTCCAAAATTTTGAAATTTGGTTTTAGGTTCCTACCTAGACCATGGGTATGATCATTCATCCATATACAATAATCAAGCAACATTCATGCAATACTTATGAAACATTTGAGCAATATTTCATGATATCAACTACTATCAATGAATGATTTTGACCTAGGTCAATCTAGAAGCTTAACCAAAAGCTATAGTCAACATCATCATATTTAAAGTTCATTATCATATCGAGATTAGAGATCACATATCAAAATCATCATAGATTTGACCTATTAGAGACTTATATCAAGAAACCAAAATTGTGTAAAAGGTATTACCTTTCCAAAACTCTAAGTAATCAAAAGGTGAAAATTCCGACACAACCAATCTAGAGATGTAACCTAGAGTAGCAGAGTAATCAGTCAACACCCAAATCTAGAAAATTAGTCCTCAATAGTCATGAACCATCAATAATGTCAACATAGGGAGGGTGTCAATGATCAAACTGTTGACCTAGAGGTTATACATTGTCCATATTTTGATAATGACTTAACCATTCCATTCATATGTATCTAATATGTGTATTCAAGATTGATCTTAGGTGTTAGGTACATGAAAAGGATCAAATTACACAAGCCCTAGCTTGTCAAAGTTCAAGTCAAATGCAATGCAAGTGTGCTAATAAGGGATCCCTTCAAACGACCTTAGAAGATTTTTGTAATCACTTGTATTGATGCTATGATTTGTAACTAAGATGAGAAAAATATGTGGGACACTTAGTACCAAGTTTTAATCACTTTTTAATCAAATTAGAAAATTGATCACAAGTCATTGATCGATCAAGTTTTAATCTCGACCGATCCAATGGACTAATTTTCTGATGATGTGCATCAGTCTAGTTGTGCATTCACAGAACTCGACCAAATGGCTTACTGACCAAATGTGATTTTAACTGATCAACCGAGTTTCCCAGGACAAACTCGACCGATAGTTTGAAAACCGGGTTTGTCTTTTAGCCGATCGGTCGAGTTATCTTTATTGAATCTCGATCGAATGTATTGTACAGAAAACAAAAAAAAAGATTCTAACCATTGGTGACTTGTTTGGATGAAAATAGTTCTGTTGCCTTGAGCAAAAATGGCTATATTTCGACCCTAAGTGTTCCCCAACTCAAGGGAGCACCCACAGCTATAAATAGGACCCCTTGGAGTTCATTCCAAGGTTGCTCATTCACTACATACAAGGTCCTTGCTATAGTTGAGTATGCTACTACTCCTTGAGCCCCTTTCTCTCTAGTTTACACATCATTTTGTGATTTGTGAGTGAGTTAGGATTATTGTAAGAGAGCTCGACCTTTGTGCATGTAAAACTCTTAATCTTCCACTACTTCCCTATCTCCTTCTCTCATGAAGAAAAGATGAAGCAAGCCCCATCGAGTGAAGGAGTTGTAGCAGGTCCTCTTCAAGGCTGATGAAGAGGTGGTGATCTTCTCCAAGTGAAGGAGAAGGCAAAGGTTGAAGATCTAAGAGGAGAAGCAAAGTCTTTCAAGGCGGAAGACTTGAGATTGAGTGGGTAAGACCTAGGTGAAGGATGAAGACTCAAGCTAAGTTGGTAAGTTCTTTGTTAAGGTGGAGATCTCCTTGTGTTTGGATGGGTAAGTCCTTTGGTGGTCTATTTCTATAAATATTTGTGGTGATATAATAGAGAAAAACACTTGCAAAGTCCTAGAGGTTGACCTCTCTGGGTAGTGGACTGACTCACTTCTAGTTTGAAGTGTGGAACAACTCTACATTTCTTTGTCTAGTACTTGCTTGCCTCTATTGAGACAAAAAGGGTCTCATTGAAGGGAATCAAGTGGGATGAAGAGTAGGATGGTGCATTGCTAGGGGCGGCTCTCTTCCTTCTATTTGAAGCCATGGAGGTGAAATGGAGAAGAAGGAGAGATCAAACGCACAAACCACACCACTAAAAACGTTCACACACCTAAGTAGTGCAAGGGGGAAGGTCTACGAAGGTCTCCCTAGGTCAGATTAGAGCTAGGTTAGGGAAGGGAAGGTCTGGGGTTGAGAGATTACAGCTAGAAGGAGAGGAATCGATCGACTATTCCCTAGTTGAGAAGGAGAATATCGACCGAATCCAACTTAAGTTGGTTTCATCCCGCTGATCGATCGAGTTCAAAACAAAACAAGGACATCCAAAAATATAGAAATACTTGATAGAAGGCTTCCTATCACGCCATAGCTCATAGGGGGTTTTCTTAAGCGAAGGATGAGTGAAAAACGATTTTACACAAAACAAGAGGTACTGATAGCTTCAGCCCTAAGCTTCTTAGGAGTATCATACTCAAGAAGCATGATCCTAGCCATCTCCTATAGAGACATATTCTTCCTCTCTACAACCCCATTTTGTTGAGGCATTCGAGGTGAAGAAAAGTTGTGTGTATAACCTGATTCTCGACAAAAACACTCAAAAAGCTCATTTTCAAATTCTCCCCCATGGTCACTACAGATAGAAATAATCCAGCAAGAAGCTTCATTCTCAACTTGTTTGCAAAAACTAGAGAAAACATCAAGCGTATCACTCTTTGAAATGAGAAACAAGGTCCAAGTATATCTAGAGAAATCATCGACAATAACAAGACAATACTTGGAACCACAAAGTGATTGTGTTCTCATTGGTCTAAATAGATCAATATGAAGAAGCTTAAGAGCTCTCTTAGTTCTAAGGACTCCTTTGGATTTGAAGGACTTAGTTTACTTTCCTTGTGTACAAGGTTGGCATTTTTCATCCTTTTCAAAATCCAATTTAGGAAGTCCCTTGACTGAGTCCTTTTTGCTCAACTTCTTTAATTGATGTATATTTACATGACCAAGCCGGCAGTGCTAAAGAGAAATATCATTCGAATTGGCTACAAGGCATCTACCAACCACATGCTTAATAGAGTTAAGAACAATAACATAAAGATTACCACTTCTAGTTCTCTTATATATACCTTGGTAGGTGAGGAAATCTAGAATCAAACATTCAAAAGTGATAAATAGTACAAGGTAACCATTATCACAAAGTTGACTAACACTTATTAACTTGTGATGTAGGCCATATACAAAAAGAACATTCTTGATGTATAAGGATTCACCTACATCACCCTCACCTTTGACTTTACCTTTCTTGTTGTCCCCAAAGGTGACAGATCATCTTTTCTTTGTGAAATTGTTGAAATGTCTTACATCACCGGTCATGTGCTTTGTGCAGCCACTATCAACAATCCATCTATCTTTTCCCTGCAAGAAAGGAGAGTGTCAGTTCCCAACTCAAATTTTGGGATCCAGAGTTAGCTTGGGGACTCATTTCATCTTTGGGTTGATCTCCTTAGGCTTGTAAGGACAATAAGTGGAATAATGATCCTCACATTTGCAATAAGAATAAACCATAGGATTCTTCTAAAGATTCTCCTACAAAGAAGGAGATCTCCTTATTTTTTTCTTACCTTTGGCCTTACTCTTGCCCTTTGAGGCTCCCCCTACAAATCCCAAACCACTAGTACCACTTTGTTGGGTAGAATGATCAAGGATTTCATTTAGGGAGTTGTTTCCTTTGAGGAATTTCTGCAGGGATGCTCTCAATCTATGGTTATCATCATTCAAAGAAACAATAGTAGAAGATAAACTAGATATTCCATCCCTAGCATGCACAAGATCAACCTCAAGACATAAAGCTTTAGTAAGATATGAATCCTTTTCAAGAGAGACATCAACAACATTAACACTAGGCAACAAAGGTCTAGAAGAAAGATCATTTACTTGACTAAGCAACCTAGCATTTTAAGATTTTAGCATTTGAATCTCTTTGAGATAAACATCTCTCTCTTCTCTACGAGCATCAATAAGCAACTTAAATTCATCATTTTCAGTTTTAAGTCATTCAAGTTCTTTTAGGCAATTTTGGTTCTCTTCCTTAAAATTTTCAAAGTTCTTAAGGTAGATATCATTCTCAACTTCAACCCCATTGTAGTGGAGTTTAAGATCAAGGTATTGCCCTTGGAAATTATTAATACTCTCAAGGTTGGTTTTCTCATTCAATTCCAAAATTTCAAGCTTAGCATAAAGATCATCAATGATTTTTCCTAATTGTTTTCTTTTAGATTTACATTTAGCAAAAGAAGAACGGGTAGTAACAAGCATGTCAATAATAGTTTCTTTAGGCAATTCATGCAAACTTACATCACTTACCTCACTTACCTCACCAATGTATTCACTTGTAGAGGCCATAAGAGTAATGTGGCACTCTCCATCTTCTTCGGAGCTAGAGCTGCTTGAAGATGAAGCTTCTCAAGCCGCATGAGTTGCATTCTTGTGTCTCTTTTCCTTCTTGTCCTTCTTCTTGTGCTTGCTCTCCTTCTTGTAATCATCTTCTTTCCTTGAGATGCTCTTGTGGTGAGACTTTCTTGACTTTGGGCATTCACTCTTGTAGTACCCCTTTTGACCACACTTATAGCATCTCGGAGTAGAGGAGGAGGAGGCTTGCTTTCCCTTGAAGTGTTTTCCCTTGATGTAGTTGGCTTCATGCTCACTAGGGCCTTCATCTTAACTAGAGGAGGGGGAAGAAGTCTGACATGCAAGTTGTTGTTGAAGGATAACAACATCTACTTGTGCTTTGAAAGCATTATCTTTGATCTTCTCAGCTTCCTTCTCTTCTTGCTTAGCTTCTTCTTCTTGCTTGTCAAGTCTAGGCTCATGGGCTTGAAGATTGCCAATGAGTTCTTCAGTTGGGATGTCACCAAGGCTCCTCACTTTTTCAATGGATGTGACTTTTGACTCCCATCTCTTTGGAAGAGTTCTTAAGATCTTTGAGTTGATGATGCATCTATCTAAAGTGTTGCCCAATACAGCCAGCCCGTTGATGATAACATTAAGCCTTGAATACATCTCTACAATGTCTTCTTTCTTTTCCATCTTGAAGTTCTCTAGGAGGTTGTTCAAAATGTAGATCTTTGCCTCCTTAACTTGCTTTGTGCCTTCATATGTGATGCATAGCTTATCCCAAATCTCATAGGCGGTGTCCCATGATGAAATCCGGTTGAACTCCATGGGGGTGAGGGATGTGTAGATGATGCTAATTGCTTTTTCATTGAGTTGAGCCTCCTAGAGAGTAGCTTCACTCCATGTAGCAATAGCTCCGGTTGGCTCCTTATAAGGTGTGACCATCACCTTCCATATATCAAAGTTCATCCCTTGAATGTAGAACTGCATCCGCCTCTTCCAATAGAGGAAGTTGGTGCCATCAAAGACCGGAGGGCGCATGGAGAAGCCTCCCTCTAGGTTGAGTGAACTAAATAGGTTGTCGCCCATCTTCTCATCTCATGGGAGATTATTGGAAAAGATCATTGGCTCTGATACCACTTGTTGGATCTAGAGGCTCTAGAGGGGGTGAATAGAGATACAAAATTTCTCACAAAACAGATTGGACTTTCAAATTATATTTATTAGGAGAAAAAGTTTAATTGCAATTTGAAGTCCCATCTAACAAGCATAGCAAAGATGAGAGAGATTGATGAGTATTTTGACCTGTTAGATCATGAATGTTTCTACAAGAAGAATGAGATCACTGTTCCTGATATCCATCGCTATCTGAAGAAACATGATGTTCCCTATAAGAATAAGAGCACCCTACCCTCCTCCTCCTTAGATCTCAAGAAGCATATATTAGCCATAGTGGTCAACTGCAACATCCACTCAAAGAAAAACCAAACAGATATTGCAGAAAACATTGCGGTGATAATGTACTGCATCTTAGAGAATGTCGAAGTGAAGTGGCCTAGATACATCCTTCACCACATGACTTGCTTTGACTCTGGCAAGAACACCTGTGGCACCCATCCTTCTTATCCTGCCCTGATATGTGGTCTTTTCCAATTTATCACTGAGAAATCACTCTTCTCTGACTTCCACTACAGACCTGCCATGAAGGGAGTGTGTATCAGTGAGACCACTATTCAGAAATTCATGCCAGTCTTTTCCTCCACCACACCCGGTTCCTCACCCTATGCCTCTGCCTCAGCTACACCTTCCTCAACCCGAGCTCCTCCACCTCCTCAGCTTACCTGACCTAGCCGTGCCTCGTTCCGTGTGTCCAATGAAGCCCTCATAGGTTATATGATACACCAACAGACATACAACCTCCAGGTCCAGGAGCATCTACATTGGGATTTATGTTCAATCATGTCTAACATGAACTTATCCTGTGCACACCCATACCCCACCTACCAGCCCTACTCCGGTAGTGCTTATGCATCCTATGCATATAATCACTTCTACCCTGCTCCTGAGCCTTCCGCTGATGCTCCCACACCCTCTGCTGCTGGTGGTTTTGTTCCTACCTTCCTGCCATTACCTACTGGCCCCTTGGCCACTCTGCTTGCCAGTCTGGGTGATTATGCTCCCTCTTTCCCTCAAGCCAATGAGCTTTATGCTCTTAGTATGACTTGGGATGAGCAGAATGCTTGTTGTCCCTGTTGTCACTTCGGTCCTTATATGGATGAGGAGATGCCTGACCAGGCTGATGACGAGACTGCTGATGCTGATAAGGATGATGTTGATGATGATGGCTCTTGTTATGACCGTATCTGAGCTTAATCAATAAGTTAAGATTTATGTGGATGATTACATGCTTTACTAGTTTGATAAAATCTTAAACATAATTAATGATGATATCTCAATCATGATATGTTAAACCTAATGAGAACTCCAAGTATGCTATCTCTTTGTATAATTAGGGTTTGAGAAAATATAAACCCTAGTCGGTTGAAATTAGGATTTTCACCAAATAGGCTCGTGTTGGGGAGGAATGAGAGAGGTATGAAAAGGAGAATGAAAATGGTAGTTGAAGGCTAGGATAGCACGACTGTGGTGGGTAGCACGGCCGTAGTGGGTCGTTGGTGGCACGGGCATTCTAGGCCACACGACCGTTTTGAAAGAATTGAACTATTGACCAACTTTTGTACACAAATCTGATGAAACCAATGCATCACGACCATGGTAGGAAGAACGGCCATGCTGGGTCCATCTTAGCACGGCCATGGCAGCTTGCATGGTCGTTCTGGGGCATTTACTCTTCAACTGACATTTTTGTAGATTTCTAGATAACAATACACTATTTGATATTTTTTTATTTAATAGAAGCTTGGAATGATCTCAAATTTTAACTGAAGCTTTGTAACTAAATTATACACAATATGCTAAATTCTCATAATTTTTGGAGAAGGTTTGATATCTGAAATAAACGAATTACAATAACTTTTTTATGACAGAAAAATCTACTGAAATAAGAAAAAGTTTAGTGAGGGGTCAATGTGCAATTCACCGAAGTAGCTCAATTGCTCTATATGGTCAACCTAACACACTAGGAGCTCTCATAATTCGTGATTCAATCTAGAGAAACAAAATCCTAGAGAGAGAGGATGAGTTAGGGTTTGAGAGGAGAAAGTGGTGGAATTGCTGATCTAGGATTTCTCTATCCGAGATATGATGAAATCAAGTAAGTTTAGCTTCTTTTCATAGCCTTTCATGATGAATCTTCTCTCACATTTCAAGATTTCGTCCCTCTGATTTGATCCAAAATGGTATCGAAACTTCCCCTTTTCTCATTTTTTCTTCATACTCCCTCATTTTTAGGGTTTCCGAGTTGAAAGGAAGTAGAATTGGGTGAATTGCTAGAGATTTGATATGAGATCAAGATTTTCAAGGATTAGCTGTGTTTTTAAGGTGTTTTCACACCTTAGGGTGAGTGGAAACTTCCTTTAAATAGTATATTGTACGAAATTTGGTTAAATCATCCATAATCTTCAATTGCTTAGTATGCAACTACAAACTCTGAATTGTCTGTTTGATCTAAGTTGTTGCAAATTGATATGAAATGGATTCTTTCTCTATTTGGATGAATTTCATATGATAAAATCATATTAGAAATGTAAACAATACATCCTAATGAGAATTTCCTAAGTATTCGTAGAGGTTATAAGAGTAAACTGAAATATAGGGAATTTGTCTATGACTAAAATTGTTGTATAATTAAATAGAGAAATTTGTTTATCTGGATCCCCTTAGTTATGAATGATTGTTTATCTGAATGCGTAGTACATATATGTCAGATACTATCTTGGATTTTGTTTAAGGTGAATAGTGTTTGTTTGATATCTCAATAAAGAGGGTGAAACCCTAGATGCGAGGAAAGTTGGATATTTGTGAATAGATATTGTGAAATCCATTTGAAGGGGTTTTCTTGACATGATATACTTTATTTATTCAATTTTATTCTTGATGCATGATATCTCAGTGAATGACATGGAAACCCAAATTCAGCTCAGTTCCAGGGTTTCATACATATATTGATTGTATATGATTTGTTGAAAGCAGTCTTTATTCAGTGAATGTTTATGTCGCATGAAATCTTTATGAGAGCCATCTGATAAGTGAATGAGGTAAATAAAACCCTAAGGATAGGATGTTCAATTAATCAAGTATTGTGATATCAGTGTTCTTAGTATGAGATGTGCTGATGCTTAACAATTCAGTTGTGATAAATGTTATGAGATGATCTATGAAAAGAATGGTTTACAAAGTTAAACTAAGATATGTTTATGTGATGATTGAATTGTGAATGTAAAGAGTGAATTAGACATTTAGATGTCCTGAACACTATAGAATCCTCATAGGATGAGGCCTGCGTTGTGGGGGAGGAGATAGTTTCCCGACTGGAGGTAGTCCAGATCGAGGTAAGCCGGAACACACTAGTAGGGTGTGGGGGTCTTGACCAGTAGGGAAGACTCCTTACAGTTGTGTGGTACCCAACACCAACTGGGGATGCCACTGGTATCTGTGTTACATGTTGTAAGTGATCAGTGGTCAGTAGGTCCACTGATGCACAATAATCCTGAGGATTTTGACTCACCGCCTGAGTACCCAGGTTGAGAGGTGGAGTCTGAGATATCCGGCCACTCCCATTAGCCACCGAGAGGCAGACGTGTCGAGGCCCGCTGCAGACGAGGTCTTACTCAAGAGATAGACTTAGGAACCCAGGCATGCTTCTAAGCCTTGTACAGTGAGATCGTAGCTTGCTATGATTTTTTCACATGTTGTGATACACCTCATGTGGGTTCAGGGCATAATAAGATGAATGAGAGGTTAAATAAGTGTGTGTAGCTATTCAATTATACTTTGTATGTTTATGCATTATTAGTTCTCTTTATGATCAATTAAGAATGTTCATATATTGATTCACTCTTGCAGATAACTAGAGTATCTTGCCATATTTATGTTTATGAATGATTAGTATCTTTAGAGCTTACTTTTGTTATTATTGATATCAATTTCTCAACAATATATCTATAATTATATAAGTGCTTTATACTGTTTCTATGAATTACTCATTCACTGAGCGAGTAGGCTCAACCCTCTACTCACAATTTTTAGGGATAACTCATGGACTGAAGATATCTTTGTATCAACATAGATCTGCCATAGCAGTTAAGTACGAGATTAGTCAAGTTCAGTCGGTCACTGTCACTCTAGGTCGTTGTATAGATTTGAGAGAGAGTTGTAAATGATAATGTGTAGCTTTGTTTCTTTAATAATACAATATATATTTGGTTATCATGTTGTATGCATATGGAAGTGTGAGAAAAAGAATGAATGTCTGGATGTGTATCATAAATGTTGAGATCATGTTAGAGTAATCAATATGTAATTCTCTTGTAAAGTTTGTTTATGTGATTCAATGTGAGAAAACAAAGAGTTTGTAAAAGAAGAAAAAGTTGGGAGTGAACTTTGTATTAAGTATAATCCTGAAACTTATGTCCTAATCTCATGATTAGTGATAATTGTGGGATGTAAGTGTGACAGCTCTGGTGGTGACTCTGGTGATGAAGGCCATGTTACTGCACCTTCAGACGGAGACGATGAATATGAGCCCGATGCTGAGGATGATTATGATGCTGTGGACATAGATAGCTTAGATGTCTAGATGTTCTTAGTTTTTAGTGTAGTTTGCTGATCATATATATCTTTCTAGGCTATTTTGTATTAAAAACATTTGGGCACATGATCTGAGATGTACTATTTTATCTTTAGCTTTCATCATTTCTCGCTTGTAGTTGCTTTTATGAGAACATACTTCATGAGTTGTAATCTATATTCTGTGCACTCTTACTCTTTGATCAGTTATATCTTATGAGTTGGTGTTCACCATATTTTGATTATGACCTAGCTTGTGTGTTTCTCTCATCTCTGTTTGATATGTGATATGAGATTGCATGTTTGAATATGTACTTGATTGTGTTTGGAGAAGACATCCTTATTTGCTCTTCTACCCCTTCCTTTCTGATAATGTCAAAAGGGGGAGAGAAATTTAATATATTGAAACTTTTATGAGATCCTTTTCTTTGTCCATTATTTGATTTATCATGTGACTTGCAACATACCATATAGTACATGTATGTTATATCGCTTTGTGTAGATAGACTAACTATATAGGTTAAAGTAAGCATAGATTGAGGGGGAGCAATTCACATTGTTAAAATCTTGAATCCCCTTTAATTCATAAGGCAAAGGTATAATTTAAATATCCTTTTCAATATGTTTGAGGTATGGTTTGTCATTATCAAAAAGGGAGAGAATGTTGACCTAGAGGTTATACATTGTCCATATTTTGATAATGACTTAACCATTCTATTCATATGTATCTAATATGTGTATTCAAGATTGATCTCAGGTGTTAGGTACATGAAAAGGATCAAATTACACATGCCTCAGCTTGTCAAAGTTCAACTCAAATGCAATGCAAGTGTTCTAATAAGGAAATCCCTTCAAATGACCTTAGACGGTTTTTGTAATCACTTGTATTGATGATATGACTTGTAACTAAGATGAGAAAAATATGTGAGACACTTAGTACTAAGTTTTAATCACTTTTTAATCAAATTAGAAAATTGATCACATGCCGTTGATCGGTCGAGTATCAATCTCGACCGATCCCATGGATCAATTTTCTGATGATGTGCATCGGTCGAGTTGTGCATTCACAGAACTCGATCAAACGACTTACTGACCAAATGTGTTTTTAACTTATCGGTCGAGTTTCCCAGGACAAACTCGACTGATAGTTTGAAAATCGGATTTGTCTTTTAGCCGGTCGGTCGAGTTACCTTTATTGAATCTTGACTGAATGTACTGTACAAAAAATGCAGAAAAAGTGATTCTAACCGTTGGTGACTTGTTTGGACGAAAATAGGTCTGTTGACTTAAGCAAAATTGGCTATATTTCGGCCCTAAGTATTCCCCAAATCAAGGGAGCACCCCCATCTATAAATAGGACCCCTTGGAGTTTATTCCAAGGTTTCTCATTCACTACATACAAGGTCCTTGCTATAGTTGAGTATGCTACTATTCCTTGAGCCCCTTTTTCTTTCTAGTTTACACATCATTTCATGATTTGTGAGTGAGTTAGGATTATTATAAGAGAGATCCACCTTTGTGCATATAAAGCTCTCAATCTTCCACTACTTCCCTATCCCCTTCTCTCATGAAGAAAAGCTAAAGCAAGCTCCACCGAGTGAAGGAGCTGTAGAGGGTCCTCTTCAAGGTTGATGAAGAGGTGGTGATATTCTCCAAGTGAAGGAGAAGGCAAAGGTTGAAGATCTAAGAGGAGAAGCAAAGTCTTTCAAGGCGGAAGACTTGAGCTTGAGTGGGTAAGACCTAGGTGAAGGCTAAAGACTCAAGCTAAATGGGTAAGTTCCTTGTTAAGGTTGAGATCTCCTTGTGTTTGGATGGGTAAGTCCTTTGGTGGTCTATTGCTGTAAATCTTTGTGGTGATATAATAGAGAAAAGTACTTACAAAGTCCTAGAGGTTGACCTCTCTAGGTAGTGGACTGACTCACTTCTAGTTTGAAGTGTGGAACCACTCTACATCCCTTTGTCAAGTGTTTGCTATCAATCTCTCTCATCCTTGCTATGCTTGTTAGATAGGACTTCGAATTGCAATTAAGCTTTTGCTCCTAATTAATATAATTTGAAGGTATAATCTATTTTGTGAGAAATTTTGTAGCTCTATTCATCCCCCTCTAGAGCCCCTATATACAACACAAACCATATTCCACAAGGTCATGCGATCAAAGATCAAGATCATAATACGAAACCATGTTTCAAGTTTTTGCAAGATCAAGGTCATAATATCATTCCATTCCTTTAATGATCAAGATAAGGGTTTATTTGGAAATAAGTCAAATTGGGCACTCCAAGAGTTAGAGCATAATTGGGCAAGATTGATATATGTATCCATCGTATTATTCAAAATCAAGATTCAAAGAGGCAGACAAATCTATATGGGAAATCCATCTTGTATCAAAGTATTTCATCATGATTTTGAGAGTCCTAATGCATAGTTATTTTAAAGGATGATCATGGTACATCTCAAATATAGGAAGCTCTGCTTAATCTTGTTTGAGGTTCAATCATCAACATGGAAACATATACTTAATAAAATAGGGACCACATATGCCATGGGGTACAATGTATCACTCCTTATCTAATGAAGATTATTATCATTCTACCTCAAGCATAGAAGCATATACTCTAGATTTGGTAAAATTGAGTTTGCATGATCTGAGGGGTTATACACGAGTACTTAACTCCAATAGTTCTTTCATTAGTCATAATAGAGTTTTTAAATTAAGGTCATATCATGGAATCATCATCGTTTTACTAAAATTTTCCCAATTCATTAAAATTTTAGTATTTCCCATAAATAAGATACCCATATGGGTTTAAATAGTTACGTGAAATATGTTTAAACATATTTTATGTCATGATACATTGAGTTTAATATTTAATCATTTTCTTGGGTTTTTCATGAAGGGATAATGATTTCTCTCTTTCACTTGCATAAACCTACAAATAAAACACACAAATGTATTTTTTTGGGGAAAATATCAGCTAACACTGATTACATAGAGCTAACACAAGAGGTCAGATAAAGTTGAGGGAAAGCGTTAATATCGTCCAGATAAGTTGTCATAGCTGGTTCTGGGCATAGATGCCACACCCGATGTCTTTCTGGCTGCTTGAGGAACATCTTGGCGAGCTGGTCACAGAGCTTGTTTTGATTTCTTGGACGGTAGACAACCTTGAGCTCTTGATGCAGAATCAAGAGTCCTTGAATTTCGTGAACCATCAACAAGAATTTGACAAGGATTGGTACAACGTTGGCTATCCAAAGGGCAACCAACTTGGAGTCTGTAATAATGTTGACATTAGTGAGTTGGGATCGAAGAGCTAGCAAGGTGCCTACTCGATGGCCTGAAGTTTACCATCTTGGGCGATGCAGACCTTGGACAAGGAGGCGCTGCCGATGAGCCAGCTGCCTTTCATGTCATGTGCAACAACGCATATCACTTTGGTGAAAGTGTGGGCCACTATGGCTGTGTCTACGTGAATGATGGTTGATGTCGCATGGAGCGTCAGGGGTTCCTCATCCGGCTGCACGCTCTTAAGTCCCTTGGCGTTGTCTTGGTTCATCGCTTCCTCAATTGCTGCTGCTTCGGCTTGGTACATAGTTGCTAGAACGTTGGGCGGGATCTCTTTGTTCTAAAAAATGAGGGAATTGTGATTCTTCCATATGTACCAGAAAGCCACCGGGAAGGTGGTTGCCCATCCCTGTGTATGATTAGGTTTTCCAAGGTTAAAGTCGATCCATTTGTCCGGTAAAGAAGCAAATAAGAAGTCTCGGCTGAGTGATGGGTCAATACCCAGCCAGACTGCTTTCTCTGTGACACATTCTCACAAAACATGAAGGCAATCCTCGTAGGGTGCATGGCAACGTGAGCACGAGGGGTCCTCCGCCATTTTCTTCTGTAAACGCATATCATTAGTGAGAAAACGACCTCTATAGATGAGCCAGAGATGGAATTTTAGTCGGTGAGGAAGCGACAACTTATAAATAACAACGAATGATTTGAAGTTCTCCGTTGGCATATCCATTGGGAGTTTGAATGCCGAATTGGTGGAGAAGGTGCCATCGTGGGTGAGATTCCAAACATAGGCATCATGCCCTATACGGCGGTCGGGAGTGGGCATATCCTTAATAGCATCTTCTGTATCCTTGTTGAACCAGTAGTCGAGGAAGCTTTCATCCCAAGAGCTTGAGTCTAGGATGAGAGAAGCAACTTTGAGGTCCTGCAACTCCTCAGGGATGAGTAGATGAGCTTTCAACTCTGGGAGGTTCCCTTCTCCTATCCATGCGTCGTGCTAGACATAAGTGGATTTGCCAGAGATGGTCACTTTCCTAACGTTGTTCATCACTAGGGGGATTAGGGACTTGATGCTCCTCCAAGCATGAGAACCCGCGTTGCTCAACTACCTGTTCTGATTGTATTTGGCATACAAAAAAATAATTAATAAAAAATATAAACAAGCGAGATATAATGTAAAGTGCAATGTAAATATGCACAAGTAAATATAAAATACTCCTAAAATGTGATGAATTGACATTCATCAAACAACCCCAATCTTTCATGTTTCTCATCCTTGAGTAACAAAAATACCAGCTACTATCTAAATAAACACTTGCAACCAATGTTCATGCAACATACTCCCATCATGCTTAATACCCAACCGCCAATATGACCAAGTTCCCCGACCTCTTGAGATCACGGAACACAACTATCCATGTCCTTTTTCCCAAATTTGCTTCACATGTCCACTTCCTCACATATTAGTCTAGTAAATATTTTAATGTAGTTGTTCATTTTCCTGGTCTACTTCCCAATAACTATCAAAATCAATAGAAGTGTGAGATCATATACCATCTCAACCTATAGGTCCAGTTCATCCACATAAACCACACCATACTCATCCATGAATCAGGAAACAACTTGATCTAAAGAGGATATAGAAAAATTGATCGATGGTGGTGTGTATACCTTATGCTAGAGTGGTACCTCGTTACTTGAAATAACCATGTATGATATGGACCAATAAGGCCATTTAGTTCAGTTCAATACAAAAATATTATCAAAACATTAGATAGTTTTAGTGAATACCACGTGAACCATCTAGAACAATCAAATAAAATCAACTACATTATTTACACTACTAAACTTCATTATTTAGTTTCACATTCTAAATACATTTTTAGTACCATAAATATATAGCTAAATGGATATATCCAAGAAAACCAACTCTATAGATCTTAGTTTTTTACATGATAATATCAACAACATAGACCTTGGGATGCTACAAGGCCATATGTATGGCTAGCAAGGTCACGAAAACTAGTAACCCATGAGAAAAGCATGGATACATGCCTTAGGTATGCATAGTGTGTCAATCAACAACAAAAGAAACAAATGTGGAAAATGTCGAAACATTAAACCATCAACTAAGTAAATACAACAAGATCTTAAAATTTGCACATGATTCATAAGTTTCCCATAATTATTTGAGGTCTTGTACTCAACATGACATGGAAGTTACATGCCATCCCCACTCTATGAGGCCATATCAAATCCTACATGGATTCCAACCTAACTAAGGTTATAGATTAGAAAATCCATGAATTTGACTAACTATATACCACCACACCATATTATATAGATATTAATGTTTTCATTTTCCTTTATGAAACTAAAGGAAAAAGATCTACAATATACATTGCCTCAACATCAAAATCATTTAGTTATCGATTTCCATTACTCCTCCTATTCACAGTATCTCACCTCATCATTAGCACTTCCCATATTTGCACACATATATGATCAACAACTCTTAAAAGGGTTAAACTTTTACGTATCAACATCACATGCATATGAGAATGTCAAAGAATTGTTAACACATTCGATTTAACAATATAATTTCTATTAAGTGATTTCATTACTCGATTCATCTTATTACATCTCATCTCAACACGTATCATCACATCTAATAAATTGGGAAATACCCCCAAAATCATTTTTTTGATGGCATCACTTAGAAAATTCACTCGAACTCATCAAAGTCACAATTCAAGAAACAATAGGTACGATATAATTTATATATCACATTGTACATGTATTCTGATAGTGATTTTGGTATTTAACATCTCAACATTTCCTTACTGACTACATGTGTACTTTACATTAACATCTAGGAGAATGGACACATTATTTCTTATCTATTGATTAATGATCACATTTCACTCATACGACCTTAAGTGGAATGATAAAATATCAGTTATATAATCAATTAGCATTAGAGATTCCAAATTTTAAGAACTTATGTATAACTACTAAGGGTTGACATCGAATATGTTCATGTAGTAAACACATCATTTGGTATTTAATTTTGTCTTTATTTTCATATATAGTTATGCAATGATTAACTTCACTTTTCACTTGATATTCCATTTATAAAAAAATCATGTAAGACCCTGAGTCATGTTATCTTGGCAACACTCATTTGTGTTAATTTACTCTTTACTCCTTGTTAGTTGTTTGCTATGTTTAATAGTTGAAGTTCCATGCTTGTGCATTATCAAACTTTCAAGGCTTGATGATGCAAAACACTAATTTAAATCAAGAATAAGTTTTTTCTGGGGTCAAGTGTTCAGAATGAAATTTGGTGTATATAAGAAGATATAATAATATAAATACTTTATAGTACATGAGGATACATTTGAGTAAGTATAAATATCTAGAATGAAGTCACAAATCCTATATTTGGATCTTAGGAAAAGTTGGGTTTGATTGTGCTAGGTTGACTGACTTGGGCCTACCTAAAGGTAAAGGTAGGATGACCTTTTGAACATGTTGATCAACCATTTGGTGTATGTGAGATTTAGAATGTTGGTCGACCTTAGCTTTTCTCATGTGTGGACCAACCTTTTAGTGTGTGCCAGATTTGAAATGTTGATTGACCTTCTATCTACCCTGAGGTCATAGATGTCAACAGACCTTTGAAATTCCTATCATTCTTTAAAGGTTGACATACTTTTAGAAGGTTACCAACTTGCTAAAGAAAACATTGAAAAGAATTTCAGATTACCAAGCACCTTAATTGATTTAAAAGGAGCAGACTCCAGAGAATCACCTCAAATAAGCATTCCACATATTGAAAATAAAATGAAGGGATGAGAGGATAATTAGGGTTTCTATGAAAGTTCTTTTCCCAAAATGAGATGAAATATATTTTTTGACTGGAATTTAGATAATCTTTAGTAAGTAATGTTTCTAAGTATACATTCATGCCTATTTTAGTTCCATATCTCCTTAAAAATGACATATACCTAAACATTTTGCCTAACCATAATTTATCCCTCCTCATTTTCTTCCTTCAATGACTAAGATTGAAACCATGGAGGCGGTAGTTATGGTAAATTTTGATTTTGGGTGAAGTTTAGAGATTCAACTCATTTGGATCTCAGCTTGTTCTAGTTAATGATTGTTGGTTAGTGGATTAATCCTATTTTAGAGATTAAATGTATACATCTAGAATTCTAGCTTTCTCTAGGGCTTTTCATGATTTTTGGTGAAATCATGGGGAATTGCTTAAGTACTTATCTAACTTCGAATTATTTGTTGTTAAATATGTATCATGGATTAGAATTGAAGTAAATTATTTTAAAATAATTCTATCCATTTTGATGCTTATATTTCTAAAAATCAATCTAATGGGGTTTCTTGAATGTGATTTATGTGTATATATTATTTTATGTGTTTACTCTTTCCTAATTGTTACATTTATGGTTTTAAGCATGTATAATGGAGTATAATCAATTATAGTAGTATTTATTTTCAACAATCAACATATAGTATAAGATTTATGTATTATAGATTGAATTATATGTCCTCCACCCCATACTATTCCTTTATGATTTCATCAATAGTAATGATATAGGCTTTCTATGTCAACTGGATGATGTTAGGGCTTATGTTTATGAATTAGTTGTATATCAAAGATATTAAGGTATCAAATAAATTTGAATTATTTATCAAATATTAAATACTTACATATGTGGTTAGGGATGCTTATCCCAATTAATCATGATGAAAAGGTTGATATCAACAAAATGAAATCACAAATATCCATAGAATCCCTTTTGGGGTCAAATGAGGAATAAAACCCTAGATCAAAATGAATATATAAGCAATATAAGATAATATTTAAAGATTTATTACCTTTGTAGAAATAAAAAGTTCAAAAAAGGTGTTTCAACCCTAATACACCCATTAAGGGCTAAACTGGGAAATCCCAGATACAAGTAAGTCCTCTCACAAGTCATACAATACCGAGTCAGGTAAGAATATTCATTTCACTAAATGTAAATGTAACCATGTTGTCCTCACCATTGTGAATTAGAAGGCTTTTTAGAAAATGAATACAATGCAATTAATTACCAAAATGCAATTGAATGTGAATTTCATGGAATATACACATTTATAGATAAATAAGTGGTGGATAGAGAGAAGGAATAAGTTGGACATTTGTGATAATGACTATATGTATTAAAGGAATATAAATTAGAATTTGTAGTTTGAGCTTAAATTTATTGGGTTTAACCTAATATGAATAAAAGATAGCTAACTTCAGATTTTAAGATATCATGTGAGAAGTAGCATAATCAATAAACTGAAATATAACACACAATTTAGAGGGTAACACTAAATTGGAACTAATAACAAGAAATGAATATGGTGAAATGGAATAGCTAAGTTAGTTAAGAAAAATAAAGTATAAGAAACCATAAAACTTAACTCTAAACCTATATCCCAAAGCTTATAACAACAATAGGCATAACTCTTTTAGATGAAAATGTTTCATATAAGTTTCCTCATCCTATATTATTTTAGGATGAAGAATGGGAAAACACAAGCATGTAGTTTGGATAATCAAATTCTTTATACTATGAATATATCATAATACTCCAAATGATCATGAACACAATATGATAAGACATTTAGGTTTTTTTCTTCTAAGAATTGATTTAGCAGTGATATGGTTGTATTCATTAAATCTCCATCTCCCCTTATATCATAGTATTTGCATTTGAGTTTTGTAATAATTTCCCCTTGATCATTAATTAAAAAGTTTATCCATAAATTCAGTAAACAACAAGAAATCAACAAGATGAATGATTGTACATAATCCCTTACTTCTGTTTCATGGTCTAAAAGTAGAACTACCCTAAAATTTGGTAATTCACATACAAAAATGAGTTTGTGGCATAATATCCCTATTTAAGGTATGTTGAGAATTTTTACATGAATTCATAGTTTTTTTTGCAGTTAAAAATCATATATACTTCAAATGAGTTATATTGATGATGGAGAAAGTGTAATATTGATATTACACCAACCTTGATGATTATTTGTGATCTTATCAAAGGAAAACTTTCAAAGATAAAATATTGACTACTAGAAGTGGCAGGGTGATGACGATCCATATGGCATGATATGATAATGAATAGGAAACCTAACATGCACTTATCATATCACCCTATACTTACAATGATTTCTTATACTCAAGAAAAACCCTAGTGCATAGAGAACTGATGAAAAAGAAGAACATGGATTATTTTAAATACAAATATGCATTATACTTCTATTTTCCAAAAAAACCTAATAAGAGTACAAGTTGTTGTTTTGATTGTGAAGATAACATTATAACTAATATCAAATTTGCAATTAACACTTGAAGATATTAGATTTAAACATGAGATTGTCATATGACCAAAGTTTACATAACCTAAGAGGTTAAACTTATGGGTATGAGCACCTAAATGTTTATGGAGGCTTATGCACTCATGTAATGTCCCTTGGGATATAATATCACTTTGAAGTTATGGCCACAAATGCTGATGAAGACTTACTCATTATATGGGTCCATGTGGGAAGCTCATCCACTTTTAGGGAGATATTAAAACTTATCTCATATTGTTTGCATAGTATATGGGATAGAGTCACACAACCATAATAACAATTACATATAAAAAGATAAACCCCTTATGGTCAAAATGACAAAATAGATCATGATGGCTATTCATGAAACTCACAAGAGAACGTTTCTAATACATGCTCCACATTGATTTTAGAAATCGTTTACAAGTGTTTTTCTCAATCACAATTAAGAAAATCATATAGAAAATGAAAAGGCAAATAAGAGAGCACATTCAAAGAAAATCTAGGATAATAGTCACATTTATAGTAAGAAGAACATTCTATGCAAATGAATGAATATCGTAGATGCAAAACCTAAGAACACACAAAAACATTTTAAGAAAAAAAACACACAAGGAAATAAAGCAAACAAAACTAAAAATGAGCCTCCCTTTCTTTTTCTTTTGATAAAGGAAAAACAAAAGAGAAAACTCACTTTTCCTTTCTCATACATGATAGGGGCCACCTTGAAGATATTCCCTTGGTTGAATTTGGTGTTTGAATAGATATATTCTAGATTTTTTTTCATGTTGGTGATGGTGGATGAAAATTTCCTGAGCTTTGATTTCATCCCTTTTATGGATGCAACCTAATTTTGTAGGAGGTTGGCCATATAATTTATATGCCTAGAAAAAGTGGAATCCTACTTGTCGTAGATGTCATAGGATGGTCATTATTTGCTCCTCTATTAGCTATATTGATCTTACTTCTTTCATGAAAAATTTGGACAAAGCCTCTATCTGGGGTTGTAGGTTTCAGATAAAGGGTTTTTGTGGTGGCCGATGTAATTAATTGGTTCTTGTGTCACCCTTGTTAAAGTGACCATATCATAGTCCCGAACATGATGTGGACCTATTTTTGCTCACATATTATCGCCTGATGGATCTTATTAACACTCATAAAATTCCATTGCATGGAGAGTCTATCAATTTTGGTATTTTATGTAGAAATGACATCCACTTTGTAGTACCACTTATAGTGTTTCTTCTATCACAGATACGACTATATTCCATAAGTGGAATGGTCTCGATGAGCTCCTTGGACCCACTAAAATTATTCCTTACTAAGAGCACATCATATTATTCATCCACCAAGGTCATCACATCATCACCTAACCATGCTGTAGAATATGGACACCTAGTTCCACTCCATCTGGTTATGGTAAGGACACTTCCTCAACATGTTTTAAAGTGTTTCCATACCTTTATCAAAGGTTCTTCACCTAGTTTCTTGAATCATGTGCTTTGTTTAAGAGTTTCAGTTGTCTTGATTGGTGGAAAATATATCTTGGGGACAATAGTGAGAAGTGCATCCTACATGGTGATACACTAATTTAAGGCTTAAATTCACTACTAAACCCTTGATTGGAGAGGGAAAAAGGCAAACATATAATTAGTAATATGTCACCCCATTCATCTTGATGTTTTCATTTTACTCCAACAAGTTGGGGACATGGAGGTTATGATCTTCATATGCAAGGCCCAAGAATTGGATTACTACAAAGTACCAATTAGAATTGGGTTTGGGCAAAAATAATCTAGTGCTTCCATCAACCTTAAAATAGCTAAATTTGAAGTGTTGTTGTTGTTGTTGGTGTAGTTTAGTGCATTAATGACCTCCCTACTATTTATTCATTTGAGTTGATTTCCTATGGTTGGACTTGTAATGAATGGTCATGTCTCCTTTACTTCTTGAACTATCCATCTAAGAGAGAACTACCTTTGGATTATCCAAGATTGTGGTATTGTATCCCTATTCAGGACGTGCTAAGGATTTTGACATGAATTTCATAGTGAGGCTTTTGTTCTCGCTAAAACAATCATATATACTTCAACATAAGAGTCAAATGATATTACCGATGAGGAAAGTGTAAGATGGATGTTACATCACCCATGAAGATTATTTGTGAAACCTTATCCAGGGTAAACTCTTAAAAATAAAGTATTGACTATGGACAGTGGCCCAAAGGTGGTGATCCATGTGACATGAAGTGAGAATGGGAAGGAAACCTAACATGCACTTCTCAGATCTCCATATACTTACCATGATTTCTTGTACTTAAGAAAAACCCATGTGAATAAATAAATAATGAAAAATTAGGACATTAACAAGTTTAAATACAAATATGGATTATACTTCAATTTTCCTAAGAATAAACTTAGGAAGAGTATCTATTATTTTTTAGCTATGAATATTAATAAAAAAACTAATATCAAATTTGTAATGAACACATGAATACCTTAGAGTTAAACATGAGATTGCAATATGACCAAAATTTATGTAACCTAAGAGGCTTAGGGGTACGAACACCTAGATTCTCATGGAGGCTTATGTACAGATGAGATGTCCATTGGAATATGAGATCCTCTTAAAAGTTATGACTTGAATGCTCATGAAGACTTACCCACTATGCGAGTCCATGTGGGAAGCTCAATATACGAACCCCTTATGATCAAATTGGAAAAATAGACCATGACAACTATTGATGGAAATCACAAGAGAACGTTTTTAATGCATGTTACTCCTTGATTTAGACATTTCTCACTAGTGTTTTATAAAGCACAAACAAGAAAATATGGGATAATAGTTGTATTCACAGTAAGAAGGAAAAATTCTATGGTAGTTGAAATCATAGATGAAATACCAAAGAAAATACAAACACAATTGAGGAAAAAACAAGCACACAAGTAAGTAAAGCAAACAAAAATAAAGCTAAGTCTCCCTTTCTTTTTTCTCTCTCTCATAAATTAAAAAGAAAAGATAAGACTCACATGCCCTCTACCATCCATGGTAGGGGCAATCTTGAAGATCTTCCCTTGATTGAATTTGATGCTTTAATGGATATATCCTAGACTTTTCTTCATGTTTGTGATGATGGATCAAACTTTATCGAGCTATGATTTCATCCCTTTAATGGATGCAGTCTGGTTTTGTAGGAGGTTGATCATATAATTCATATACATAGTATAAGTGGACTCCAAGTTGTCATGGATGTCATAGGATGATCATTTTTCACCCCTTTATTGGATAAATTAATCTCATTTTTTAATCTTACATACTATGTTTACATAATAAATAGATACAAGTAGAAGAATTACAATAATTACTCCATGCTGTAGATTCCTAAACCTCTTAATCCCTGCACTATAGTTGTCAAATAATTGTCCACCCAAGAATTCCTCCACTAGATCCTCCTCTCCTTCACTCCTGTGTTGTGTTGTCATCACTTTTTCTTTGAGAAAGTGTGTTGGGATATGAATTAGTATCCCTATGATGCTATTAGGGGGGTCTATTTATAATATCTATAATTCTAAGACTAAAGAAAGTTGAATTAGGGTTGGAAACCAAATTGCATGAAACCAGGCGATAAATTGGCCAACAAATTGACTTTTTTCCGAGTCAATCAATTGATAACATTTTTCTTCACTGGGAGGAAAGGAAGCTGATCTACTAGAATCCAAGTAAACGATGTTGAAGCTTTATTACATGCAAATAAATTGACTAAGGCTGAAATAATTGACTTATGGAGGAGTTCTTGTAGCTAAATGATTAATCGAGGAACCAACTGATGGGTTGGGGGATCTGTTTGATGGATTGGAGAATAGTCAATTGACTGATGCTCATCTAGTGCATCCATCTCTCTTCATATAGTCAAGTTAAGGGAAACCTATTGGTTGAATACTCGGAGGATAGTCAATCAATTGACTAACAAGTAGTCGACTGAGTGAAATAGGTGATGATGCTTCTTGCAGCTATGAGAAAGCTTACCAAAAGTCTATGCATGGGTATATGATTGATTGATGGCAATTAAGTACATGGTAAGTATCAACTACATAACGATAAATTGATCAATTGGAGGGTGAGTCAAACAATTGACAATCATATCTTCACCAGTGACCCCCTGCCAACCGATCAGTTGATGCCCAATCAATCAATTAGGGAGGTTCATGATTGGATATGTTTCTAACATTATTTGATCAAATATTAACCAAAGAAATTTCCCAGCAGCTAAAAAATAGTTCTTGACTAGGGTCATCAGTAACCAATCGAATGACTAGATGTCCTGTTTATCAAACAAATAATGTAAAAATTCTCTTTCTTATTAATTCTTATCAATTTGGAAATTTATGGGTAAAAGATGATTCCACCTTCCACACCATCATCACATAGCATCTAGGATGCCAATGAACTTTATGTGGATGCATGAATCCTTGATTGAGATCATTTCTTTGGTTATATTCTTGTTTTGACCTAGATTATGTGAAACAGAGCAAGGTAAGTCCAAAAACATAAAAAAAACAAAAATTGACTATAATAAGATAGATATGGGATAATCCAATATCAAATGTGGGAAATTTAATTAGTGGAAAATCATTTAGCATGCATCCAATTACCTAGATTTACCTTCTTGCTTGTCCTCAAGTAAGATCAAGTGACATCATCAATTTTGTTGTTCTCAATAGAACTTAGACCAACAAATGGATTTCCAACAATAACATAGTAATCTTAAATAATTCATATAAGGAACCTAATTAAAATTAGATCTGAACAACCCCGTACTCCACTATTCAATTCCCAAACCAACACCAATTTCAAAGCTAAAAATAGATTAAGCAAGACATACCACAAAAGCAAGTTTTCAATCATTATAGATATAGAATAACCCATTTTGAAAAATTGTATGCAATCTATAAAACATTGAGCTCATCACACTATCAACTAATAACTATGAAATTAGCACCTCTTTATACTTAATTGAGAAATAAAATAAGAAGTATTTTTTTCTCTCTCAATTTCTCCAAAATACC